>CM019182.2:15967916-16302680 GCA_009739505.2 Apolygus lucorum
AAAATCGAACGACTATAAGTGGGTTAGAAAAATACCTAAACCGAGCGCGCACTAAATTAGCAGCTAGGCCAATGCGCGATAAAACTTGGAACGCTACCTGGCCGCCACAAACTTTGCATCAGAACGTTAGAACAAGATGCAAATCTGACGAAAACAAACATCAGTAACCTGTCAAATTATAGCCCACTCGTTGTTGTTGTCTTCTTCTTCTTCTTCTAGAAAGAGTCCCGTCATCTAAAACAAACTTTGGAAAAGTTCAGAAGCTTTGAAACGACGTCCCGTCAAGAAAAAAACTGCTTTTCAGAAAAACGCGTTTTCTGAACTATCACGTTTTTCAGCACTCAGGAACACTTTTCTCCCTTACTATTGGACTTATTTCATGGATTTTTTTCTTGAAATGTCCACTGATATATTATACACAAACTGTGCCAAGGATTTGTCGAAATTTTATTTTCAACATCTGGGGCATTGCGTGCAGTCCAGAAAATTTTAGTAAAAAATCTACATTTTCTTCAAAACTTCGCCTATTTTTTCCACAACGCCATGCTGGTATTTCTTTGGCACAGTCTTTACAGCATAATATTCTTGATAAAATAAAAAAAAGTAAAGCGATTGGTTGAGCAGAGCCTGAAAAATCGGTTCCTAAAGATAACTACATTATAAGGGAAATTCATCAGGCCGAGAAAATTACATACTACCCTTAAGGTACATGAAAAACCATGGGGAAGAAAAACCCTAACAACCAAGAGAAAAACTAGGAAATTTTGCCAATTTGACGAATACATTACGAGTAGATTTTTCACCCATCAGGACACCACACATAGCTTTTTGTAGCCACTAGATAAATGGGAAATTTGACCTCCTTTCCAACTGTGCCCTCATTTCTACATTTTCACCGTGAATTACGGTAGTTATGTTAATTTTAGTGACATTAGGTTAAAACCGATCTTGAAATTGGGAAAAAGTTGGAAAAACAAGGAGTTACAACAAAATTGCTATGAGATATTTTCTTACTTAAATTAGTTGTAGAATCGACTCTCGAAGTTTTCCGGTTCTTAACATAGGACACCCTGTAAACTTTTTTTACGCCGATTTCGAATACAACCTTTATGTGAGTGGTTTATTTATATTTCAACATGGAATTTTCCACTGAAAGCTGCAAAAACACAATTTTGGACCCTATTTTTTGATAATTAACACCTCAAAACCCAAAAATGCTGGCCAACGAACTCATAGTTATACCGTTATTACTGCAGTTTGAAACAATTTTGGCGTTTTTAGTTTATTTTGTATTAATTTTAGTTTTTTTAAAATTTACTATTTGTTTATTTATTTTATTGTAGGTCGTTTGGAGTGACGCATACATGATTACATATGTACCTACCTAAATCCAATTGGTAACCCTCAGGTCATCTGAATACGCACCTACCTATTCAATTCATACATCGACGTCCGTTCGTGGACGGGAATTGTACAGGCGGATGTAACCAAACTAAATACATGAGAATGTTGGGTACGAACCTATTTGTGTGATCCACTGTAGCGTGAAGGGGCAGGTGAGAATGGATCCCTTCTCTGACCCACTTTACTTCATTGCTTGCATCTGGAAGATCGATGTGCCCTGCACCGCAAAACACGATACGATCAAATTTCCTCGAAAACATTTCCCCGGGAGAGATAAAGGAACAATATACAAGAAGCTCATTACCCATTATTCTAGAGATCGTGGACTCTAATTAAAATTTATTTATTTATTGGCATATGAAAAAAATGTATACGCCTGCCAGTTAAAAAGTTCAAAGGAACTTGTGTAAACTGGTAGAGCCTAAAATCATCCAGCCGGTATAGCACTGTACAATGCCATCAATTCAAAAAAGAAGAAAATTAAAATTTACAGATTAAGCTATTGAGAGAAAAAAATACATTTTGATAATAAAAACTTCTTAAAATGTTTCACACAGGTAAAATCCATAGGGTTAATATTATTATAGTAAAAGAATTGAATGGCCTGCACAAAAGAGCTCCGATTATAAAATTCAGTTCAGAAAGCACAGCTTAATCTTCAATACATAAAAATATTTACCCATCGTTGGTTCGTTTGCCTTTGGTAGTAAATTCCTTACCTAGCATGTTGCAGTGTTGTTGATATTCTATCTGTAGCTTCATAATTAAAGTTTATTCAAGTTTTATGGTGGAACTAAGACATCATTGTGCACCCTTTGTAGAAAAACTGTTTAATTTTTCTATTATGTAGGTACAAGGCATAATATCATTTTGGTTTATTATTTTCAATAATGAACCATTGGAATCGAGCAAGAAAAAAAGGGGTTGAAGTTTTCAAAAATGCCCTAATAGGTAGGTAGTAGGTAGCTATGGTTGGTAGGGAGGAATCTATACAGAAGGGTGATCTATACAGAAAAAGTATCCTTTGGGCAATAAATTGCATCGTTTTCTGTTGTAACTAGGTACCTATCTATAATTTTTCCACTGAGATAAATAGGGCCTAAAAAAATGACACTTTATTGGGAAGATAAATACGTGGAAGGAGGAGTTGAAGAGTTGTTAAAGAAAAAGGGGTATTAAAGAGAAGTAGTTACAGTGAGGGAGTTGGTAAAAAGATAGGGACTGTTGAAGAGTGGTTAAAGAAAAGGATGACTGGATAAAAATACGAAGGACTGAACGAGTTGATGAAAGGAAAAGAAATTAAGAAGTTTTTAAAGTGAAATAGTAGTGGAAGAGTTACCAGTACTACCTACCCTCCAAATCAGAGAGAAATTGGGCAAGTACTGAGAAAGACGCTCACGAATATTGACAGACACCTAACCAAAATTGCTCAGAGAAATCGAAAAGATGAATTTTGGAGGAATTTTTTTCCAAGCTCGAAAAGTGAAAGAATGCTAACGTTACCTAAAGGATAACTTTAGTGTAATGACGTACGAGTATTATACAGCTGCTGTTTCCGATTTTCTGCAGCCGCAGAACCGCAGCGAAAAACGGAGTTTGGAGCTACATGACACATTGTGCAGAAAATGGGGTTGTGGTTGATGGGTGGGGGAATCGCGAGATGTGTCTCTTTCCATCCAATTTCGATAAAATTTTCAGTGATATATGGATTGTAGTGTAGATGGTCCCCTATGAAAACCATTGCCCCCAGACAGATAGTAGCCACCGCGCTTGCGCAAACGTGTATTTCCTTGTAACAGCCATGTTTTCCATCCGATTTCGATGAAATTTTCAGGGATTATGCGGATTTTGGAGTAGATGGGTCCCCTATGAAAACCATTGCCTCCAAATTGACAGTAGCCTCTGCGCATGCGCAAACGGTAAATCCTTGTAACAGCTATAACCAACATTTTTCACCCGAATTTGATGAAATTTTGTAGGATTGTTCTAATTGGCGTGCAAATAATCCCCTACGATAATCATTTCCCCCAGACTGATAGTACACACTGCGCATGCGCAAACGTGAATTCCTTGAAACAACCATAACTTATAGTACATTTCTCATCCCAATTTTGATTTAAAAAGTCCTAGGAGGGTAACCTCATTACAAGGGAGAATTTCCATACTGTTACTTTAAAACTTTTGTGTAGACGTCCGTGCAAATTGTACTGATAGTTACCAAATGAATTCGCTCAAAATTTTTGTCTTTCAAAGCACACAAAGTAAGGTTTGAAGTTTAACTGCAACAAACCTAGAAGAGAATCAATCGGGTCTCTGTCTTCCTACTCGAGAGGGAAAATGAACCAAGAAACACACCACAGCTTACCTACAAATGCTTCGCAGAATAATCTAGTGGATTGACCGACGTCAGCGAGAGACGAAGGTCTAGGACTGTAAGTTGTCAATGGATGTCCGGTGTATCCGCTGGAATCTGAAAGTAACGGAAATAAGTTGTTAAACAGCTGTACTAGGTATGTCATGTGCGAATTTCCGACTGCAAAGTACATAAGTCCAAAATGTTTAAAAATAGAGCATTCTGAAATGGTGAATATTCTGTTTTGAATGTAGGGATTCTGTTAGATGATTCCAAACATCAAAGAACATTCAAAGAAACCCAAGTATATATCAGCCGACAGCCCAATACGAATGATTCTGAACTACTGTCTTCAAGGATATTCGTTTCGGAACATGTTGCTACGACTCCCTTCTTTAAGCGCTTTCTCTCAATTCCAGCAACCCAGACTAGATTAATAACTTGATCGAAGGGAAATTTCCCGTTTGCACAAAGGTCACCGATGAACCATTCCCAAATAAACCTTACAAAGGATATTTTGATACCCTCGGCATTTTGATACATTCTACATTTTGGTACGTTGGATACTGTAGTAGTAACTAGTTCGAACATTTTGGTTCGTTAGAAATTTTAATACGTTAGACAATTTGCTACTTATTTTGATAAGTTGGTCATTTTTATCCAAAAATCATTAATGAACATAAATGTTTTTCGATACGATAAAAATGTTGAAATACTTGCAGCATTTTTATTAGTTAGTTAGGTGAGATGGGAGACTGGCATATATTAGGTAATTGGATATTCTGATAATATGGACATTTTTATTCTTTGGAAATTTTGAGTATAGTTCAATACATTGGACATTTCGATACAATTGATTGTGTTATACGTTGGACATTTTGATACTTGAGAAGAAACCGCATGTGTAATGTGAGGCTTCACACAACGTTCTCCCCAGGAAATCCCACATATAATTATGTTGCCACTATCTTCTGTTTTTACTCTCATCATTTTGGTGTATCATTTTCCTTTGGAATCGAGCGAGAAAAAAAACTTTTTAACCCCCCCCCCCCCCTCCCTCTCCGCAAAATTTGTGATGGTTTATTCAAAGTACTATGAAAAATCCTGCTACCTTTTGTACAGAAACATAATAAAACTTTGTGTACCGTGAAAATGGGTAACTATGGTATAAGTTTAAGGTTTTTCTGACATTGTCAACATTTTCATTATTTTTTATTGCTTTTATCCTGAAACATACATGTATATACATACATGTATATATCTCACGAGTATTCCGAGCTTTAAAGGGATATTTAAAGTTAAAATTGAAAACATTATTCCAAAAAAATTATCGTACTATTCTCACCCACTGATTTGGGGTGATTTTAGTACTCACACTTTTTGCACTTCTGAACGCATCTATATACGATCTGTGCCATAGCCACTCTCCCTTATCGACTTTCGAGTTTATAAATATAAATTCTTCGTTCTTCACTGAGTCATTCACACAGTGGGAATGTTTCAACCGAATTGAGATACATGATGGCTAAGAGAATGATTCAAGGGTACCTACAAAAACTGATTTAAATTTTAGGAAATTTGACAGACCTCAATAGTATTAATTACGAGTAGATACCCAAGGATAATTTGTTTCCCACTTTGGCCTGAAACCCCTAACCTGATTCATCACAGATTGATGACAAAAATAATAGGTGCCTTCCCCAGGAACAATGTTCTTTTTTTAACAACCAAAAAATTAAAATTCACCATAAAACTATTTCAAATATAAAACAGATCGACTCACAATAATCTTCTTGGTGCATTAAATGTACTTAAGGCACTAAGGCACTTGAAAAACACGAATGACGAAGATAAAGTTCCGTAGCAACGACTTGGTTTTAATTGGAAATCGTTGAAAATCTAACTGTAAAGCTTTTTTGTGACCGATTTTGTGACCAATTTTGTGACGCTTTTCGTAACGTTTTTTCGTTCAAGTGCCAAAGTAATAAAACATACCTAAAATGTCAAAAACTCCCCATGCAACCCAGCAACACACTTTGCCAACCAACAACCGTTAAATAAATTTCCACTTCTTATAACTCTTACATTCCAATCGCGGGATTTTGCATGGAGAACAGATTTGGACAAAGGAGGAAGTCGTAACATAGATGTGCCTACATTTATATTACCGTTAATGAGTGTTGATTCAATACACAGAGTGTTAGGTAATTTAATACATGAGGTGAACACATAACTAGTTTGGAACTGAAAATAAAGTTGGTGCACAAAGGAGACCATCTTTGTGCAAATAATCATCAACTTCTCCCTTCTCAACCTCATTTTAAAACTCATAGAAAACGTTACAACTGAAGAATAACTGTAAAATGCTCCGTTTAACTCACCCAATACTCTCAATTCCGTTTTGTGAATTGAATGTATGGTGTCGTTGTGGAGTCGGCATGTGTAGTTTCCTGCATCACTGGCTTTTAGTTCCTTCGTGTAAATCGTCTGATTGGCTGCCTCCGGATATAAAATGAAGGACGAGATGTCGCCTGGCCAAGGGTACGGCCTTCCGTCTTTGAACCTTGGAAATAAGAGTACCAGAATGAGTGCTTTTCCTCCTTTCTAAACAATTTTTTTTTTTAAATTAATTTTCATTATTGGCATGGTTTTTATACACACAGCCATAAACAAACTAGTTGATATACAGACTTTTTTAATCAAAATTTCATGGCAATCCCTTTCTAAACAATGAAATAAATCATATTATGTTTGTTTTTAGGGGGTTGCTTTATTTTTGTGAGACCGAAACGCACGTATTTATCCTCCGAAGAGGTACTCTTACGTGTGAAGGGTCAAATTTTCAAAGGGATGAATTTGTATTGAGTTCCTTAATATTTTTTTGAAAGACACATTCCATTCCAGGAATTTCTGTACACTGCACAGTCGTGTATCTGATTAATTTTAATTGAGATGTATTTTGTTTGAGAATGTAATAGTCTGAGAGATATTCTGAACCTGATGATAGCATGATTCCTAAAATATATCGTTCGTTTTTCAAAAACTTCGAGTGTAGCTGGTTATTTCATACAGTTCCAGCAAAAGTATGGAGTTCGACCAAACTGCGCTTCTTTGTTAGGAAGCGCAGTTGGTACTTTCTCAAACTTTCTCCTCTCAGTAACATCCCCAAACCTGAGCCCCGTAACTGGTTGTCGACAGCAAAACACCCCGAAAAACTTCCATCTTATTGGAACCATATCCTGCCCTATCAACTTATTCGAGACGCTCATAATTGCAAATTTGAAAGGGTTAATTTCTCCTTAAAATGCGTTTTCCATTACAAATTAAAACTCATCCACATCCCCAAATATTTGTTATGACTATCCCACCAGTATTGATTTGTCTCCATACGACCAATCGTCCCGTCTGACTCTACCACCGTTTGATTTAAATATTACTACTTTAGGTTACGACTGGATGACGACGGCACAAGATCGTTCAAGCTGGAAAGATGTCCTAGAGGAGGGCAAGGCCCACCCTGGGCTGTAGCACCATTAAGTTAGTTAGTTAGTTACTTACGGTTATTTAGCTTAAATGTTACTACTCCAGGTTATTCAGTATTTCTTGTAGTTCCGGAGGGGTGTATGCAATCGAAACAACGTCGTTGGCAAACGCTGCTATAACTCCCCGAATTTCCGCGCAAATTCAAATCAAATTACACCTTTGGAAAGAACGTAAAATTTCCTAACTCCTTGATGAAAAAACCCCATATTTCAAACCGGAAAAGCGGGTGAAAACTGGACTAGAAACAAAAAATTGATCAAATCTTGGAAATCTCAACTTTTTTCGAACGCTCATAGGTTCTGTAATTCGGCACGTGAATTTTTACCTGTAAGCCTAAAAGATGCGCAAAAATCTCAGCTTTTCAACGGTATAGTCATTTCTATTTTGAAAGTGGTGCATATCACATAAATTTGTGTTTAAACGCGGAAAAACGTGAATTTTTTCAACGGAATCAGCGCTCCTGCTAAGACGATCTGAGGTGTTTCGGGAGGCCTCGCTGTTTACTGCGCCGCCCGCCCACCCACCAGAGCAAAACCAACTTAATCATGAATACCTATGATTGAGATTTTTAATCACTGGAATGTGTTTCTATGATTAATAATACGATTTTATTTGTATTCTCACTTAAGAGAATGATACATTAACAAACGTTGTATGAATAAGATTAAATTCTTGATCATAGGAAATGTATAAGATCACCATGGTATTTTGAAAGTTATCAACTAAAGGGCACGATTTATGAATGTACCTAACTTATTTATAAATACGATTAGAATTTCTGCAGTTTAACTTGCTCACCTACTAGGTCCCATGCGTCGCTCCATCGATCGTTCATGAACTTGTGAACTAATGGCCCCATCGACTATTTGGGATTGTCTACCCACGTATCCCGTTTCGCGTATTTCCGACCTCTATGTTGAAGAATTAAATGGACTCAGTGTCAAGGAGAACTACTTCACTTGTTCCCAAGAGATTTACCTACCACTCCTTGGATTTTAATTTGTTAATTTTAATTCTCATGAAATTCAAATCTACATTTCGTCGGCTGAGGAGAGCGGCGAGTGTAATTACTGGGAGGTGCTTTGGCGAATGTTTTGCTTGAAATGAGACGGTACACCAACATTTTCTCGTTTTTGGACAAATTATCTAACTTTACAAAGATGTATTTCCTAAGCTACGTAAGCAGAAGAGCTCTACCATTTTTCCGATTTTATTAGGTTCCTATTATTTTTCCGACCGTCACTTTTGACGCGATTTATCGCACCTTCGCAACCGAACATCAGATCACGACTCGAGAAAGCGTTACCATATTCATTTTAATAAATGTCATGTGAGCATCATTGTCGAGATAAACATTTAACACGTCCCTTGCGTCTTGACGGACAGGTAATCAAATCCAACTTTGCATGAGGCGTCTGATGGACAGGTAATTAGAAACTCGGAGCGACCCTAGTCGCAATTTTGCCAATTTTGGTCGCTGGGCGATTTGATTAAAGAGTTGAAAGTGAATTCAATATTGATTATTGTTCTCTGATAGTGTACGAAGATCGTGATACCTTTCGTTCCTCTGTCAAGCCAATAGACAATTTGATAGATCAAAAAAATTGAAGTTGACATTCGAAAAAGTGGAAATTCAGCAATTTTCCATGAGAAGTTCACTTTTTTGGTGACGCAGCGGAAGTGTTGAACCATTTTTTTGGTGGAAAAAATGGCGTAATAGAGCTACGTAGGTCTACCGTCCGTAGTTTTTTTTTTTTTTTTTTGTCTAAAATGACTGGCCTATATTCACGTTGTTTAAACCCAAATGATCAAAATTTTTGCGAATTAATTGGAAATCGGAATGCGAATGAAGAGAAGTGAAACTTCTTCATCGCAAGTCAGCTCGCATGAGACCGTCTACGGTCGCAGACGTGTCCACATGCATCCGGTCGACGCCACTTCCTTCCAGACGCACTGCACTTCGGAATGGTCCTGACAGTCACAACGGAATCACAATCAAATCATTGACACCTTAAAATACATTTAATAAAACCTATGGTATGTCTCAGACGTTAACCCTGGTTAAGGCAACACACACATAGCACACTTGGTACACTACCCTCTCATCACCTAACTGTTCGATATCCTTCATGTTTGATAGGGTAGGTATTTTGCAGTTTTGACGACCTCCTTTCCCATTACCTGCCCAACAATGTAGGTAGCTAGGATAGCTCTGACCTTTAATTTCAATATACACATATAATGGTCTGTCAATGACTCAGTCGAAAGTACAGGAAATGTTGCGTGAATACAAACCAATCTTCCCGAAATCAGCAACTCAGTTTTTCAACTATTTCCACTCATTTTCAACACTTTTAACAAAGCAAAATGAAATCCGTTTGAAAAGGGACCACCATGAATACTTGCAGAGCACATTTCATAAAGAATTAAGCAGATTGGTAAAGAAATGAGGTGTCCAAAAATTTAAAAAAAATAATCGTGTCTTGACATAGCGAATTGAGTACCTCCTCCTTCTCGTCTTCTGTGGTTTTCAATTCGGTCAAAACAAACTTTTTACTTCTAAATAAGAATTCTGCTTCTGTTCTTGTCAGGCATGTTATATAAGAACCAATTGATTGTGGAGCCTAAGGAAGGGCCAGAAAGCTCTTCCCTCGAAATTAGCCCTCTATCCCCATCTCCAAACGATTCAAAAACGCTAGAGTTAGTATTGATTTTCCATAAGTACTCGAACAAGGAAACCCCTCCCTCCTCAAAATTTTATGGTTAACGTTTCAAGGTATGTAGAATCCAAAAACCGAATAAAACATTTTCCCCTCCCCACAACTACCCCTAGTTTTCTGAAGGGGCTCTTTATTGGGCCGTTGTACGAGTATAAGGGGTATAGGTTGGGTGAATGATGTATCAGAAACACGATTCATTGACGGGTGAAATGACGATTTCAGCTGATCAATTGCAATCTTTTGCAAATGGGTGATCTCTACAGAAAAGTAATAAACCGTTGTATAATAATTTGCAGCGTTTTTAAGAATGACCTGGAGAAGACCTCACGTCCAGTGGCGTGCGTACTCTTCCCCAAAGAACACGGCTTGTTCCTTGGTGCAATAGCCTCCCATTGTATCCTTAGCCGAAGTCCGCTGTTCCTTTTTTATATCCTCTAATTAACTCTTTTGCTCCACTTCCCATTGTCGTCTGTTCCCTAACAATTACCCGCTTCATAATAGAAGATCAGGGTGTATAAGCTACCCCCCTGTTGAGCCTAGTTGTACCCGGGCTTATGAACCTCTAGGGTCGCCGTCGCTTAGAAAGATCAAAGCCAATTTCGTTATCTTGATTTTTTTTCTTCCTGGCGGAGGGCAATCGGTGTCGTCGACCTTCCACGTCAACTTGCCTCGGGCCGCTAATTTGTCTTCAACTAATAACTGAACTGCCTCAGTCAAACCGAGTGAACTATCCTCCATGTAAATCACCAAACTTGTTATACCCCATACAGCCTCCAGCGGTCCATACAGCCTCTCACGATTACTTACTCATTCACTCAAAAGCCGAATTTCAATATACTGGATTCTGCCATATTGTGCGAAACAAAAATTACTTTTCCATGTCTTTCTTATTGTATTAATCTGGCGATCTCCTATTTCCTTCTTGTTGTACTTAAGGCTACGGTGGACGGCCACTTAGTGTGATTCTCAAAAAATAGATGATGTCAAAAGTTTTGAAGATTTTCCTCGGAAAGTTGTAAACTTTTTTTTTCGGAAAACGCGAATGTGCTCAGAATTTATGAATAAAAGTACCCCTATTTTTGGTTTTTTGAGATTCCACTTCAATTTCGATTAAATTGTTGTATTTCTTTATTATTAAGTGTTATGAGATAAATTTCCAGCCCATAATTCTATATCATTACCATCCCCAATAAAATCAAACCATTATTGACGACAGCTGACGAAATATAAAATTATCTTAATTAGGGAAATGGGAAATCTATTTATTAAGGGCATGAGAATGAGTGGCTTCCCTCCTTGAAAGGCGCAGGTACCTCCAAGCTACCTGTCTGGCCACCTCTTTTGATTACGAGTTTGGTTTACATGAGACCTTCCAACAACTTATTTCACCATTTGGAGCTTGCTCTAATGTTCAGGGGAAATAGTTCAGTTAAGCTTTACAAAAAAAGGCAACATCTTACAATAAAATGCGCATTTGCGGACTTCAGCTCATGCGTTTCAGACCTGTATCGGGAGTATACATCCAGATTTGCAACCCTCAGGAAAACGAGCATAACTTTTGACGGCTAAAAAGCATCAACTTGTAGACGAAAACAAAAAACTCAATTCTCATGAGATTCTGTCCATCTGTCCCGCGTCTTGATTTTGGATGACCAGAACCGCACAGAATAGTTTTGTTGACTACAACAACTTTTCATATAAATAATCTCAAAAATAACACTCCATTTTTCTAGATGAACAGAGTGCTCTAACAATCCAACAAATAGTTAAGGGAATTAAACACAAATGTTGAGTTTTAGGAATTGATTCATCATGTATCACAACAAATTTAAATGCAGACTTTTTGCATTCAAAATTGTTTTTTTGGTTTAAAAATATACACATTATTCCATAGTTGTTCATTTTAAATTATGTATTATAGAAATAATACCATTATTACAGTTCAACAATATTATTACAATTAATGTTATCTTCCATTACTAACTCTATTATTGGTTTATTATTTTCAATAATCGACCAAGAAAAAAATTTGTTACCCCCCCCCCCTAAAATTATATAGGTACGTTTCAAGGTACGTAGAATCCGAAAGTTGAATAAACATTTTCGTACGTACGCCACTTTCCTTAGTTACCATGGGCCGGTTTTGATGAAATTTGGTATATGGGCTCCATTTCGGGTCTACTAGTGCCCCTAAGCTGTTGGTTGATGTCAGTCACTTGTAAGAGTTGAAAAATACTAAGGGCTGAAACTTTCAAAACGCCCTAGCTGAAAAACATGTGGTATAAAGGTATTGTTTTTCATCAATTTAAAATAGGTAGTATTGCATTTTTAGAACCGAATGAGACCACCCAGAGCTCTGTAGGACCAACCGTTCGCTCCCTATGAGGTTGAACTTACAATAACTCATAAAAACGAGTGTGAATCGCAAAGATGCCTAACTTCCGTTCAAATTTTAGCTGACCAAACTGCGATCGTTGTTCGTTTTTTTCGAGTTGTACTCAGTTTTTTTGCAACCAGAATCAAATTTCCTGATAAAGTTACCCACATTGTATTTCTTCGAATTGAGTGTGAAGCGTTTATTTCTTCAAAATGAACATGACTGTGAACCGAAAATATAATGGTTGGTAGGTAGTGGCAATAACAACATTCTTTGCAGGCGAGTGATCTACACAGAAAAATAATAAACCGTTTTGTAATAATTTGCAGCGTTTTTTGTTGGTCTGGTAGACCTCTCCAATTCATCAAGTTGAGTTGCAGATAAAGAGAAGAAAGGAAAACAAATCCTTTCAGTTTTCACAATAAGGATTACTACTCCTTGTAGGGTCAGAGATGATGTAAGTTTCCAAGCAAACACTCCGGACGGTGAGTCAGTTCATAACCGTTGACGAGACCCGTTTCTCAGATCTCCAGGAATCCCTGCGATAATCAGACTCTTCGGCCCCCTAATCAGCTCTCGACCCCTTGTAATGCGCCATAACAGACCGACGTCGGATTGCAGGTGAAATTAGGGTTTTCCCCGTAGTCAGACGAAGGATAATTTGCAACATGGAGTAGAATCGCAAATGGAGGAAGATTGAGTGACCTAGACCGCGTAATCAACGAGGTATTCTCTGCCTTGAGGTAGGTTGGGCGAGAATCAACTGAGTAAGGCTCATCAGTGATGGCAGAAACGAGGTGCATGTGGAGTGCCTCAAGAATTCCTATGATCAAAACAAAACAAAGCAGCAATGCTTTGTGCGAGGTTGGTTTTACACCTCAAACTTCTGTCTAGTTGGGTGGGTAGTATAGTTGATAATTTTTTGACCTGCTACACGAATACTTACTTGTCTTAGTGAAGAAGCAAAGAATATTACTGAAAATTTTTACCTAGGTCATTTGGCTCAGCATCTGCGCTTTAACAGCCAATATCAACTGGATGAAAATTTCGACGACTTTAATTTGTTTCACGAGAGTCTACTGCAAGACAAATTGCAAGACAGACCTATTATAGTATTGGTTATAGATAGGTAAATACTTCAGGATCCATCCAATAGTCCGCGCACAAGATGTATATCATACACTAGCAAGCAAATTTTTGATATACATGAAATTATTAATCACTTCATGCATTTAATAGAATCAATAATAAAAATGATTATCAGGATACTTAAATTTTCTTCTTAGCTATTTTTTTTAATGTTATGCCTCGACGGTTTGGGGCAACTTCGGCCATTCGTCTTCTCGCAGCCCAATATAACGTCGAGTTTCTGATGTAAATACAATTTTCGGCCTCCAAGGATGCACGGACGTCTTCAAGCTCTGGACAATTACCCAGATGCGGAACATCCATGAACCTCTTCTTAGCTAGAAATACTTTTTCGTAAAACGAATTCAGCCTCACCCAAAATTCCGTAAAATATTCATCCGTAGGTAGGTATAATCATCACGGCTCGAAATAGAGTAACGCATAGTCTTTGAATCGTTGCTCGCACATTGATTCTCTGGAAGTTATGTGAGTGATGTATTTTATACCCTCCTATTCAAAGAGACATAAAACTTGCATTTAATTGTAAAGTACGAGTACAATGGGAACGGAGCGAAAGATGTATCCCAATTCGCCTTTTCAGAATTTCAGTCTTATTACCAGCGGATGGGAACCTCTGGCTGACATGCCTTGCAAGAGCACTGGAAGGATCACACGATGGGTGGTCAGAAATTCTCAAGGGCCCCGATCGAATTCGAAAAGACCGGTACTGACAGAGAAAAAGTTTTCATGCGCAGTTAGAACGTAAGGACGAACCAGCGAAGTAAAAAGTGGCTAATGACTGAGGAGGGAGGGGGTCCTCGGCTTCAAACGAAGATATGCAGCACCGTCTTAATCGGGGACAACTTCAGCTCTTTTTTACGCGTCATGAGACCATAGAAGACTTGCGTGTCTTACCCTTCCCATCGCACCCATTACAGGGGACATTCTATAGTTTTGCCAAAGACTGCGAGCTATTTTAATTCGCCTTGCTTCGGCATTTTTTTCCCCCTGCGTCGGGGTCGAAGGAACTAGAAGCAGCGGGATGACATTCTCCGTCATTGGACAAAGGGAACAAATTAGCCAGCAAGACGGGGAACTGAACCGATTCGAATGAGCGTCTGGTGGGAGGATGGATGAAGGTTGACGACAACCGTTTAGGGCGGGTCCTTTCAACTCTTTCTTTAGTAGTTTAGTTCCCTAATAAGTCGTAGGTACTATTAGAAAACATAAACTGCCATGGGCAAATGAGTTTAAATTCCTGATATTGATTATCAGTACTACCTACATCTGCTTCTGTTCCTGTGCACTTCCTTCAATTCACAACATTACTATATGGTATTATACCTGGTGTTGGAGGTTTCAATACACTCGTTCTCATTAGATCGCAGGACTGAAAAATTGGGGAAAGTATCAACGCATCACGCTGATACATTGTGACATATGTCTTTTTGCATTGAAAACGTTATTTGCGGCATCGCTACAGTCACAATAATGCGAAACGTCATGAAAAAACATCAAATTTCCGCTCACCCCCCTGATTACCACACTGAATACTCACTAAAAACTGAATACTGACTGAAACTAGCAAACAAACACCTTTTTTAAAATAATAGGTACTACCTAAAACGTCCATAGGTATCCAAAAACCCATCATCATCATCGGTAACGACCTCTTACAAGGAATTCACGTTTGCGCATGCGCAGCAGCTACTATCTGAGTGATGATTTCCATAGGGGATCATCTGCACGTCAACTCGCCGAATCTCTGAAAGTTTTATCGAAATAGAACAATAACTTCTTATTGTTTTGACAGTTACAAGGATTTTATGACAGACACACGGGCACCTAGGCAGACACGGAACCGAAATTGCTCAGTACGGCCTGAAACGTAAAAGTGGAAATTTTTATTTTGAAGAACTACTTTTTCAACCATGAAAAGTGAAAACAGTGCTTTCACTAACTTGGTAGACTCGGAAGCAAAATGTTCTCCAAAATCAAAATTTCCACTAGCGATTTACGTTTTAGCCAGCCTGGTCAAATTTGGTTCCTTGTCTGTATGTGTATCTGTCATGACATCCTTGTAATGGGCAAAACTATTCGAAGTTATTGTCCGATTTCAATGAAATTGTCAGGGATTGTGGGCGTTGTCGTGTAGATGGTCCCCTATGAAAATCATCACTGTGATAGTAGCCATTGCGCTTGAGCAAACGTGAATTTCTTTTCGCAGCCATAACTTCTATATTTTCTATCTGATTACGATAAAATTTTCAGGGGTTGTACGGATTGAGTTTAGACGGTTTAGTTTAGATGGTCCCCTATGGAAACTATCGACCACTGCGCATGCATGGCTGTGAATTCCTTGTGAAAACGCGAATTCCTTGTAACAGCCATAACTACTACATTTTCTACCGAAATTCGACGAATTTTTCAGAGATTGTGCGGGTTGACTTGCAGGTAGCATTAGGTTAGTGAATATACTTAGAGATTGATGTTTTGAGATTAGCTGTTTCAAATCGGATCATCCATACAATCGGGTTGTGGATACGAGGAAACTATGTGCCACACCCACTTGGCAGACGTTCATTAAATTGAAACCGTGTATAATATATATATACCTACCCCGGTGAATAAGTGGTCAAGTCAAATTTGCCCATTTTACAGGGGAGCATTATTAAAATTTGAACCTTCACCTAAAATCCGGATTTTGTCGTAGAAGGTTGAAATTTGGAATGAATGATGTAGTCATTCATCCCAAATTTCAACCTTCTACGACAAAATTCGGGTTTTAGGTGAAGGTTCAAATTTTAATAATGCTCCCCTGTAAAATGGGCAAATTTGACTTGACCACTTATTCACCGGGGTCGCAAATATACACATGATCTAACCGGTAACCACTATCTGAGTGGTGTAATCGAAACGAGAGCGTCCTATTGATTCTAGTTTCGAACATTAGCGTAATATTGGTAGGCGAAGTTAGATGGTACTTGGGTATCCTGACTTTTCATAAAAAAATAAGAGATGTATAAAAAGATACACACAAATGAATGGCTTTGCATTTCTGTTTCTTACGAACGATTACCATGTTTTCGGAAACACGGACTAGAAAATCCTCTAGATTGCTCTTTGCGGCAGACATGTAAAGGCTTTAAACTACAAACAAAGTTAGTTCAAAGCTTTAATAAAAGTTACTATAAAGGTTGACGTAGATAGTGAACATTGAATAAGTCAGGAATGTTCCTGAGAGACGAAAAGGGTGGTCTTACTAAGATTGTTATCATAGGAAGTGATAATTAGGTGTGTCTACCGTACGTTTACGTGAGAGCTCATCGTAAGTCTTTTCTTCAACTCGGTAAGCACTTGAATCCGTTCAGTTTTCAATTTTCTCGCGTAGTTTCACCACTTTCCGTTTCGTACCTAAATATGAGAACAAAACTGAAGAATAAAACACAGAAAACCCGAAATAGGTACCGGGAACGAAAGGCTGCGTGCAGAACACCTCCTAGCTGTTTCTTTCGCATCTCTCCCGTATGTATTTCTTCTTCTTCTGCACGTTTCGTTCCTGAACAGAGAAAACGGATCTCTGTAATTGAAATAGCAGTTTGAAAATTCTCAAAGTTGCGGAAATCTTGACTAATTTAGTCCATGGCTGGACATTTATATCTTATCTCCATCAGGGGAAATACCTCAGCTGTTTCTTTTGTATATCTTCTATGTGTTTCTCTTCAGTTAGACTAGGAGCTGAGGTCAAAATCAGCAACCAAATGTCCTCCAAGGTGAGTAGCAAAATAGATCTCCCAACTCAAAATCCCGTCATTTAGAAATAGTGACCGTTTGAAATTTGTCAAATTGGTAGAGATTGTGAGTCATTTAATTGATGGCTGGCTATCAAACTACTTGCAAGTACGAATTATTTTATATTTCCAACAGCGGAAATGGTCGAAACAATTATTATATCCATGTTATTTCATGAGTGAAGGTTAAATTGTCCTTCCAGCTTGGCAGACATTTTTTATTGTTGTGATGAAGAGTATCATAATGCTAGGAAGTTGTTCGGGAACATACTGCCACACATTGCCGAGCAATATTAAATGAAACGTAGAAAAAGTGTTGTATAGCTCGTCCAACTTAACGAAGCTTGCTTACGATCACTTGATACCGAGAATCATTCAGTATAACGTCATCCGCTTCTCAGGAATTCTCGCGAATCGATTCCATCGACAGTTGGGTCACTGACTAGTAATCAAACTAATCAGTCTGACCGGTTTCAAATCTCCCTCCGATGAGTAGAGAGAAAGGGGGCACTAATTAAAGTGCGAGCAGGTAAGAACCACACAAAGGAACTCGAACATGCATTTACCGGGTGTAGTTCGTTATCCGCCCCCATTTTGTTCTCTCTTTTGCAAGCACACCCGACCACCTTTTTCATTTTTTGAGGAGTGTTCCGTTAACTAGATTTCATCTTCATGAGCACAATCGTGACGAATTATAATTTTTGATTAGTTAAGATTGGGAAATTAGGAGTTGAAAAAAGTGGGGGCGAATACCGAACTATTTCTCTAGTGAAAAAGTTCGGTATGCGCCCCCACATAGTTAATAATGGAAAACACAACATTTTTGGTTTAAATAATTCATTTATTAATATGATTATTACTTCTGACACATATTGTGGAGTTGTATTATTCTATGGTTGGGCCATACAAATTCTTGATGCAGTCCAAAAAATGCTCAAATGGATCTATGCCCATTGACTTCACACATCTCCTCCACAAAAATTCGCACAATTGTGAATGAAGACTGGTGATGTTTCCTCCAGCATTGATATACTTTCGATCAAAGTTATTCTCTGCCTCACCAGTTATCTCTCCCAAGAAAATGTCCCAGGCCGAATCAATGCAATTCGGTCGTGGGGGCGGTTATCGAACTTTTTCTCTAGGGAAATAGTTCGGTATACGCCCCCCACTTTTTTCAATGTCTAGTTTCATTGCTTGGAGTATTTGAAAACATAAGTGCGGTATATTATTCATACAGTACATGAAATCTAGTTTACGGAACACTCCTCAAATTGAAAAAGGAGGTCGGGTGTGCTTGCAAAAGAGAGAACAAAATGGGGGCGGATAACGAACTACACCCCATTTACCTACTAAGTAAAGGGCATGTATGGATCCCCTATCGGTTCGTTGAATTGTTTAAGTAAAGCTGATATATTTCAAGGTTTCTAAATTCCTATAGAAACTGAACCTTGTTCAACTAACCCAAATTGTCGTGGACTCGCAGGATTTCAGTCTCGCTTGGGTCATGGCATTATAATCTTGTGAGTCTGTGTCTCGCAAGTTTGTGGATTCGCAGAATTTAAGTTTAGCGGGGGTCTATAGTATCGTTGAAAATGTAGTATAATAATGGCAGTTCTTACGCAGCTTACACCCTTCCTCTAGTAAACAGCATAAAGCTACCGAATTTCTAATTAGCTAGTTCGAAGTATTCGGTTCTGGGAAGGCTTTACTAATTCTTCGGGCAATGCATGGGAGACATTCGATAACAACGCCGGGATTCTCCAATGAAGAGGGTATTGATGCAAAAATTGATGATGCAAAATTTCCATCAAAATCAACCCAGTCGTGTACTTAGTTTAGTCCAACCAACCGCAGTTATGTTCTTGCGCACAACGTTCTAAAGTAGTGTGCTGCCTTCCCACGGTATATCGTATACATAGGTACCTACCAATTATGGTGATATTTTTCCCACAAAGAACTAAACAAACAAAAAACAAGCTATTTGCCAAGAAACGTACATGAATTTAAAAATCTATTCGTTTATTACTTTCAATAATAAATCTTTGGAATTGACCAAGAAAAAACACTTTTAACCTCCCCTCAAAATTTATTGGTTTACATTTCAAGGTACGTAGAATCCAAAAATTGAATAAAACGCTGCAAATTATTACACAAAGGTTTATTGTTTTTTTTTATAGATCACTCGTCTGCAAAGAACACTGCTTTGCCATCCCACATGAAGAAAAACATCGATCGCATTTCGGTCAGCTAAAATTTGACTGGAGATTAGGCCTCTTTTGCGATTCACACTTGTGTTTCTGATTTATCGTAAGGCCAACCCTTCAATTCTCGTAGGGAGCGAACGGTTTGTCCTACAGAGCTCCGCGTGGTCTCAAAAATTCTATACTATCTTACATTGATGGAAAAACAATACGTTTGAATCAAAATTATTCGAGCTAGGGCGTTTTCAAAATTTCAAACCTTATTTTTCAACCCTTAGATGTGATCTACATCAACCAAAATCATCGGGGCACAACTAGACCTCAAGTGGAGCCTGTATACCAAATTTCATCAAAATTAGTCAATGCTAACTGAGGAAAGTGCCGCGTATGGAGGACGGACGGCCAAATTCTTATTCGATTTTCGGATTCTACGTGTCTTGAAACTTAAACCAACAAATATTGAAGAGGGGTTAACATTATTTTTTCTTGATCGATTCCAAAGGTTCATTATTGAAAAAATAAACCATTATTTGCCGTCCGTCCGCCGTACGTCGTGCGCTGTCTGCCGTACGCGGCACTTTCCTTAGTTACCATGGACCGATTCTGATTGAATTTGGTATGTGGGCTCCATTTGGGTTCTAGTTGAAATAGAATTGAATTTTTGGAATCGAATGAGACCAACCAAAGCTTGTATGACCAACCGTTCACTCCCCATGAGAACTTAATTGTTGGACTTATGAGAAATCAGAAACACGAATGTGAATCGCATATGAAGCCTAATCTCCGTTGTTGTTGTACTCAGTTTTGCGTCCTTAGCAACCAGTAATCAAATTTCCTGAAGAAGGGAACCACAATTCCTACTTCTTCGAATGGAGAGTGAAGCGTTTATTTCTTCCAAATAAACTTGAATGTGATGTAGCTAGGTAGTACCTATGGTTGGTGACAATCAGTGGCGCCTCCTCCAGGCAAACATAGCAAACACTGTTTGCCTTAATAAAAATAAGCAAAAAAAAAAAGTAATATAATAGCCAATTTTGGAAAATTTTAATATAATTTAGGTACTTTTTCATTATTACCAAGTAAATTAGATGAAATAGAGGAATGGAATAAGAAAGTACGTATTTTGCCTTGGATACTAGCCCGCAACACACCAGAGACTTGGAGAGGTCGGTAATGTAGATGATTGCGGATGATAAGCGAACTAGCGCGGGGCAAAGCGATGCAAGGCAAGCAGTTCAAAAAAATGAATTTTTCGGGACTGTGAGAGGCGACGATCGGCGGGTGGCGGGGGGGTAATCGCGGTGTCAACTATTGCCATACCCCCACTACCATGCTATCAGCTGTTGCAAACAATCACAAAACTGTTTCGTGACCTTGAAACCAGAGAAACTTGGAAGATGAGTCATGGATACTAATTAACCCATGCATGGCAAGACATAACATATCCATCCAACCACATTATCTCAAGGAAGGAAAACTTAGATTTTTGGCCACAGCAAATAGCGGCTGACTGGTGTACCGTTCCCGATTTTACTGTACCTAATCCTTTTTCTTGTTGATAGGTACCTACTTGGAAATAGTTGCATAATATTGAACCCCCCGATGGTTTACTTTTGAGGTAGGTAGCTACTACGTATATTTTGAAAATCGAATATTAAAAAATCCGTCCGTCCGCGGAACTTTCCTTAATTATCATGGACCGATTTTAATGAAATTTGGTATAAGAGCTCCATTTGGGGTCTACTTGTGCCCCGAAGGTTTTGTCAGTCACTTCTGAGCGGTGAAACATTAGGACTGTAACTTTTAAGGCCCCCTCTCTCGAAAACTCTCGTTATGAAGGTATTGTTTTTTCACCAATTTGAGATAGGTACCTACCATTGAATTTTTAGAATCGAATCAACCCACCCAGAGGATAAACTATCAGCTCTCCATGAGAACTTGAAGGTTGAACTTACGATAAAAGTGAAACACGAGTGTGAATCGAAAAAGAGGCCTTATCACCTTAAAAATTTTAGCTGACCAAAATGCGATCGATGTTCGTTTCTTTGGGTTGTACATGTTATGCTTCCTTAATCAATCTGTAATCAAATTTCTAAACCAAGGAATTCTTTATTTCTTCAAATGGAGTGTGAAGGGTTTATTTCATCTAAATAAACAACATTTTGAAGCAAAAACATGATTGGTAGGTAGTGATGAGGGTAAAGCTGACGCTTTATCTTCAGAAAAATAATAAACCTTTGTGTAATAATTTGCAGCGTTTTTCGTTATTGTTTACTCTTCTGTGACTGGCCAAGCTGTTTGCCTCACGAATATTCTCACGAGACGCCACTGGTGACAATGGCAAACTGTGTTAGCTGCAGACGAGTGAATTATGTTTTAAACATTATTAAAACGTTGTGTAATAATTTTGGAGAGATGGACCCTCGTATATTCTAACATTTACGGTATAAACGTATCAAATTTAGTGAGTATTGGTTAAGCCATTTGAAAGTAATTGGTTCCGGTTATAAAAATAAACCAACACTAAAGTACAAATAGGCACTTAAACTTCTCTTCGAACTTTCTCTTCGGTTTGTACCAACATCCCGAAGATCTACGAAGGTAAATACACTTAGGTACAATGATTCCTTACCTGTTAGTATAAGTGACAAGTAGAGGAAGATAGATAGGCACTATCACAGCTAACCTATCCCTTTTACAAAAGGCACATGTACTCAATCAACTCAAATAATAATCTTCAATTTCTTAGACCCATAGCACTGGCACCTTTTGTAAGAAGGATAATTAACTTCGTAATTCAAATAATAAGATTAACTCAAACTTACACGCCAAATCAGACACCCTGATGTCCAAACTATTGAATCCTTCAATTATCTACAGAAAACCAAGTGTCACACTATTGCAAGGAGAACTAAACAAGAAACTAAGGGTTTTGAAGACGCTATACAAAAACCAAGTAAGTGCCTAAACTCTTTTCGAATTATTAATCTTCCCAATTCATCTACTTAGAGTCATCCCTCCAACCACTTCTCTTTGCAGTTTCCCACTGGAAATACCAACAAGCAGAAATAGACCAGATGCATAGAAGCACTAACTCATCACTGTACCTGCTGAGACCAATACACATAGAATACATGGCTCTCAAATAATTCGCCAAAATAAGAACGTACTTACAGCTTAATACTTATCAAAGTAAGGTCCTACACCTCATGTATTAATTACCTCATAATAATAAGTAGGTACCTCAACTTAGAGAAAAAACCCTAACATAGTAACCTTTGTATATATTTTAAAGTGTAAACTGTTACTCTTCCACAGAGTCCTGATGATGCAGCGAAAGTGCACTCGACTAATTATTAAAAATTATAAGGATATTGCCGCAGTATACATCCCCCTCAACCTACCTACTTCAACTGAAAAAAGGCCCAACACACACGAAAAGGTAGATACGTTTTCTCGATTACTTGTTGGAATTTCAGCTCTTCATCCAACGAGACGTCCCCTTCAATGCGTGCATAACTAAACTAAAAGCTAAAAAAATGCAAGGGCTATATAAGTCCCTACAAACTTTTTTCGACAATCTACGAATAATACAATTAAATGCTGTAATAATATTCGAAGCAATTTGGCACAAAATGTGTGTTAAATTTAATTTTTTCAGAATATTACAACCCAAATTATCCGTGTCATTGATCTATCGAATTATTATGAAACTGAGACTGAGACTCACGTGAAGAGTTGTACCAATGGGTGAGCCGAAACCTACTATAGGTTTTATAATACAACTGGAGGGATAGTTAACGCGCCGTTTGTGACGGCGCTGAAGGGCTACCACACCATCAATACCTCAAGGTCGTGCGGATTTTGCCTACTTACATTAACAAACTTTGATTTCAACATTGAAAAAACTTTTTCTTTGACGCTTGTAGACATTAATCAATTAATAATTTTTGACCGACTTCAAAACACCCAAAAACCAGAGGAGGAATATCCGTCAGTTTCGTGTGTCATGGGGCGACTATTTTATCGGATGTTTAAACATTTTGCTGAAAAAACATACAGATACGGAACCATAATGATTGAAGAAGCTCCAAAAAGCAAAATATCAGTCAAAATTTTGATTTGAAGACATAAAATCTTTTGATCTGCTGTATGAATACATAGGTAGCTTAGAGGAGTGATTAAACAAAAAAACTTACCAAGTCGTGTGGCAGATTAATTATAGTGTTGGTGAATGGGTGGAAACAATCGAATTAACCTTTCTCCTCACACCAACAGAGTTCTAAATTTCATGAATACATAATAATGACCGTATTTTGTACACAGATTGGTAAGAGAAAAACATATTTCAGCGGAGGAAAACCAATTTATGATTGACCACATACTGAAAAACACACCCGCGCTTCAACTATGTAGTGTTTTTTCCTTGCATTCCCTCTTATGAAGGAATCTACCAAAAAAAAAAATCATACAGCTCCCCGATTGACCAAAAGTAAACCGGAACAGGTCGTTTTAATTCAATTAATCTCTGTAAAATATTCCCTTCTTCCAATCCATTCGTTGTAACATCAATTTGAGCTATCTTCATTACATGAAAACCGAAACTGCAGAGAGAGAGAGATAGAGAGGCGATGTGGTGGGCTAGCAAACATTCGCCATTCCCAACACAACTGTTCAAATAATACGACATTAGTTAACTGGGTGGTTTCATTTTATGACCGGATTTGTGCCGTTGTACTCTATATTTTCACGTTAATGATTCGAATATGAATATTTGAGGCTCTTCCCATGTTGTTCCTGAGCCCCCAGTGTTAGGTATACCCTAAACACTGCAAATCATTACTCAAAGTTTATTATTTTTCTAAATAGATCACTCGTCTGCAAAGAACACGGCTTTGTCATTGTTACCACAAACCAACTTGAAGAAAAACATCGATCGCATTTCGGTCAGCTAACATTTGAACGGAGATTAGGCCTCTTTTGCGATTCACACTCGTGTGAATATCGTAAGTTCAACCCTTAAATTCTCGTAGGGAGTGAACGGTTTGTCCTACAGGGCTCCGCGTGGCCTCAAAAAATTCTAAAAATTCTATACTATCTTAAAATGACGGAAAACAATACCTTTGTGTCAACATTTTTTGAGTTAGGGCGTTTTTCAAAATTTCAAACCTTATTTTTCAACCCTTAGAAGTGACCTACATCAACCAAAATCTTCAGGGCACAACTAGACTCCAAATGGAGCCTACACACCAAATTTCATCAAAATCGGTCAATGCTAAGTGGGGAAAGTGCCGCGTACGGCGTACGGCGGACGGACGGTCACATTTTGGTTTATTATTTTCAATAATGAACCTTTGGTATCGACCAAGAAAATTTTTTTTTCAACACCCACTCAAAATTTGTTGGTTTACGTTTCGAGGTACGTAGAATCCAAAAATCGAATAAAACACTGCAAATCATTGCCCAAAGGTTTATTATTTGCTGTATAGATCCCTACCTACCAACCGTAGGTGCCTACTACCTACTAGGGCATTTTTGAAAATTTCAACCCCAACCATCAACCAAATGGAAACGAAGGGTTGAAATTTCTTGGTCGATTCCAAAGGTTCATTATTGAAAATAATAAACCAAAAACTGGGGTCAGAAAATGTTTTTTGCGAAGAATACGAGAAAAATATCCTAGGAGAAAACCCGAAGATCATTCAAATTATTGATCAAGTATTCTACCATTTATTGTAGGAATACATCATCAAACAACTAGCCTCGTGAATAATAATGGTTTCAGTTCTATGGTTCTTTCCAAAATAAGAAGAGAGAAAAGAATTGGTTTTTTTGAATATTTAACTCTGAAGAAGAAGATTCGGATTGATAAAATATTTAGCTCAAAGAGAGGATATAAATGGACCTGCTTAGAGCACTGCCATCTGCACTATGTCTGAAAGTTTATGATTCCACGCATCTGGCTCTGGAGTCTTGTTTATCCTGGTTTCTAGGAAAGGTACTAAAAACCGATAAACCAAGATTTCTCTTATTGAGAGAATCAAGTTTCTGAATGCTGCGCTTGCTGGGCTCGCCTATTCATTTCACGTGACATGAAGTTTAGAGTCTGGAATTAAATCTTTCCATCGACTGTACATAAATTATGTAGATGGGTTCTGGGCGATCGTGTGATAATGACCGTCACTATTTTATATTTCTGAATTGATAAACATCAACTCGGATTGAGACTACATTCCGATGTATTTAATGTCTGAATAGGCACTATCCGTGATATAAAGTAACCAAGAACAGAATTAAAGAGAAAAATGTCCATTCATACTGCAAGAGTCAATGAGCGAATTTTAAAAGAAATCTGTTGGTTAAAGGCAGGGTTAAAACATACAATAGTGCTGGAAATTTCTTTCATGCAAGTTTTATATCGTAGTACTAACAACAAATGGAGTTCATTCTTTCTGAACGGTAGGTACCTACTAAGTCAACTCTGAATGGTTGAGCTAACCAGAGGTACCTAGGTGGGTAGGATAGGTTCGTATGAAATAAGGTTTAAGATCATAAATATGAAGGGTACAGGAGAAAAACACCCATCATTGACATTTTCGTCCAAAAAGTAATTGATGGCGCTATCTGTACGAAGTTGAGGTGAGGAATAACAATATGCAGTCAGTTTTAGTGAAAAACCCCGCGCGCGCTTGTGGGGAAGAACCCCATGCTTGCAGTTTAAAACTGCCCTTTCCTCCGGACTTTCGGGTAGGGTGCTATGAATTCTGTGATTCACATTACCCTTTCTGTGGTTCATAAAAGCAGCAAAATATAGGGACCTGCTCCATCTCTGCCAATTTTTGGAACGGTAGGAGGCAAAGAAATTTTATCGCTCTCTCAATCAGGTTGAACCACCTGAAGAAAACGAGGAAGACTACGATGGATATATTGACGATCCGCCTTTGCTGACCCTGACGGCGAATAGGAAAATTTTGTCTGAGCTCGAGGGACAGAGTTCATCGTATGGTTTTCGTTGAAGTAAAATTAAAAAAAAAAGTGTGCTGACCTGTACATAATGTAGGATTTGTAAATTTTGTAGGTATGTACCAATATAAATTTTCTTTGAACCTATGTCGCAATATTGTTTGTAAATTATATACTTACATTTCATACATCTTCAACCGTTATAGGAGATTTTTCACGTCCATGCCTACTTCCTACTCGACAATAAATCTTGACACTTAACAATTTTCCTAATTTGCAAGGAAGGTTTTATGCTGACAGAGCAGTTCCTTTTAACATATTCTTTTTTCAATTATTGTTTAGGAGTAAGAAAACTGTTTTTTCCTCCCAACAATGTGTTGGAAGATAGCTTGGGAACACATTACGACTTTTTCCGGATTTTTAAAGCCTCCGGATGCAATTTTATTCATATGCAAACTTTAATTTGCTATTTTCTCTAAACCAGCTTTGTTGCAATGATGGGGATATTAACCTGTACCCTTCATATGGTTTTTGTAGGTCAAATATGGAGAAATTGAATACGAAAATAACTATAAAATAATTTTATTAGAAAATATGATTTTGGTGTGAAACTGGAAATTTTGAGTTCATTGCAATAACATTTTCTTTCAAAATTCGTTGGAATCTCTATACCTAAGGAGGATGGAACTTAAGTGAAAGAGGGAGGACCGACCAGTTGAAAAATTGGACTTAGAAAAATTCACTGTTGTAGCGCTCCTTCTAATTTCATCAACTGAATAGGAAGTGTTGTTCATAACGGTGAATGGTCTGTTTTGAGGTCATGAAAAAAAATTATCATAGAAAATACGAGGAAAATCGTGTGGTATGATGTCTAAAACTAATCGTTACAACTAAATATCCAACCCTTCGGTTAAAGATTTTAAGAAATCTCAAAAAATATTCCCCTCGTCACCCTGAACGTATTGTCACCCACACGTAAATTGTTATTCTTTCATATTTTCAGTATACCATAGGTACACCATATACTGTATGCACAATTCATGCTCTCCTCGTTTAACCTTTAACTCATAGAGTACCCACACGTATATAATATTGTTTTTAGCACGGAACATGCCCTTGGACTAACTATTCGGATAATGTTAGGTACAACATAAGTGGGGAACACAAATGCGTTAGGTACGTAATTATAGAACGCAGGGCTGCCATGAAATTTCGCAGTATGCCTCTCTGAGACTCCAGAATTCGAATGACAAAATATGTTCCTCCGTAACAGCTGGGTGAGCTAAATTTGATTTTGGTGGTCCAAGGAAGCTGAAATTTTACAGGGAAACTCTCTGAGACTGCAAAAAAATTTTCTCTACAACCGTTCCTGTAGACGCGGGATCATGGTATTAGATCGTAAAAAATTCATATTCGCACAGATTGGATCCAGCGTGGATCTACAGGGCGGAAAACAGCACTGATTGAAAGCTTGAGGATGGAAAAGAGATTAGGTACTTTCCTCGAATACCCCTTCGAAACGGGTTTCGGTCGTATCTGACCCTGACACCTGACATTTTAATATTTGATTGTGAATCACCTCCAGTCTTGACGGAGAACATGATGCAATTCTTCCAGTGCATAAAAGTATTCGTAAACTCCCTGTGTAATTTAATAGGTACAACTGTAAACTCCTACATTTTAAATTGAACCCCAGGACTCGATTCAAAATGGATTTTAAGAATGATTCCCTCAGAGAACAATTCCAAAATTTTGAGGAGGGTAAATTATGTACCAGCTGCAACTTCTTTCCCCATGAATTTGATAAAACTGTGATAAACGCGCTTGTCCGTTTTTTGCTTCTCTAGGTACTTATCGTTGTGTTTATACCTATTTTAAATGCAATTCATACGTATACAAATTTAAACTTCAGGCAACATAAATAGCTCATTCTTTTTATTCTGGTAAGTTCAGTTTTCTTAAGTTGGCCTTTCAATAATTTGAACCCTAAAAAGACAAAGATGAAAATTAATTTTAAAAATCTTTGTTGAACATGAATTTGTAGGTGCTTACCATTC
The DNA here is from genome assembly GCA_009739505.2 of Apolygus lucorum. Lineage (NCBI taxonomy): Eukaryota > Metazoa > Arthropoda > Insecta > Hemiptera > Miridae > Apolygus > Apolygus lucorum. The sequence goes on from CM019182.2 coordinate 15,996,454, forward strand.
GATACTGAGGTATCCCTTGGCACAGCAGTGTAGACTCTTGAAGACTGAATCCACAGCATATTCCCACGGCCTCAATTCTTTCGTGAACTGGAGATCATTATTAGATTCACCCGAAGGGTAGAGATCTTTCGAGCAAAAATCCAAAGAGGTGCCGGCAACCAAAACGAACAACGGTGAAAGACGGATTAATATATTCAACAACATTATTGTGGTGGGAAATGGAATGGATTGTTTGAAGTATTGTACTCGGAATTAATTTAGCTTTGTACTCGCGGAGCCGGGTCCAAGCTCATGCTACTGAGAGGTGCGGTGGCTGGGCGGATGCGTTCAAGTGAGTCATCACCCGACGACTGAAGACCGGAGAGGTGGGCAAACTTGGCGTTTCGACGGGAAGGCGAAGTGGGGAAAAAACGGACCTCCTGACGAACGCACGGTAGACTGCTTGCCCCTGGTAGGATTCTAATTACGACGGTTTCCGGCGATTGAGGCCTCCTTGCAGGACAATGGAAGAGAAGGGAGTCCTGTGGGGTCGTTTTCATCGTTCTCGACCGATATCGGTGTCTTTATCTGGAATCGTGGGATATTGAGATGTTTCAGCAAGTTGTTTGTGTGGAGGGAAATGTGATCCATCGCAACAAACAAGTTGACATAAATGGGCCGAGTGTCCCAGTCAGCGCGCCGCCTTGGGTAAAATAATTGTCCTCTATCATATCGAATCGAGTCAACGTGAATGATGCTCAGTGGGGGACCCTAAAGGAGAGGAGAGGGGAGGGGAGGGGGCTGAAGCTCATTTAAACTTACATTTGACTGTTGTTGCCAAAATTCTGGTTATTGTAAGTTTCAACACATAAGCGTGAAGTGTTCTGAAAACTATATCACACTGCCTCAGTAGTACACAAATTTGAACAAAGTTTGTGTGTTCACTAGACAATAAGTACACAAAACAAAACGTCTGCCAAGGGGTGTGGCACATAGCACCCTCGTACCCATAATCCGATTGTATAGATGATCAGATGCATAATAGCTAATCTCAAAATATCAATCACTATACCTTGACCTACCCTAATAGGAGACCATCTACACCCCAACCCGCACAATCCACGAAAATACCATCGAAATCGGACAATAACTTCGTATAGTTTAGCCCGTTACAAGGATTTCATGACAAACACACGGACACACAGACAGACAGACGCGGAACCAAAATTGTCCAGGAAGGCCTGAAACATAAAACGCGAGGGGAAATTTTGATTTTGGAGAAGAAATTGTTTCAGTCTTGAAAAGCGAAAACAATGCTTCCGCTACATTGGGGGACTCGGAAGCAACATGGAGATGCGGTATTCAGAATTAATTGCCAATACGAATTCGGACAAATGATATCGCAACGTAATGTGAAATAACATCTTCACAATCAAGTTGACAAATTTTTATAAGCATATTTTCTAGAACCAAATCTGAATTTCCCTGCACTCCCTATCATTGGCTAGGCAGCAATGAAACCATTCAGAGAAAAATTCGCACTACCACTGAACATTTCAACAAAATTTAGTTATAATTAAGTACTAAACAAAATGGCTTTAAAATGTATGCTTAGTAAGTTGCATAACAATTATATTGTACATTTATATTATTTTATCCATACAATAAAAGTCCTAAAACTGAGTTCGGAGATGTTCTCCTCAAATGATCCAAACTTTATTCCATACATGAAATTTTATTACAAACTCCCAACCAAATTTTATATTATTGATGTCTAAGTGGTGAGGTAGGTACTTACTTTCGCCAGAGATACAACATACAACATTTAGAGTAGGTACAACATTTATTAAACGCGAAAAGCTAATGTTTACAAGATTGGTGTGTATTCTCGTGTGAAATGGAGCGAAGCGAGTAATTCCTGCCTATGTGATCATCTGAAAATTGTGATTTCACAATTGTGTTTCTAGGCATTTATCGACAAGAGATCAGAGCCCGATCATAAAATAATGCTACATTTTTATAACAATTCCAAATTTTTAAATTTTGTATAACAAATATCAGTCATGATGTTTTCTTCAGGAAGGGAGGGGGATGCAATTCTCTTGGGCCTGCTCCACGAATTCAAAGCTTCCCTATGTCCAGTAGAGAGGAAGCAAAATTACTCTACAGTTCCCAAATTCAAAGAGTCTGATCAGCCTTAAAGGCATTGGTCGAATAAATATGTAGATCATTTGATACATAGATGTGTAAATATAGTCAGTTGAAATCTAAAAGAAAAATAGTTAAGAAAAAATATCAAGCTACCAACAATATTTTCGCACAAGGTTAACCATCAGAATGACAGAAATTAGGAGTTCTACCATGAATAGCGTCCTCATTAGAGAGTTGAGGGTGCCTGTATAACAGAATTTTTTGTTGCTTGAATGCTAAGCAAGCACATGTCATATTATCGAGTGACATGAAACTATTAGAGAACACGAACAAAGATCGCATTTTTTTTTATCAGTTGGAATTCGAACGGAGATTATTTGGTCTATTTCTGATAGTGATCTTTCATTTGCGATTCAACCTCTTGTGTTTCTGCTTTATCATTCGTTCCAACTTCAAGTCTTTACAAGAAGTAAACGTTTGGTCCTACAGAACTCAGGGTGGTCTCATTCGATTCTAAAAATTCAATTCAATTATAAAATTACGAAAAAACTATACTTTTATATCAAACTTTTTGAGCTGGAGATTGAAAATTGCAATCCCTATTTTTCACCCCTTGGAAGTGATTTACGTAATAATAATAATAATAATAATAATGCTCTTTATTTGTTCACCCTTAATACAGGTATTAATACGTCAACAATTTACAAAAAAATGAATTTTAAAAAATTAATTTACAATGAAAACGTGAGGAGCAGTCTGGTCTGTCCCGGACCCACCCTCCATGGAGGCTCCCGGGCCACCCCCTATTTCTAGGCAGGCAGCCCTAACCATCGAGCAGTATTTTTATAGCCAAGGGCGACAGCCCTTATATCGATACCACGATGCACGATAGCACGAAGGTCCATCCATCTCCCACATTTTTAATTTTTTTTTGTAATTTCACAAAAACTCAAATTTAACAAATTATTATTGACATTCTTGAAGATTATAGCTTGAAAATTCCTTGAAGAAAGTAAGGAGTTAGGTGCTATAAGGTGTTATTTTAGGAATTGTGCACTGGTGATAACTTCTACGTTTTTTCTCGAGCCGCCCCCGGGCCGACTGGACCGCCCAACACAAAACACCATTTTCATCTACATTTAGAAGGTATGTGTTTTTCAAAGTTTATTTTTGACGTGATAACGTCTTATAAATTGGTTTACCGGGGACACTTCAAGAAACTGCGTTACGCTCCGCTCATGGAGGGGGTGCAGCTCGGCGCTCCCTAAAGCGCCCCCCCCCCCCGCGCACCCCCTCCCGTCCTCCCCTTCCCCGGCGCTCACAAAAGCGGGAGCGCCCCGCCCCCCTTCCCTGGCACTCACTCCCCCCCCCACCCATGGGAAATACCTACTACCTACGGGAAATACCTACTCTGTGCAACTTGACAAAGAATTTTATTTTATCCTTCTTCCTACTATACGAATGAATATTAACATTAAAATTATTTTACTACTCAAAGTCGTTGTCACGTAAAACTTTCGCCCGTATACCGACTTTACAGGCAACAACACAGGGTTTTTTTCAAAGTTTATTTTAAAAACGCTGCAAATTATTACAGAAAGGTTAACTATTTTCCTGTATAGATTAGGGATGGGTATCGTTATAAAAGTATCGATATTTTGTATCGATACTGTATCGTATCCGAGTATCGATATCCCAAGTATCGTTGGGCATGAGTATCGATATTTTAAAATATCGAGTATCGATACTTTAGTGTCACAAACTATCAATATCATCCAATTTTCTCAAGAAAAATAATTCTTTCAACAACTTTATTCATTTTTCACTATTAAGAGTCCAAGCAGAGTGATTTATTCCCATGATATAAACGTTATTTGTGAAACCAAAGAGTAAAGGCCATATCACACGAGCGATTTTTTGGCTTTTTTTCCGCTGGAAAATCGCTGGAACGTGAAGAGGAAGCTAGAATAAGTTAGGCGAAGTTGAAGAAGAATAACCGCAGAAAACTGCGAATAGAGCGCATTCTGGCGGCCAGCGATTTTCACTCTAACGTGACTACAAGTTTTGGATCAGGTTATAGTAGTGTGGAATTTTGAAGCAACGTTTTAGCGTCGCTCCCACTCCCAGAAAAAGTAATCACTTTACTTGTCTCCGTGGCGTCACTACGATCTCGTTTTCTTCAGTTTTTGTGCTCCTGTCGTATTATTCTTCAAAATGGACCCTATTTCCTTGATCATTAGTGGTGATTTCTCTGATATTTTCTCTGATATTTCTCTACACTTCGGCGGCATACTTGTTGGAGGTTTAAAAATGAACGAAGAACTGATTAATTTTTCTCTCGGAAAACTGCAGAAAACTGAACAGACGTCGACTAGTAGATCAAGGAATGCTACAACCACAAATTACTTATCGATGGAGAACCTTCGAATGGTTTCCTTCCAGCTTTTTTTCCCGCACAAAATGGCGGACTATAAAAATTAGAACGCGTTCTAAATGGGTGTGCGTCGATGTACCCCGCGCCGATGTACATGTCGATGTATGGCATAGTGCCCCCCGTCATTGTACCCCGCGGGATGTTTTCATTCAGCGGGGTACAATGACGGGGGACACTATGCCCGGGGGGGTACATCGGCGCGGGGTAGGGTAAGGTCGTGTACCTTGGGTCATTTTTTTTCAAACTCAAATTTAATGTTCAAAAAACCTTCTAAAAAATCCCATTTTGTTTTTAAATTGTAGGGTGACAACTTGGGAACAAATGAGAGAAAGAGTTTTAGCTAAAATCACTGTACATTTAATAAAGTGATTTTTTCAAAAAAACTTGAAATTTGACCCAAGGTACATTCCTGAATGTACCTTGGGTCAGTGATGATTGTACCTTGAGTCGGGAATTGTGCCTAGGGTCGCAGACAGAAATTAAAAAAAAAAAACATTGTTAAAATATTAAAAACACATGTATTAGTGAGAAATCATGTGTTCGGTGTTTGAAAAGTCTTATTTAGGAACTCTCAGCCAAGAAACACATTAGAAATTATTATTATTATTATAGTATGACATTTTGATAGAAATCTTATTGTTTTAACATCAAAAGTTTCTATTTCTGACTACTTATTCCTTATAAAGAAAAACACTGTATAAATGGCAATATATAAGCAGGTCATGAAGTAGAAAATATAAACAAGGTCGATTTCATAGATTAATTGTTGAAAATAATAAACCAAAATTGGAAGCTACCTACCTATTGAGAATTAAAAGACATTAAAACACCGTAATGCCTGCCAATGAAATTGCAAACTTTGCCTCATCGGCTAACTGTTGGTTCTGGCAGGATTCTGTTGATGTCTCCAAATCTTCTACGTTTTGCCAAACGAAAAATGCTTTTTTTTGGGTGAATGTGACGGTTGCCTGTCCATGGTCAACGGTTGACGGGTGGAAAACCCTTCTCTTAGCTCATCCACAGCTTCTGCAAGCGTTTTCGGTGGAACTGGAATAATTTGATTCCAGTTGCACTTCGAGGCATCTGAATTTAATGAAAAAACAACGTAAGCTGGCTGACCCAAGGTACAAGCAAAAAATGACTCAAGGTACACGAATGCACCAATTAAAACCAAACATCTAATGACGAGTTATCACTCGTAATTAACCACAAAACTATACACCATCTGATTAACTGATTGTTTTTCTTCACTTTACAACCAAAACAATAAGAAAAAAACACTTACCGTTCTTTGGGGACCATCAAAATGTGGAGCCGCTAAACTCCGAAAAAGGTTAGAAAAACTTTAGGAAATTCTTATCAATCCTGCGTCAAATCTGTGAAGATGAAACTTCTTCTTATTTCATTGTCTCGATGAACAGTTTAGATTATGGTGGACACAAAATCTTTTTCAGCAGTCCTTCCTACAAATCTTGGAAATGACCCAAGGTACATCCGACCCAAGGTACACGACTTTACCCTACTTCGATAGCAACCCGTTCTGACCAAAAGCCTCCCTACCTTCTTCATTTTTTAGCCATGTTGAATTTTCCGCGAGAATAGTATCGATATTCGATATTTAGAAATATCGGATCCAAAGTATCGATATCCAAAAATATCGGATAGTGCAGTATCGATACTAAAATATCGAGTATCGGTACGAAAGTATCGATATTTTGAAATATCGAGTATCGATACCCATCCCTAGTATAGATCACTCGCCTGCAAAACACACAGCCATTGTCATTACCTTATTACCTACCAACCATATTTTACCTTCACAATCAACTTCATTTTGAAAAAATAAACTTAAGAAATTTTAATACTGGCACGATCGCATTTTGGTCTCAGCTAGAATGCCAACAGAGATTAGGCCTCTTTTGCTAATCACACTCGTGTTTTTGATCTATGATAAGTCCAACCATAGATCTCAGTCGAGGTCTCAGTCGGTCACCGTTCGTTTTCAGTATTTTGACAAATTGAAGGGGCAAAAAGTTAAAAATTGTACTTAAATTGGAAATTTTAAATGATTATAAAAATTCATTAGTGCACGGCCCTAGGGAATTGAAAAACTGAAATATTGCCGCTGGAATCATCAAAATTGAATAATAATTTCCAGAAAAAATGGGAAAAACTACTTAATAAACGGTTATTCCCATGTGTTTCCCATATTTATCAGGCAATTATTGTTCGATATTGATGATTCCAGCGGCAATCTTTCAGTTTTTCAATTCCCTAGCCCCATGCACTAATGAATTTCTGAAAGCCTGGAAAATTTCAAATTTAAGTACAATTTTCCAAGTTTTTGCCCCTTCGAGTTGGCCAAATACTGACCCGGCACGAGGAACGAACGTTGACCCACTGAGAACCCCGGGAGCGAACGTTTGGTCCTACAGAGCTCTGGGTGGTCTCATTCGATTCTAAAAATTCAATACTACTTTGAATTGAAGAAAAAAACATCTGCCAAGAGGGTGTGGCACATAGTTTCCTCGTACCCATAACCCGATTGTATCGATGATCCGATGCATAGTAGTTGATCTCAAAACACCAATCTCTAAGTACCTTTCACTAACCTCATAGGGGACCAACTACTCGCTAATCTCGACAAATCTAGAAAATTTCATCAAATTCGGATGAAAAATGTAAATGTTATGGCTGTTACAAGGATTTTACGTACGCGCATGCGCAGTGGCTTCTGTGAATTTTAGGGCCTTGATTTTCATTGGGGACCATCCACAACCTAATCCGTGTAATCCCTAAAAATGTCATTGAAATCGGATGGAAAATGTAGAAGTTATGGCTGTTACAAGGAAATTCACGATTGCTCAAGCGCAGTGGCTACTATCAGTCCGAAGGTGGTGATTTTCGTAGGGGATTATCTAAATAATAATCTAAAACATCCCTGAAAATTTAATTGAAATTGAATGGAAAATGTAAAAGTTATGGCCGTTACAAGGAAATTCACGTTTGCGCACGAGCAGTGACTAATATCAGCGCGAAGGTAGTAATTTTCATAGAGGACCATCTATATACTAATCTGTAACATCCCTGAAAATTTCATTGAAATTGGATGGAAAATGTAGAAGTTATGGCCGTTACAAGGAGTTATGGCCGTTACAAGGAAGTTATGCCCGTTACAAGGATTTCATGACAGACACACATACACACAGACAGACAGGCACGGAACCAAAATTGTTCAGGAAAACGTAAAGCGAAATAACTCTAAAAATTATGTAGTCGTGATTAATACGAGGGTTGTGATTAATACGCTATACCGCAGACGTCTAGGGGTCTAAAGTTGATAAGCCCGGCTTCATCAGTCCCGTAGAGAGTGTTTGCTAAAAACGCAGTTTAAGGTATTTTTGTAGAGTAATTTGGTTATTAAAGTTCTTGAGAAGCTGAATAACACGGGAAAAAAATTCATAAAGTTCGAAGGTACCGGTTTCTAGATAATGGGTCACCATAGAAGGTCACCATAAAAGTACCTAACAGCAATAACTTTCCTTATCATAACAGCCATAACTTTTACATTTTTCTATTCTTACCATCTTCTTCTTCTTCACTGAATTTGTAGTTGAGCTTTTGGCGGGCGAAGGATGTTACACCATCCATGGCATTATATCCATGTACGTCTGTGGTTCTGGGTGTCCGCAATGATACTATCATACAGAAACTCACAGAGAAGCAGCAACTCCCGAACTTTGGGTTGTTGGAATCGATTCTTACTGCAAGCACTTGATCGATAGTTTCGATAGGTAGTTTCATTCAGGTTTAAATTTGTTAATCTTTTTTATTTTTTTACTTGACGAGACTTATCGAACTGACCACTCGTGAATCTGTTAGCTATGTACAGTCAAAGGCTATTTCAATTCCGCCCACCTCTCAACCCAAGATTTGAAAAACGATCATCACGATCGATTAAACTGTAATCGATGTTTAGAATGAGTCATGAGTCGACCAGTCAACTTGCATCACATTCCTCCGTCTCATCAACCTCGGTTTCCGTTTTATTAGTGCTCTTGTTGGTCTGTCTGTTAATTTACAGACTTTTCATATTACTTTCGTCACTATAGTTGAACGTGGTGACGAATTGTAGTTGAGTCATACTTTACTTTAGAATTCAACATTATTCTGTGGTTTTTCTCTGCTTACAGTAGTGGTTTTTGTGACATTTACGGCGTTGATTCGATTTCCATTGTGTTGTGTCTCACCGGAACTTGCAATCCGCTTTACGTTTCCAACAAGTGAGTAGTTTCCCTCGTATGTCATTATAAGCAGGACGTACGATGGCTGAATTACTCTCGGTGCCGCTGAAAAAGCCGTCAGAGGTCGACATTGTTAAACCCCTTCAAAACTTGATCGCCTCAACCTACAGCACTGCCGACAAACCCGAAGATTACTCTGAACAGATCTTGGAGTTGAGCAAATTGAGAACCAACGCGATTTGGAAAGCCTACGAAAAAAACGAAAGCTCACTCGACCTCATACACAGGTAAGTTCCAATGAACTATCGTATTTTGTGAGGTGTTGTAAGGTTCATAATAATATCTACGTAACCTGCTTGCACTAGGTACATTTACGTCGGTGTGAGCGTCATAATTTATGAAGATTTTAAGTTCATTTTAGATTTTTAGTCATTGTTTGACTCATCTAGGTGTATATAGATAAGTATACCTATTTAGTACTATGTGATATCAGTGACGAATATCATGTTACGTAGGTAGCTGATAGTGAGTTGTGACATGTAATCACTCCTGCCCAGGTATTTTGTCATTAACGTTTGTATTTTAGAAGACTCGCGTACCTTTGTTATCCTACCTACTATGGGAAATATCAAGAACCCCCCCACATACCATTCAAACTTAATCATCTGCAATAAGTACGTCCGTACTTATTAGGGAACATAGGCTAAACGAACGTCATATGCGACCTTATCTGGCATAATCGCAAAAATAAACACATAAAAGAGTAATCTTTTATCAAGGAGATAAGACTACCTAAAGCTGTATTTCTTGGTGCCCGTGTTTTTTACTCGTATCCAACTTATGATACCGATAATTTCGACAAGAATATGTCTTTTAGCTTGGGGTCTGAGAAGAAAAATGACATTTTTCTTACACATTGTGTAACTTTTTTTCAGCCTGAAACAGTGTAAGTAAGTAACGCGAGGCCGATACACAAATTTGGTAACTGGATGCAAGAATCAGTCTGAGAGACCCGGCGCGATTCCATGTTGTGACATCAACATTCCATTCTAATTTATTAAATTACGTATTCATATATAATAGTTTTATTGTTTTCTCTTCGTAGTTAAGTTGGCCTCCAGTTGTGTTACCCTGTGTGACCATCAAAGGGGTAGTTTTGAGGGTCGGAATTTCGTGTTTTGACGTCAGAGACAAATTCGGCGCTTCGAACACTTCCCTGAACCAGCTTCCCGTTCAAAATTCTGTTTGGTTTAGCCATATTTCCCTGATGAAATTTCCCTGTCCTCACTTGTATTGGCGGGAAAGCCCACTACAACTCTGACGTCACATTATGGCAAATTATAATCTCTGGATAGAGCGAGTTGAGATCTGCAAATTGAGGACTGATTCAATTCAGAAACATTAAAATGTTTCTCACTAATGAATAGTGAAATAAAATAATAAACCATCTTACATGAAACTCGTGTGTGCATAGCTGATCCTCTGGGAGACATGGGTTCAATTCCAGGCCGTGACATCAATTTTTTTTTTAAATAAATTACGTGTTTAAATAATTTAATAAATAAAATCCCAACCCGTGTAAAGTGTGGTTTTGTAATAATTTGCAGCGTTTTTAGGAAGCGTTTCCAGGGGTTTTACTTACCGGTATGTACTTTAATAGAGAGATAGATTACAATTTTAATGCAACTACCCCCTTCAAAAGTTAGGGCGGGGGACTTAGCTGGAAAATTATCATGGTAGAGCTTTTAATACTTATGTTCTGCCTAGTCTATGATGTATGTTTTTTTAGTAGGTATGTATGATAGTTGTCTTTCAAAGTAGGGACATTATTTCCCGATTTCAACAAAAATTACACCATTTTCACCTTGCTCGGATTGCTTATACTCCCTCGATCTTCTGTTTAAAGGTATTATGATCAACTTCATGCCCTAGAGGCAAAAATCCCACCGTCGGAGGTCCAGATACCATTCAAATGGAAGGACGCCTTCAGCAAAGGGTCGCTGTTCATGTCAAAAATCAGTTTGAGTAAGTTCGACTACTGAGGAAAACATTGGAATAAGTCTATGCAAATACGAAATATATCATTTTGCGATGGCTTAAAAAGTTTTGTAATTTATGTATAGGTAATTTCTATTAAACGTATGCATCACATTGATGACCATTTCATTAATTTGTTCTATCTAGCCGTATCATCGTTGTCGTACGAGCGCCTGTGCATCCTGTTCAACATCGGTGCTCTCTACAGTTCCATTGCTGCAAATCAAAGCATGTCATCCGATGAAGGACTCAAATTAGCTGCCAAATTCTTTCAAGTAAGTTTAACCTTCCCTTATTTGGGTTTAAATGTTAATACACTTGAAATAGAAATATGCCTGAGCACTCTGATCCTAGTGAATTGTATGAGAAGTTACTATGAAATGTTGGAATATTAGGAGAATACCTTTAAATTTGCCTGATTTTGGTGCACGAATATATTGCCTGTACATTTTTGAGTCTGATTCTCCAGGTATTAAGTCATCCAGGTGTTTGAGAGTGTAAAATATTTGTATGCTATAGTAATCCAATATGTAGCAAATAAACCGAATAATGTTAAGATATTCTAAGACTACCTACTACTCACCATTTTCATTACGAAAAGCACCTTCCTGAACAAAAACATGAAAATTATACAAAAATCTACTCGTATTTCATTAAGCTCAAACTTAATATGTACCTACCTGCCGAAAATCCTCTTGCATGTGGCGAAATTCTGGTCTTCTGATTTCATCTTATCCTAACTGAAGTATTTCGCTAACAGTTAATTAATTTAATTACAGTTTTTAATTAATTTCCTAACTATTACTATTACATCAACTGTTGATGAAAGAATGAATGCATTTCGGTGAAACTATTCTCAATATGATTGCATAACTACTGGATAACAATAACTATAACTAATGATGCAACAACCCCGCCCCCTTTAGGATCTCAGTGATCTGCGTGAACACGACGTTCGACACCATCGATGATGACCACATTGGGTAACAGTCCCGCCTTTCTGCAAATAACAGTATATTTTCTGCAAATATTTTGTCTCATTCTTATCCTCACGCCTATTGAGAAGCATTACTTCGATCCCGGAACGAGCAAGTAGCTGTATGCCTTAGGGCACCCACACACTCTCAGTTTTAACTGCCGATTTAACTGCAGGCCGCCGTACGATCAGTGTATTTGGCATATCTTGGCCTGTTAATGCGGCGGCCTGTAGGCAATCGTACAGTGTATGGGCGCCCTGAATGTGTATGGGCACACTCCGATCCTGAATCACACTCACATGTTGAACTGCTATCCCTCCGTCTTGATTCCTGTAACTCATTCACCGTCCTCTTCTTCCCTGGAAGAACCTTGGTTCGGCCATACTTCAAACAGACCAGAGAAAAGTGATTCTTTTCCTGACACAGGTCACAGGTTTTATTCAAAGCTGGACTGTGGTCGCTGGGGGCTCTCCTCTCGCTTTTGGAAAAGTGTTGTTATTCTTATTAAAACATATTCAGAGTCGGATTTATTTTGATTGTTCCGCTTTCCCTTGATTTCAATCATTGATGTTTTCTCTCTACTATTGTCTTTAGACGCTTTTGTTCCAATCTACCCTCTTCCAACCTGGTAGCCAACGTTTCCACTTCAGCAAGCGTACTGTCATAATTAGGAAAAGCCTTCAAAAACTCACCTTGCCAAGTACAGTCATTAATACCTATTTTGATGTTGTTTCTTCATCTCTCTTCTTAAGACTTGGCATTTCCCTGCTAAGGCTCTTAGGCCATTGACGAACTTTGAATCTTCTTCGTCTTCTCCCCTAATACCCCCAGGAAATGTCACACTAAATGTTTTTATGGAGAATATATTTATTACTTCAATCAATTCGTTGTACGGTTTTTCAGTCACCATATCGTCCCTATACCTGGTAAACCATGTTTTGAGCTTTTCAGGTAAATTAGGGTCGCTTGATTCATTTAGTGAAGCCGTTTTCCAATCTGATGAATAGTTTTTCATCCAGAAGGAATAGAAAAAACGTGTAAGTCGGGTAACTATCTTTTCGCCGGAAAACCATGTAAGTCCTGTGTATGCCCTAATAAAAGTGAGCAGCTCACGCTGGTGGCAAGTTTCCATCAAAGATAGTCAGTTTTTTTTCTTTTTTTTTCATGTAAAAGTTTACAAAATTCATAAATGGAGTTCGGAGAAAGTGATCATAAATAGAAACCTTTTTATAAGTCTCATTTTCAGCAATAAATTCCACTCCTTGTGTTCTGCAGACACGTGATTTTCCATACTGTGGCCAACCTTAATATCACGACCTACCTACGTGTTTTTTTCAATCCCTAACCCATATCCAACCCATCCACAGCTCATCCCTAACCCAGCCTTGACCTATCCCAACCCCTAACCCATACCCAACCCATCCCTAGTCCATCTCCAACCTATTCCTAACACATCCCTCTTCCATTTCTAACCCAACCCAGCCCTGACCTATCTCCAACCCCTAACCCATCCCAAGTTCATCCCCAACAGAGCTCTGACCTATCCCAACCTCTAACTTATACCCAGTCCACCCCTAACCCGTCCCTAGCTTATCTCCAACCTATCCCTAACCCCTACCCCATCCCTAACCCATCCTCAACCCATATCCAATTCATCTCTAACCCGTCCCCAACTCATCCCTAGCTCATTCTCAACATATCCCTAACCCCTAACCCATACCTAACTCATCCCTTGTTTTAATGAAACAAAAGTACCTAGTTGCCTAACACTTCACATTAAATGCATACCTGCCTAGTTACGGTTGTGATAAGTAAAGTGTTCCTATAAGTAATGGTTGTAATTTAAGAAATGGTAATTGAGGAATTGGTAGTATATTGAATAATTTATTGCTCAACTCTAGTAATATTAAGACTGTCGTTTTGACTCAAGGAGCCTTAAAGTTGGACTGCATATTAGTCAATGCCTATGAATTTTCATTTAAATATTTTCCTTTTGCATCGATTTGGGTATTTTGTGTAACCTTGAAACCTGGAGAAAAAAATTGAATAATATTCCTAATACATAATTGAAAGCTGGGTATATTTTCATAAAAATCAAATTGAAAACCATGTAAGTCGGGTGTCGAAGGCTGAGTAAAAGCATGTAAGTCCATTTTTTCGTTCGCTGAAGTAAATTTTGATGAAATTAGTCTCAGGCTCTTTGCAATACTACTGTTACCACCAATTTTATGGAATGGAACGAAAAAACTTATTGTATATGGAATGAAAACTTGATTATTCAGTTTTAGTGTCCCCTATAAAATTTGATAAACTCGACTTACATGGTTTACCAGGTATATGGACGATATCTTGCCTGAAGTAATCGATTAACATTTTGGAAGCTTGCTTGAGCAACAAATCTCCTCGATCATCTTCCTCCATAATTCTGGCCAACTTAAACTCCAATTCGAAAAATAGTAGTCCCAAGTTTGATTATCTGGGTTGAATGGTCTAACATCTACCTTGATTCTGTTAAGATCTTACATCAGGATGTTCGTTCCCTCCTTCTCCAATGTCGTCGATAAATCTTCTTGCCTTGATAGTCTGCCTCGTCTTCTTGTGGCCTTACCTATTTTTCCTCGTTCGCCATAGAAGTATGTTGCTATCGACTAATATCCACAAGTCAAGAGTTGGTGAAAGAATGAATGTATTTCTGTGAAACTATTCTCAATATGATTGCATAACTACTTGATAAAAATAACCATAACTCATGATGCAACCCTAACCATCCCCCTAGTTTTTCCCGACATTGTTCTCAAGCAGGTATTTATTTTTCAGCAAGCATCCGGGATATTCAATCATTTGAAAAACTCAGTTATAGCGGCCATCCAAGTGGACCCAACTCCGGATCTAACTGCTGAGACTCTGACTGCTCTGTCGGCTCTTCTATTGGCGCAAGCTCAAGAAGTGATCTTCCACAAAGCTATTCACGGTCAGTTCATGTTCAGAGTTTATGTCGATACCTTAAAGCACAAAGGAGCTATTCCAAAAACGGAGTTTTGAGAAAAACGCTAAAGAAGTTATCACCAGTGCACATTTCCTAAAATAATGGCTTATTACACCAAACTCTTAAATTTCTCCAAGAAATTTTCGAGCAATAATCGTCAAGAAAGTCAATAATAGTTTTGTTAAATTTGAGTTTTTCTGAAGTTGAAAAAAAAGTAAAATGTGGAAGATGTATGGACATAGCCCCTTTGTGCTTTAAGGTATCGATGTAACAAGAAATGGGAGTTCGAAAAATAGAGAGATTTAGCCAACTGGTGCCGTTGAGGGAGGGCTGCGCGTTATAGAAGCTAACCAACAAAAGTCTATGGCATCAATTTCCACTGCGGGGCGCTGCACACCTCCTGGATGTTTGGCCTTGGAGCAACTCCGTTTGGGCACTATGGTGTTGGGTTCCTCCTATAAAGCATCCATGAAAACTTTATCAATGGCACCCGTTTGTGTCTTTCTAAAAAGGTCTTATGAATAGGTAGTTTGGTATGTTAAAGAAACGCATGTTTAGTACTTTCACAGAATAATATTGGTATTGTTCAATGACGATCTTGTTGTAATTCCCATTTTTCATAATTATTCCTGGTTAGGTGGTACTTGCTATCAGTCAGTTATTTGGCTAAAACCACTCACCACCCAACCGATTTCGCCACTTCTCTGGCTTTAATGTGCTTAGTTAAGTTTATTGCATTCGTATATTGAATCCTGACTCCGATCAATTCAATTGTTCCATATCTTGTTCTTAAAACTGGCAGATAAGCACCTACTAGGTTCATGGTATTACCTTCGAAGAGGATGCTGACTTTGAAATAACCTTTGGTTCTTTTTGTGATAAATTTGGGTAATGAGATTGGTTAGGATAACTAGACTCGACGAATGATTATGAATGGATTATTGCAGATCAAATGAAGGATGCTGTAATAGCAAAACTCTGCGCCCAATGTACAGAATTTTATGCCGAAGCTATGGTGGCGCTTCAGAAGGATTCTGTAAGAAATATCATCGACAAGGATTGGGTTCCATTGGTATGAATAACTCACTCATTAACGCAAACACGCGCTCATTTTGCGCATTTTATACGCAATTCATTTTTATAGTGTAAGGTACCTATTCATTTACTAATTAGTTCTACTTCAATTTTGATATCTTATCATGAATTGGTTGTCCTACTCACTTTCCAGATTGCCGGCAAACAAGCTGCTTTTATTGGTCTTGCGCATTATTTCCAAAGTATCGTTGCGAAGAATTCCAAGCATATGGGCGAAGAAATTGCTCGCCTTCAGGTGATTATTCTTCATCTCTCCTCTAAACTTTAGTATTATGGAAAATATGGATGTTTATTAGACGCATTTTGTTTCAACTTTTGGAGTAGGAGAAGCCAAAATGGCTCATCAGGTAGCAGGTTCAAAAGTCCCTAATTTATTCTGTTCACTATCATTTACAGAAAGCACTGGAGCTTTTGAGGTGTGCCCAGCAGAGATCATCTCGCACAACTCTCTTCTGCGATTATGTCACCAAAATTGAAAAAGCTTTAGCAGAAGCCATCAAAGATAATGATTTCATTTACCACGATCGCGTACCAGACCCAAAGACGCTTGCTCCAATCCAGAGGGCGCCGTTGGTGAAACCGCTTCCTCTGCCGCAGTTTTTCTCCCAACACTTCAAAGGTATTTATACATGTTTCATAATGTTTCTATTGCAAACTATCCAGTTATAGTCATCGTCTGTAACGTGGTTCATGACGTGGTTGCAGATCTCTTTGAAGGACTGGTCCCAATGCCAGTTCATCAAGCTCTAGCTGCTTATGATGTTAGGAAAAACGAGCTGGTAAATCGGGAAATCAACGAACTTCGTGTTGCTACCCAACTATTGAATGGGTAAGTAATTAATTGGAATTGATAACGTTTTAAAATAACAATTGGAAATTCCTGTGGTTTCTCACGGTGTAGATAATTGAACTAGCTGAGAATTTTGAATATTGCGTTTGTCTACCCAGGGTGCTAGCCTCTTTGAATTTGCCTGCTGCCATTGAAGAAACTTCTGGTGAAACTGTTCCTCAGTCTCTAGCAGACAAATCACAGGCTATTATCAACGTGGGAGGAGTGGGGAAACTAGAGAGTATGCTGAAAGAACTTCCGGATCTTCTCCAGCGGAACAAGGACATAGTGAATGAGGTAATTCGATTTTCCCTTCACTTTTTAGTATTCTATTATTGAGTGATTCATTTGCAAATTGAGTGACGATTTGCAAATGTGAAGTCACATCATGGAAGTAGAAGAGGTCAATAAGGCCTACCTACTTCTATTTGTACGCAGAGAAGGTTTTCTATCTAAAATTATGACAATCAATTATGAAGTGTATAACGTTCTGAATGGATTTAGATGGGATTATGGATTCCAAAAATTTATTTAAATTCACTAAAAAACAGGTACTTTTTGAAAAAAAAATTAATTGAGGTATTTACCTAGTATTTTTTTGTAGCAGTTACTCAGCAATGATTCCTGAGATCTACGATCTCCAAGCCAAAAACCACTGCTCCAATGTGCATTCGGATACTCACTGGACGTTCCTTTTTGTTTCAGACTGAGAGATTGCTTGACGAGGAGCAGGCTTCAGATGCTCAGCTGAAGGAACAGTTCAAAGATAAATGGACCCGAACTCCATCTGAACAGCTCACGTCTAGTTTAAGGTTCAATATAACCAAGTACCGTGACATCATCAACACAGCTATCAATGCAGATAAGGTAACCACAACACGAAAAACTCATTCGATTTTTATTATAGGGGTTCTTTCTTTTCTTCGCGTACGGATGCCCGATAACCCTTGTATTCATTCCTTGTTCATTTATCATAATGGTGTGAAATTTTTAGGTAACTCGTGACAAATTTGAAGCTCACTTGAAAGGAATCACTCTCCTGAGTCAGGGTGTGGATGCTATGAGACGATCTTTACCCCAACCTGGTTCTGCTGGCAAGGAGACTGTATCTTCGAGGAAACTCAAGAATCTCATGGATGAAGTGAGTAATATTACTATTTCCATGTGAAATATTGCTTAGATTGAAGGTGGCTGCTGAAAGTATTATACTTATCAGTACCATTCAACAAGTTGGTTCGTTCCCTAAAAGTCCCTGATTATCTTTTATACTCGATATAAAAATAGTCCAATTTTTATATCCCTTAACACATTTAAAAGGTGGAAAGCACTAAAAATCGGCATAGAACCGATTTTCTCCAACACCATTCTAGAATGGGTTTAATAAAAATCTCACAATTCAGGAAAAATGGATTTAAAACTGTCGTTTTTACGCGCATTTTTTCGACACCCCCCCATTTTAACATACCCTCTAAAATATCCTAAAGGTCAGGTAGGATAATAGGTTTTCAGGTTATTACAGATGATGTTTATTATAAACATCACTATAATAGTGTGAAGCTTCGCTCAGCTGTTCTGTATCATTTCCAATAATGCGCCTTTGGAATTTTCTTAGATGCATCAGGTGACTCATTGTGACAGATTGGTGAGATAGCATGGTATACCTACATTTTGGACAACTTTTGTTTGTTTTCATTGTGTTTGTGGGTTGTCAATTGAAATTGGTGCTCAAAACAGGAGAGTCTAGCCCCCAGAAAGTATTGTCGGGTTTCAGCGCTACCTTCCGCCACTTCAGCGAACTATTATCCTTTTTCAGCTCGATGTGAGCGTGGTCAAGCGGCATTTCTGAAAAGTAGGCTTTCCTCGATTTTACCACTCTCCAATTTCTAAGTTAGGGGGTTTTACTTCCCTGCCTCTTTAAATTGCGACGAAAAGGAACTTGATATTGCATTTTTGTGTTTTGGAGTGACGAATCAAGCAGAATGCATTATTATAGTGGAGATAACTGCAAGTTAGAGGAGCGACGGTAATGCGGTCGCGAGCGTGATCACCTGATAAGATATCAGAAATGGTAGTTCGTTGAAGTGGCGGTAGGTAACGCTGAAACACGACAACACTTTCTGGGGGCTAGACTCTCCTGCTCAAAACTATGTTCCTTCCTTTACGATAGACGCCATGAAAGTTGCATGCTCGTACCTGCCGACGAGAATAATGATTTGGTGGCAAAACAAAACTTGACCTTTAATCCGTGCCGCATTGAATCTAATACGATGCATACTATTGGAGTTTCTAAATACTCATAAATTGGCTTGACAACCAGGTGGAAACCCTGAAAGCTGAACGCGACACCATTGAGTGCGAGTTGAAAAGTGCCACGACTGATATGAAAGAAGCCTTCATTATGTCACTCGCGGATCAGGGCTCAATCAACGAAGCAAACATGTCTACTGAAGCCTTGGGAAAATCTTACGGACCGTTGCAACAGCAAGTTAGGGACAGCATAAACAAACAGCAAACGTTGCTATCTCAAATCCAGGTAATATCAACGATTGAGTCGAAGTTTCGTACTTTGCTATCTTCCGTTAATTTATATTAATTGGCAATTGGTTTCGTAGGAAACTAACACCGAATTCGTTGCTGAGAGATCAGGTGACGGAGGCATCGCAGCGCAACGCGAATCTCTTTTGAAAGAACTTGCAGGGGCTCATGATGCTTTCATGGAGCTTCAAAACCATCTGCAAGATGGCACCAACTTTTACAACAATCTTACTGAGGTGCGTAGCAGGGAACACTCTAGAGTCGGGCGAAAAATATACATTCTTTCAATTCCAATATAATATCAAACAACATTTCTTTATACTCGTATCTGCATTGCACCTCACCAGACGTTTTGTTTTTCAAATTTTCAGGTTTTGTTGACGTTTCAAAATAAGGTAACCGATTTCTGTTTTGCTCGTAAAACTGAAAAGGAAGAACTGCTTAAAGATTTGACTCAGGACCTAAGCAGAGGACCTTCAGGAATTACGCCCTCGATACCTCAACATCACGCAAACGCACCAGGTAGAGATTTATTGATTTCAATTGTTATTGTAACTAATAATAATTACAAGAACCATGCTAGTAATCTCTTTTTTGATACTCGTTTATAGCACCATAATCTTATCTTGTGATTCCTTGAGCAATATACTTTATCAATATTGTAAACTTTTGACAATGTCATTTCAAAATTGTGTAGACACTTCTTTATTCTCTTAACATTTTGAAGTTAAAACGACACCAATAGAAATTGGAATTTTGGTTACCTTTATTAAAAGTTGGATTTACTTACATCTTGATTGTTCTTCAGGAAGAATATTCGTTTTTTCAAAATATACGTGGGAGTTTACTTCATGTCTCAATTTTTTGTGTAGCACCAAAGAAGGAGCCTCCTGCTAGGCCACCGCCACCTCAGTTTACACCTACTGGAAACGATACAGTCGGCGCTCCTGCTAATCAACAACCCAGCCTTCCGTACCCAGTGCAAGGAGGCAACATGCCGACACCCTACGCGCCTCCCCCTCATGTTCCTTATCCTCAGTACACACCGCTGCCTGGTGGGTACAATCCATATGCCACCATGGCTAGCTACCCGCAGCATCCTCCCCAAGGTAAGAGATCCATACTCAGTGTAGTAGATAAAAACGTTTATTGTATGTGATTTTGGTACTCACTCTACCACACTTACCCTGGCTTTCAACAAGATTAATTCAGCAGTGCTCAAAGATGAGTGGGGCTGTATAGGCTGATGCTTGTAAACTTGACGGAGTTCAAGTCCAGTGGCCCTATACCAATCAATGTACTCACTCCAGAGCAGTGGCGGCTCCTGCCCTCAGAGATCAGGAGAGGCTATCGAGAAGGGACAGAATAGGTGCTTTTCTCTGCCAAATAGAAATTTCAACAATATGCAAATGGGATAAATCTTGGTAAATTTTTCGACTAAAATTTTCAAAACTTGCTCCGTGCATACCTTAGGTATTGTATTGTGGCGGAAATAAAATAAAACAGATTTATCGGTGGGGATGAACCCACAAAATTTATTCAAAATTTGATAGAGAAAGAAAATCGTAATGGGGTATTTCAGTCAATTTTTTTTATTTTTTTTTTTTAAAGGGTATGGCTCAGAAATAACGGTAATCGGGTCTGTTCGTCGAGAAAATGTTTTTAAAAAATCAGAGAAGCTAAGGAAAGTTGAAGATTTGAATGGTGTGACGTAGCTAGCCAATCGTGACGTAGCTAGCCAACTGTCTTTGAAAAAAGTATCCATGCACAGAAACCCTTGGGGGACCTCTTGGATACTACAAAACACCACTCACACAGGCGCGCGGCGTAGTCCGTGGCGTAGTCCTTGCCTAGTGTGTGTGCATTTATAGCGGCCCGCCTTTTTCAAACGTGTGATCTCTACCACATATTTTTAATTTTTCTACCACATGTTATAGTGATCTCTACCACATATTTTTAATTTTTCTACCACATGTTATAGTATCATTGGGCTAAAAGTTGGGGTATGTAGGTTTTCAAGGGTGCTGAATCCAAATTTGAGGTCAAAAACCTGAATTTCCGACCCACTGAAATACCCCATTCTCAGGGTTCCACAGATTAAAATAAAACATTAATCAATTACAACTTAATTCGACCTACTTAATATCTCTTACTACTCTTCTTACTCTTACTTAACATAGTACTTACAGGTACTTAGAAAAATCTGCTGTGCTATTCTACGAAATGGACAGATTTTGTGGTGGGTTGAGGATGAAGAGACCTCGGATTCCTGGTGAGATGGAGACAAACGGCTAACGTAAGCAGCCCGGGACAGGAACTGTCGAAAAAAAGGAAAAGAAACCAAAAAAAATTATTTTGAAGTCCCAGAAGTGGATAGAGAGTAGATTGTAGAGTGCACATACCGGTACGAAAACGGATGTTTATTTGAGAGCTGGGTACTTTCCAAATTTCTTCTTGTTTCTGGAAGACGGATGTTGACGGGTCCTTAAAGAGCGAAAATGGCATCCAAGTTTCCACAATGTTTTGAATTTATATTTAAGAAAAATCACCAACTTGGTGGAACAGTATAATGAGAGAAACGACATCGGCAGACGACGGGACCACACAAAGAGCCAGGAGAGCTCGTGATCGATGAGTTCCTCACATTAGTGAAAGAGAGCAGCACTTGATAGACAAGTTTCCGAGACCGATCATTAGCGGGAAATTTTAAATATTAATTTTCGTCACAGTATATTGAAAAAAGAAATAAAAATCAAAAATTTACGCGGGTAACACAGTGAGTTCGGGGGTCGAAAAGAGTGTTTGAGGTTTTTGAAATGAACAAATTGAAACTTTGAAAATTCATTCATTCACGCATGCTGCACGGATGGGATTTTAAAAATATGTGCGATGCATTATCTAGAATAATAATCATCTACTCCTTTGCGAGGCTCATCAAGATCCATTCTCCTGTTCCTTTTAGCCCCTACTGTACCATTTTGGGTTCCCACCTACCCTGTAAATCTCCTCATTAAACTCAATTTTCATGTTTTACGTCTTCTAATATATTATGTTTTTGTTGAAGGTTATCCTGGTTACCCTCCTCAGCAGTACCCTCCTCCTCAAGCTTATCCTCAACAACACTACGGAACGTACCCAGGTCATCCATCTTCCCAGCACCAGTACCCCCCACGCGGCCCTTGGTAAAATCACAACTCAGGAGATACGAATTTATTTTATAAAACAATATTCTATGTAATATGTGGTTAAAAAAACTATTTAGCCAGAACTATATTCAAATGTATTTTCACGGCCCTTTTTATACTCGATGGCTTTTTTCATTTTTTTTAAATAGTTGGTGGGTACATATTAGAGTGAATCAAAACGACTTCATATTTAGTCCGAGGTTTAACAGGAAAGGTTAAGCTTGTTACATGTACCTACACTAAGCAAAAGCTCATGAGCTGGGTCAAATGAAATTTTACCTGATTAGCATTGGATTCTTGGGAACCCTCAAGTCGTTAGTTACTTTGGAATAACTCTATACAATTATTATTCTATGAATGTTATATTTTCATGTTGTAGGCTGGTAATTGTTTCGCAGCAACTTCCCAAACCCAAACAGCCAGTTGCTCTGCATTTTGGAAGAATTCTGTTTCATAAACTTGTGCCATCCTTGAAAAATCCATTTTTCAATTAGTAATGCCCTGTCTTCAAAATAAATGTGTTTTTCCATTCAAAGTACTCTTCGAGTTCCATCATAAACTTCAGAATGCATTCACGAAATTGAGCGGACTTCCTAGAACAAGAAATTCTAGGACAAGGGTTCCAAGACTGGCAAAGATTAGACAGTATTCATAAGAAATAGTTTTAGATGGTCTCCCGCCATCGTGCACCAGTGATCAGCTGTTTCGTGAAGTAATAAACTAAGTATTAACCCTTGTATTTTCTTCGAGTGATCATTAGTTAGCGTTTGCAACCATTAAGGGTTCCAAGCTCTTATGATTCATTTTGTACATGGTCCACTCCCTCATTCCGTTAAGTTGGCACACAATTTTACCATTTTGGGAATTAGCAAATTTCATTGAAGGAACTGTGTGGTTGAAGTACGTATGCTGGCCTACTTGCTGAAGTAGCGACTGAAGGAGACAAAAATGTTGATATTTCGTGATCCGTGGCTGTGTGATGAATGTATAGCTACGCTGCTGCTTGTTGCAGTTGAAGTTGATTTTGATTATAGAGCTTAGTACCAAATTCTTGTTTCAAATTCCAAGAAGTTTTGTTTCTCAGTATTTCCTCAATTATAGATATTCATGTCTTGACTTCCAGATTCTTTCGTTCTCTTTATAATTTTATTTGTGTGTGTTTCAATGCATCATTCAGTAGGTAGATCGTTACAGTTGAACCCACCAACTCAATACGTGTTGAACCTATCAATCGAATAAAGGAATATGTTGAATTGAATGGAAAATTTATACCGAACTTATGAATGAATGGGAAATTTATACCGACCTACGCACGTTTATTGGAATCGATTTGATCGTAATTATATATGGGAATATTATTTTTCTCTAAATCAAGATACGTATTAATTTATATCATACCGTATTTCATCGTTTTACCTTTTTAGTGTAATCCAGTGAAACACCGGTTCACTTAGATTGAACTTACTGTTACTCTGTAACTTACAAGTTACTCTTGCATTCTAAGGACCTACACTTCTTGTTACATTACGCATTTGTATTAAACAGTAGGTAACTATCAGCTTTGAACCTCAATTTTTAATTTTATCAAGTTTCCGGTAAAATTATATTTTAAATTGTTATTTGGATCCCTCATGTCTAGTACATTTGTATGCTGCCTTAATTTGTTTAAAAATAATTATCATTGTTGATATCATTTTATGCATCGAACAAAAAATATCCTATTATATAATTTGTCTGAAATACATTGCCTAATATTTTAGTAAAGACACGTTTCTTAATCCTCAAGTCTCTCAATTCAAATTTCGGTGACCATTTATTTCCAACGAACCTATTTCTTGGGTAGATTATCTGGTTTGTCCAACACAAGTGAAAACCTTAAGGTAGAGACCTTTTCTATAAAGGGTTTGTACGTAAAAGTTCTATGGTACCTCCCTACCTTTTTAACCGCCCAACCTCTGCGATAAGTGTCAAACAACTTTCCACTACCATTTTAAAAAAGTCAATTTAAAAAAAAGATTAATTAGGTTTCAATAAATTTTGAACCTGGCTGATCCTTTTTCTTATCGATTCATGGAAGTTTAACATTTTTAACTTTTCTATAAAGGTTTTGTACGTAAAAGTTCTATGGTACCTCCCTACCTTTTTAACCGCCCAACGTCTGCGATAAGTGTCAAACAACTTTCCACTACCATTAAAAAAAAAAATTTTAAACATTTAACATTTAATGTTAATTAGGTTTAAAAAATTTTTGAACCTGGCTGATCCTTTTTCTTGTCGATTCATGGAAGTTTATTATTTTTAACTGCAAATTATTATACAAAGGTTAAATTGTCTATAAAGTTCACCCTTCAATTACCTTCTAAGGACCAGGTATAGGTGGAAGTGGGTTTGGGTCCTTATACCTAGCAAGGCTCAAGGTCCCACGTGTCCTGAAATATTTCACAATAAACGCGCATGTCCTTCGTTTCATAAAATCTACCAATGTCAGAAAGATAGATCTCAAATCTAAAAAGAACAATAAGTAGGTACTTGCATTTCGAAAGTTTTTGAGCTAGGTCGTTCTGAAAATGTTTTCCGCCACTTTTTACCCCTTTACTGACAACCTTAAGCTTCGGGCCACAAGACCCCAAATGGAGCCTATTTACCAAATTTCATAAAAACCGCTCCATGAGAACAGGAAACAAACGGCAAAATTTTATTCCAAACTTGGATTTTACGTAGGTACCAACCTTGAAACGTAGGTAAACCATAAATAACATTTTGTGGGAGGGGGACATTTTTTTGCTAGACTAATCTTTCATTATTGAAAACTATTAATCTAAATTACACCATTGCTTTGGAATGCCGTAACTCCGTTATTTATCTTTTATCAAGTGAGGTAAATTCCGGTATATTACCTACATCATGGAGTAGGTTGGTAACAATATGAAATCGGTACCTAATTTATTAAAACTATATGTACCTACTGATTTAAAAAAAAAGTAATATTAATACCTACGGTTGGTAACTTGAAGGGTTTTCTGTGGTCTTTTGAATAACAAACCAGGATTTTGAGCCCCGGCCCTTCATCCAAATCGGTTTCGGTCGTGATTCCAGTTTGACCAATACATTGCATTAAAAGTTGAAGTCTACCGTAAAGGCTGAGTAAGTTTGGAAAAATTGAATAGATACAACAAACTACACATGAGATGTAAAACTCATTTATTCTCATGTAAAAGACTGTTATTTATATACTATGGATTCTTTAGTGAGTTGAACTCTTCGATCTGAAATTTGTATTTTTCAACTTTGTTCGTGTTCGACCGCAGACATTTTGCTCGGTAAGCTTGGTAAGCCTGACACGGGAAGCCATTTTGGATTATGGTTGATGCGGAGTTGAAATCTTGTTGAGAACGAGATGAATATTATTTTATTATTGTTCAGTGAAATGCGTGGCCAGTTATTGTGTTTGTGATCATTAGGATTATTGCTCTTAACAGGAACTAGACGATGGATTTCCTCCTCGACTGATCCACCAGGCCGAGTAAGTCACCACCATTATTTTTGCTTCTACGCTCAGCTTTCCCTTGAAAAACATTTCAATGGTGGACGTTTTTGCTACCTGTTTTCCGTCCCAGCTTTTTGTTGGGATCACTTCCTCGATTTCCCAAAGTAGTTGAGCGCTTTTTATACCAAAGCATCCTATTCTGCATCATAGTTAATCAGCATATTGATGGGTCTTCCTATCGATGAAATCCTGAGGGCTTCGTATGGGTTTTTAATCTACGCGCAACCCCGTTCCTTCGAGGCAGGTAGAAGAGGTAAGTATTTTGCGTTTTGTATGTTTCCTACCACCATAGCTTGATTGCCGCTGTTCGTTATGCTGGGCGATATCGTTATTTAGTTATTAAGGTTACCCAAAAGCTATTTTTCATGCCTAGATGGTCATTTTTGCTATCCAATTGTTTACCAACAATGTTAGGGTGGGTCATGTTCGAGCCCAATGACTTCCGACTGCCACCCTCTGGCTGTAGAACCATTACCACCCACTTATTTTGCCATGTGGGAACTGAAGCTTCGTTGACGTTTGAGTACGGTTGTTTTTTAAAACCCCTCATTTATTTATTGAAGTCTAATTTGGGTTATGTATGCATTCAACCTACCTACCTGGTATTGATATCCAACTTGGTTCATTGACCTTGCCAGAATACTGCGGAAGGGGTGAATTTTAGGATTTCTGTCTTATTGAATTTGTTCATTCAAGGTGTATTTATGTATCAATTTTCTCGTTCTTATCGAAGTTGGTATTGAATACAACAATAGTAGGTTTCGAGGCCACTTGTAACAAGGTTTTCACCTAATCAATACAAGACCCAGGTAAAGAGACGTCGTATATCCTAGGTCTTGTATAATCAACAAAATCTATTTAGGTTCGTATACTTGGGTGGGTAGTTTTTAGTAGTACTAGATTTCTCTCTCTTCAATTAATCTAACTTCCCAATCCTAATAATCATGGCGAATGTCATGGGCCCTCTGCATTGAATACTAGAGAGATGTAGGATTGACTGAAATACTCTGAATGACCATCGATAACACATGAGGATTCATCTTTATGTTGCATCGACAATCATTCAGTTGAATAGTAATGTGATTGGTAAACTAATCGAGCTGATAGTTGTTCTCAGTGTTGTGCGAGTACCATAACTTATTTTTGTTCTTCACTTGCCTAAAACTTATTGTTATTAATAATTTACTAGGTACAAGATTTACAAAAGTGTCACGTTTTTATTACAAGTAATGACACGTACTTGATAAATTTAAAAACATTGTCAAAAATTCCAGAAAATGCACTACTTAACATAAATAAAATTGAGTACTTATTCATGTTTCCTTCTAAGCGCTTGAGAATCGGAATTCAATAAAAAGCTATGTGAAAAACAGGCAAGTAGTTGGAAATTAGGCGGTGGCGTTGGTACCTACCTAGTTCCATGAATTTGTTGTGATTGCTGATGCTGGCTTACTTGGTTTATATGACACCAACCAGCAAGTTGGACCAAGGGGCTGCTACGGCTGGGATACATAAGACTAGGATCCAGGGTCAACCACCACAAAATTCTTGAGAAATATGAAGGTGGAATGGCTCTGACAGTCTCTGATCTTATGATAGAAAAACAAATCTTTGAAGTACCTTTCAGGCTCTCTTGCGTAATATACAGATGGATCAGTCATGCGTGGAAGATCTGGCATAGGCATTAAAGGCCCTTCGGCCAGCCTTATAAAGTCTCTCGGGACGAATGCCACAATCTTTCAGGCAGAGGTCCATGCAATTCAACTGTGCGCTGAAGAAATGCTGAACAAGCATATCAACAGAGCCAAAGTGTACATCTTAGACAGTCAGGCTGCCCTGAAGACCATTGCTTCATACACTATAATCTCGAAGCTGGTCTGGGAATGCCTGAATACCCTTAAAACTGTGGCCCAGGACAACCAGGTCACCCTACTCTGGATTCCTGGACATGAGGCTAATGAAACTGCTGATCGTCTTGCCAAAAGAGGATCAGAGTCCCTGCCAATGGGGAATTTGCCTCACTTTTTTTTTTCGAATGAGGGTTTATTTTTATGGAATAAAACCATAGTGAGCTGCTCGAAAACGCATCCAAAAAATTTAGAGAATTTAAGGAAGATGGACATTTTAAATGTGGTGGCAATGAGTAAGAGGCAGCCATGTTTGAAACGTAACGGATATTCTACCAATCTGACTTCAAAGGAGGTTCTGTGGCGCTTACCACAGAAGCGGAACATACACGAACTTTAGCTTACAAGTAGTGCGCACAAGAGTGCGCCGCGAACTGGCAGGAAGAACCCAGACACGAAAGTGACCAAAAGAAACAATATTACTCACTTTTTTACAATACTATTCTACCTACTAGTTTATCAAGCATTATTAGTCTTCATCTTCTCTTATTTAGTTTCAAGATTTGAATCACATTATTCGAGTAGCCATTTCACTGGATCGTTTTGTGTGGCGGTGCTAGAACTCTGTCTGTTGTTGGAGTTGTTTTCGCGTCGTTTTTTTTTTCGTATGACGTCAACAATATTCCTCGATTTTCGCGGTGTTTTGTAACAGTGGCTTCACTTGTTTAGGCATTTTCTCCTACGTTAATTTTTTCCTCTTGATTATTCCTAGTGTTAAACGTTATTCTAGGGCCCTATTATAGGATTTGACTTGAAATTCCAGAATCTAAAATTGAGGCAAATTCCCCATTGGGCCGGAACCATTCCTGGGAACCACCAAAAGCTGCTTACAGAATGTGGTTAACAACTGGGAAAGAAATGATCGAGTAGAATACTGGCAGCACCTCCCAGGCCTGAGACAGGCAAAACTATTTGTGACGTTCTCTAAGAAACGGGCTAAATGACTTATAGCTATGCCTAAGAAGGACGTCAGAATTCTTGTGGGTCTGCTAACAGGTCATTGCCCACTTCGCTATCACCTAAAGAAGATAGGCAAACTAACAACGGACATCTGCCGGTTCTGCGACATGGAAACGGAAGATGCCGAACACATCATGTGCCACTGTGAAGCACTGGGTCGAGCTAGATACACAATCCTCGGAAGTGATGTCTTAGCTCCTGACACCATCTCTAAGGTGGCATAACCGATCTTCGCTGCTTTGCCAAAAATTGGGGAGAAGGGGTGTTCAGTAAACCGTTCTTAGTGGGCTAACATAGCCTGGAGGCACTCCACAATAGATCTTGTTGGTCGCAGTGGAAGGAGTTTGTATATCAACTCATTTAAGACCTCCTACTCTATATAAATAAAAAAATAAATAAAAAAAATTGGACCAACTACACATTCATTGTTGGATAACGTCAACAGTCACAGGCAAGCTTGAGACATCACTTCTAGCTAACTCAATTATTTGAGCCTTGTATTCAGAGTTTTCCAACTGTTTTTGTCATCAACAACACCTCTTCGAACGTTTGGTTGATTCTACATCCTCCAAATTGGTTGAGTATTTCTTTCAATCTCCTAATTATGAAAAGAGGCCTCACGCACCCACGTTTTCAACACGAACAGAAGAGGGATTTCTCAACATTCTCATCAAGTGCCACCTGAGAAATAATAGACCACCAATACATGCACGTTAAGGATGAGGAAGCTATGTGCTAA
The DNA here is from genome assembly GCA_009739505.2 of Apolygus lucorum. Lineage (NCBI taxonomy): Eukaryota > Metazoa > Arthropoda > Insecta > Hemiptera > Miridae > Apolygus > Apolygus lucorum. The sequence continues at coordinate 16,026,059 of CM019182.2, forward strand.
TTTGTCAAAAAATTAGACGCTATCTTAAATTGATGAAAAAAGTAATGGAACATTCATAGTTAGGTAATTAACTATCCTCATTAGCGAACGGTTGGGCTCACAGAGCTCTAGGTAGGAGAGTCTAGCCCCCAACAATCCTTGTCAGGTTTCAGCGTTACCTACCGCCACTTCAACGAACTACCATTTCTGATATCTTATCAGGTGATCATGCTCGCGACCGCATTACCGTCGCTCCTCTAACTTGCAGTTATCCTAAGATTGCAATGTAGCGATGTACATGGACTTAGTCGACTCAAGAACATTTATTTTTGAGTTTTACAATTGCTTTGAATGCACTAGTGGTGAACTTGATGTGTGTCTAAAAAGAAATAACAACTAAACAGCCAAACTTAGAAATTAGAGAGTGGTAAAATCGAGGTAAGCCTACTTTTCAGAAATGCTGCTTGACCACGCTCACATTGAGCTGAAAAAGGATGGTAGTTCACTGAAGTGGCGGTAGGTAGCGCTGAAACCCGACAAGGATTGTTGGTCTCCTCACTTTCACCCCTGAACTGACAATAACCAAAAGACTCCAAATGGAGCCGATATAGCAAATTTCATCAAAATCAGTCCATGGGAACGGCGGACGGACGAAACATTTCTGTTACATTTTGGGATCTTTACTTTGAGACGTCAACTATCAAATTTTGAGTGGGGGAACGTTAAAATAATTTGTGTTCTTGCTTGGTTCCAGTGATTCATTATTGGGAATGATAAATAAAACAGACACCTCTTGCTTGCGCTCATGTCGAAATTTTATAATGGATATTCATATTCAACTAGTCCCGTTGTGAGTTTTCACCTTATACCACAGCATTTTTTTAACACCAACTGGCTCATGAAATTCACTTGAGGGCTTCAACATGGTTATGGACCACACCTATGTTTAGCTTCTTATTTTGGTCCAGACTAGTTAGTGACTCTTGTCAGTTGCGGGTGACTGCATTCTGAAATGAAATGGGAAAAGATTCATCAATTAATAAATCGATTCTGATGTTTTGACATATTAACACTACTTGATACTACAAAAGATGTTTGCAGGTAATTTTTAAATGTTGGATGGATGGCGGTAAAGGTTTCCAGTCTTGACATCGGCCTTTTTGGGGCTCAACTGTGTACTAACCTCATAAATTTGAGCAAAGGACGCATTGCAAAGCTCTATGCTCTGGAAATAGATACATAAGCAAAGTCGCGAATAAAAGTGGTTCCTATATAATTTTACTTCAAAATATTCATAGTCGTGGGCTCATGATTTGCCCATTTACAGGCTTACTTACTGAATACATTCGGATCGATACCAGCCTCGTTGAGTGAGCAGGACTGCTCATAAAGAGACTGAGTGAGTGGCTGCGCGCTGTTCCATTTATGCACCCTGAAATAGGTAAATAACACTTTTACCGAAAGAAAGATATGAGCAGACATCTAGTGGAGCGAAGGTTTGTAGTGTAAACCCTTGATGACTGAGAACCTTCTCCACTTGTTGATTAGACAAAATGGCAGCTGCCATTGTGCCTCAGTAAACACCAAAACTGGAGGTAGCGTTTGAAAGCTTATAATCCACACTATCAGAAGATAACCAGCTCGAATCTGTTTTACGGTGATTGGGTGGTACAAACGCTTTCCACCAACGGAGCGGTTTTCCTGGATTTGATTCGTAAACAGCGTTCATTCAAATAACACATTCAGGCTTAGCCGCAATCAATATGATGCAAAAAACTCATATTTTTGTCTTTATTATTTGTTTCAGGTTCAAAGTTGAAAGCATCATTCGCGTTTTCATATTTCGGCCTTCGATGGCCTCTGGGATAACCACGGAGTGCTTCTAATCAGCCGAGTTGCTTTATTTCTGAAATCGAGGCTGCCAAACATAGCGGGTTGAAAATGATGTCTTCGCTTTCTAGAATCATGAGTCCCCGCTCCTCGCTGCATTTTATTTGCTTACTCGTTGTATCATTTTCCTGTGAGTATTAACGAATAGTCAATATAAAAGTAATCCAATTTCGTTTTAATTTGCAACTTAGTTGCACCTCCGAGTGATCTGTATCTACCTACCGAATTAATTTAAATCTAGTATAAATAAGCTCACTCCCAAATCTTTCTCAGTATCAGGAGTTATTCTTCCACAGGTTTTCATCTGTGCTTATCGTTACCGCGGACCCATGAAACTACCAGGTGTGAGTACCACAACCACACTCTTTGCTCCGAAACTGGTAGTGATGGCTGTAACGAGACTCAAGAATGCGATGAATCGGATAAGAAGCACTCGTGTTTCGTGCTTTGGCAAAACACCTCCGAAGGAAAACCCGAAGTTGTAATGAAGGTGAGAGTTGACCACCATGAGTCAACCACACGATATTATGAGTCAATAGGGTGTGCGCGTGGGTAGGCAAAACTGTTTATTGTTATTTTTAATCTAAGGTAGACCTCATTTTGAGAATTTTGGTACCAACCGCGACCTTCTAGCGTGTGTAAATCTTTTCCTATGAATTTTTAAAGTTTCGACCGTTTATGACGTCACAGTGGGCCGGGGGGTCCCGCCCAGGCAAGAGTGGCGCGTGACGTCTTTAATGGTCGAAACTTTGAAAAATCATAGAAACAGATCTGCTCACGCTAGAAGGTCGCGGTTGGTGCCAAAATTCTCAGGATGTAGTCTACTTTCGATTAAAAATCTAAAAGAAATGAGGGCGCACCCCCCATTGACGAATATTTCCAAGAATCTAAGCGTCTATTATTATATTTATTATTTGTTCTAGGGATGTTTCTTGAATAACGGCGAATGTTATGATAACGATCGTTGTGTTGGTACCGACAGTAAGAAGGACCTCATGTTTTGTTGCTGCTACGCTAACCTTTGCAACAAAGACTTCTCATGGGAGCCCACCCCTCCGCCACCAACGACTGAAGAATGTGAGTTTTCCTGATTAATTTGTAATTTGGTTTTGATTCAGTAAGAACAGGCCCGGAGTTCTGTCGTAACCAGCGAGTAGAGAGTGTGAGTGTGTATTTACGGTGTTTGTCTTGCAGGTTGCCACATAATCTCCAGTAAGCTCGGTAAACTATATTGTATCAAGTTAGCGTAGTGTGACTATATAGGTAACACTCATCATCATACCATATCAAATCATTCCATAAAGAAAACGCATTATTATCTATTCTATGTTGGAAGTACTATTTTGTCGAGTAGAGCTCAGAACACATTGGAACTCTCAGTAAAAGAAGTTGAAATATAAGCATTAAATGAAAAAGGTACGCATGGAAGTACGGTTGATCATGCCACAAAACAGTTGAGAAAAGGCGAGGGAAAAGGACGACCTTCCTTTCATGATAGGCCTGCAGAGAGGAGATACCGCAAATACTAATATCACCCAGGGCGCATCCTTTTACCAAATCATCGAAATCTTTTTTCGTTGCTCAATTCCTATGATTTATTATTGAAAATAATAAACCAAAAGTTAAAAATCTGTGATGAGTCACCTCTGATCACTGTGGTCTGTCACTTATCACCATCCAGACTTAAACATTACGCTCTAAAAATTACCGTTCATGAGTGGTTTTACGTCATCAAGAGGTTATTTCAAATTGTCAAATCAATCTGATCAATATCATTTCCAAACAGGAAACTATTTCTCATCTTTTCAATGTTTTCACATTTATTGATTTGTTGCATGTCCCCTATTATACTTTTTTTTCGTTTCCGCCCTGGTTTTGTGTAACATACCTTTGATTGATTGAGTGACAAAATTTTCTAGGTCTTGGATTGAATAGGAACGGATATAATGTAGATTCAAGTTCGAGGTCGCGTCAGACGCCGCCAGGGTGTGTTCTCATTAAATGAGGAATTTCACCGAATTCTGTTTGCATTTTTCCTAAATAGTTAACGGATAGATCAAAATCGGGTTGATTTCGGAAAATAAGTCTCCTGTTATTTTTGGGAGACAATCAAAATTTATGATTTCAAAAAATAACCGGGAAAACGGACCTCTTCAACGTGAAGAGGGAACGGTCACTGATTGGGCTGTTTGGATCGCAGTGTTGCCCGATGGTATGACGAAATCGTGTTATCTTAGAGGAAAGTTATCAAACAAAAACGGGAAAGCTAATTTTCCCTATCTTGCTTTTTCTATTTTTTCTTCAGTTTTTCAATTTCGAACTTGACTGGTTTTGTGAAATGTTGCATCTGGGGACTATAGATTTCTCGATCTCAGCGCTTCAAGCCACCATAAAATGAACTATTCCAGGATGACATCATCCTCCCGGTTTTTTTTAACATTCATATTTTCTACACTGTTTTGTTTATTCGTTAATTAGGAAGTACGGGCTGAAAGTTTCCCCGTAGGGTTTTTTTTCGAGGTGCTGAATCCGATTTTGGGGTCAAAAACAGGAAATTCCGACATGGTGAAATTCCTCATTCTAAAAATTCATTTGTAAATTGGCAGAAAAACAATACCTTTATCGCGAGTTTCCGAGCTAGGGAGTTTTGAGAAAATACAACCTACATTTTTCACCCCTTTGAAGTGACTGACCCCTAAAGGAGCCCATACATTATATTTCATCAAAAACGGTTTAACCTTTTCACTGCCAGAGCCTGAAATGGAAAATTGCCGATCTGTGCCAAACGCACTTTTCATTTGTGCGGCCATATTATTGACATGATATCATACCAGGGTGTTAGTTTCGAGTCTTGCACCTAGGATACACACGTTACACCCTGAGGCGTCCGTCAATCCTCATGGCTCATGAGGGTAACAGTGACTTTGTGTGCCATGAGGTCGCCAGCAAACACAGAAATAGTCACATTACGTGTCATGAGGTCGCCAGTGAATTCACTCTGAACAAGTTGAGTACCTTGGTAGCTACGCATATTTTTATTGAAAAGTGAAGCAGACGGCGGACTCATGGCACAACTGGTAAATCATCTCATGATCGTAGAGATGGGCGGTATTTAACGTAACAGTTAAAAATAACATATTACCGGGTTTCGTTTAAATAACGTTTTAGGGAAGGCTCCAAAACGTGTGGAGCCAGAACAATAGCTTGGGTTTTTTAATCGAAAAGAGAGTGAAAATACACTAACACTTATATATGTCGGGAATAATTTGACAGAAACTCCAACTTAGGTAGGAAACGAAAACTAGAGATCAACGGAATGATACTTTGTATTGGAATAACAATGTAACATGATAAACAAACGAACATAGGTCGGGAATGAAAAGTAGAAATCACAGAAACGATACGTTGGAATGGTATGTCGGAATGAGCTTTGAGAAGGTCCCTGAGATAACCTATTAATAAATAACAGGTTATTGGAACCTATTACCAACCCAGAGCGGTAACGGTGGAACCTAATACGCAAATGTAACCGTTTCGCCCATCTCTACCTGATCGTTAAGGTAAAATCGCTTGTGATGCTCAATCCCAGAAACCATTCCAACTAGACGTTAGGTGTCGGACCGGCGCTAGTTCTCCCTGGCTCCACGGGGAGCGCTGGATAATTCGGATGACCGACGTTACCGATAATTGGAGCGCAAAAACCTAACAACCGCCAATTTATCGCTTATTAGAATATCTATCATCAAGACGACTAAGCGCCAGCCCTTCGTATAACTTTACACATTGTACGGAGTTTTGAGAAAAACGCAAAAGAAAGTATCACCAGTGCACAATTCCTATAATAATGGCTTTCACACTTGACTCTTTCATTTCTTCAATACATTTTCAAGCTATAATCGTCAAGAAGGTCAGTAAAAGTTTTATTCAATTTGAGTTTTTCTGTTTTTCTAAAAAGAAATGTGTGAGGTATCAAATTTGTCAGGCTATGGTAAATGAATATAGCCAAAGACTATGGTCAGTAAACCTTTCATAGCTCTTCTTCTTCTTTATCTACTTCTATTTCAAAATCCAGCAGCCCTTTGAGTCTATCTATATGGTCCTCTATATCTTCCCCGGAAATCAAAGATGTATAAAATGGCTGGTCTACTTTGGGAATTAGATGCAGCATGCTTTGTAAGTCATTTAACTTGGGTTGTGACACGCATTTCTAGTGGAGAAATAAGCAAATTACATTGATGTTTGTGGCACGAGTTTTTGAACCCCCTTTCTTGCCGAGATCGAAGATCGTTTTACCCTTTGAAATCATACTAATCAAGGCTAAAACAGGCTTTGAGAATCAAAAATTTTTGAATGAATATTTTAGGTGAAAAGAAAACACGAGTACACTGATACATGCGCAAGATCAGTAATCAGTACAAAAGGAAAAAAAATGGGTCCAGCTTGCCCATACACTGCGAATTTATTAATTTAGCTGTTTCAACGAAAGAGATAGGTACCTACGCAAATACATAATACGAAGCAGAAAAATGAGGCCCTCGCAGTTGCTCCTGGGAACCCAAACTAATCACCAATATTCATGTGTCGTTTGTTTGGTAATTACATCACTTTCTCATGGTGTGTCGTAGGGAATTGTGAAATTCAAAATGCCTTTTGGTTTATTATTTTCAATGAACCTTTTCAATGAACCTTTGGAATCGACCAAGAAAAAAATTTTTAACACCCCCTCAGAATTTGATGGTTTACGTTTCAAGGTACGTGGAATCCAAAAATCGAATAAAAATTTGGCCGTCCGTCCGCTGTACGCCGTACGCGGCACTTTTGCCACTTAGCATTGACCGATTTTGATGAAATTTGGTATGTAGGCTCCATTTGGGGTCTAGTTGGGCCCCGAAGATTTTGGTTGATGTAGGTCACTTCTAAGGGTTCAAAAATGATATAAAGGTATATTGTTTTTCCTTCAATTTAAGATTCTATCGCATTTTTAGAATTTTTTGAGACCACGCGGAGCTCTGTAGAACAAACCGTTCGCTCCCTACGAGAATTTAAGTGTTGGACGTACGATAAATCAGAAACACGAGTGTGAATCGCAAAAGAGGCTTAATCTCCGTTCAAATTTTAGCTGACCGAAACGCGATCGATGTTTTTCTTCATGTTGGATGATTGGTGGCTTTGCAGACGAGTGATCAATATAGAAAAATAATAAACCATTGTGTAATAATTTGCAGCGTTTTTAGCGAATGTCGCTTAGTAAGTACCTATATTAGGAAATAGTTCCATTTTATAACAAAAAGAGGGCGCAAGTACCCAAAGAAATCGGTACTACTTGGTGAGATGAATCCAACGATAGGTACATTTGTATTGTACGTACGATAGGTATTTTGTCACTTAAGAGTTATTTTCGCATAACGCGGTCCAATTGATGTTAAAGCGTGATTAACAAGACTTCGATAGTTAAATAAGTTTGAGATCAAGATATGAAAAAATGTTTCTTATCTTGATCTCAAACTTATTCAACTATCGAAGTCTTGTTTAATAGACATTTAATGTGTATAATTTGCCTCTGCTGCACTGCTGAACTCTCGGGGCTGCCTTGTCAATCACTCATTAACATCAAATTTATCGGTAACATCGGTCATCCCAATTATCCAGCGCTCCCCGTGGAGCAAGGAAGAACTAGCGCCGGTCCGACACCTAACGTCTAGTTAGTACCATACCGTGCTTGGCTACCTTGGTAACGCATAAACATAATAATAACTGGAGGAAATCCAAAAAGTTAACTTTTCATGATGTTTCTGAGTGAAATTCTGGCGGACTCATGGCAATAAACAGGATTTTAAAAAAATGCGGCGTACGGTAGATGGAAAAATGTTTGAAATGGCTGAAAATGATTTACCTATACGATTTTCGGATTTTACACACCTTGAAACCCAAATATTGTGGAAGGGTTTACCTTTTTTTCTTGGTCGATTCCAAGGGTTCATTATTGAAAATAATAACAAAAATGGCTGCGTTCTGCATTGAGGCTTGTGCCACAGGGTGCGCTTCCACCAATCAGAGGCTCGTTTGTTTGAATGAAAATTGATGAACGAAATCACATCAATACGAAATCATAATACAATCTTATGATCACTTTGAAGTGTTTCTCTTGAATTAAAAATCATGTGCAGACTCCATTGGGGTTATAATTTTAAATCTGTGTTTCAGCTATACCCACTCGACCTACGACCGCATCCTCGGTGAATCCTCTGGTTCTTACCATCGTCCCAGTAACATTGGTTCTTCTTGGAATCCTGATATTCTGTTGGCTCTATCGACACAAGAAATCCTCCTACTTCAATGAGGTACGTGAATAGCAACAAACGTATATTGTATACATATCACATTCCACAGTATTTGGACTATCACTTACTCAAAGAATTGGAATAATGATCGTAAAATAGTGATGCTAAGGAGACAGGTAGGTTGGTGGTCTAGTTAAAGTCTAGCATGGATAAGTTACTTTACCGACCATCATCCTAATATGAAAACTGTGAGGTGATAACTCAACCGGAACATAATTCTGGTCTTTCTAACATTTGTATTTCCGTCTGTGCTTTCTACTCTTGGATAAATTTTGTAGTGGGTGAGTATGAAAGCACATGGTGCACATCGAAAAGATAACAATACCGTCTTATCATGATTTTTAGCACGTTTATTTTGAATCGATCCAGTAATTTTGATATTATGCACATCCATTTTAGTGTTCACTCTTACGTAAATAGAGTGTAGTATTAAATATTGGAACCATGGGATCCTACAAATTCTGGCTGAATTATATTATACACTACAATGTAATATTGAACATTTGCAATCAATTTTAAGTTCATATCACTAATGCAAGAACCGTATTGGTTGCATGTTCGCTTCGCTTTTAACACTCGTATCATCGATTTGCGTCTCATGATAATGCTGGAAGCAGCCACAATCTGCTAGCATGGAATGTCTCGAAGGAAATGCTTCGTAACGACGCATCGTTTAACAATAATTTTTATTGTAGATCAAAGACTCTCGTTCCTACAAAATCTCATATAGTTACTTTATTTTTGAATTGCTGCCAAAAAAAAAATACCGTTTGATTCATGGATTACTTGTATCTTCACATTCAATTTATTTAAGGATTTTGTGTCACGAGGATTTGTCACCGATTCGCTACTAAACTTAATACAGCTATTCTAAATGTAGCGCACTTAAATTGGTATTTATGTAAAGGAATGCTCAATAATAATTTCGGTTGAAAGATAACTAACTTAAGTACATAACTCGGACTGTTGCCTGCATTTAAGAATTGGTATACCTTGTACCTGCATATAGGTGCTCCAGCTTATCCTGTATTTTTGCATGGCTGACTGAAAATAGACGTAAGAGCTAGGTAAAAAGAGTATAATTCTACTTATAACCTTATTTACTCTGAAAAGTGTGTGGTTCTATTGTAATATTCGTCCGTATATTTCAGGTTCCAACCGTCGACCCTCACCCCATGCCGCCTTCTCCTAACGTTGGATTGCGTCCCATACAGCTCCAGGAGGTGAAGGCTAAAGGACGATTTGGTGCTGTTTGGAAAGCTCAGTGGAAGACTGATACAGTCGCTGTTAAAATATTCCCTATACAGGTATGATTCACATGACTTCTCTCGCTCTGTTGCAATCAGTAGCTCGTGACCCTGATACTGAAAGTACCAGAAAGATGCTTATCGTGAATTATTAATTATTGTCGAACCACATCCTTAACCTTCATATCGCACTGCGAGTTCACAAGGGGCGTTTTACAAAAAGCGCCCCTTGTACCTCATTTTGTGAAATTACACTGTTGGAACCGCAAAACCAAGTTGGTACTACTGGCATTTCGATAACTCCATCCGTTACCGAAAGAGAGCACTATAAGCCCTTATGGAATTTAGAGACACCAAGGAAAAAGTTCATAACCAAGGGGCGCTTGATAAGCGCCCCTTGAGAACTCGCAGTGCGATATGGTATGCGCATGGTCGGAAAAACTGTTTATTGTTATTTTTAATCTAAACTAGACCTCATTCTGACAACTTTGACTTCAACCGCGACCTTGAGAGAAGACCTTTTTCTATGATTTTTCAAAGTTTCGAATTATGACGTCACAGTGGGCTGGGGGTCCCGCCCAGGCGAGAGGGGCGCATGACGTAAGAATAATTCGAAACTGAAAAATCCTAGAAAAAGATCTACTCAACCAAAAAGAGAACGACTGGTGTCAAAATGTCTCAGGATGAGGTCTACTTTCTATTAAAAATCTTTTAAAAAATCCTGCACATTGGACCATGGTGTCACTAAAAACATCTTAGGAATGGGGTATTTCAGTCAATTTTTTATATTTTTTTTCCAAAAGAGTATGGCTCAGGAATAACGGTAATCGGGTCTATTCGTCGAGAAAATGTTTTTAAAAATTCAGAGAAGCTAAGGAAAGTTGAAAATTTGAATGGTGTGACGTAGCTAGCCAAAACTCTTTGAAAAATTATCCATGCACAGAGAAGAGATGAAACCCTTTGAGAATCTCTTGGATACTACAAAATACTACTCACACATGCGTGCGGCGTAGTGTGTGTGCATTTATGGCAGCCCGCCTTTTTTTCAAACGTGTGATCTCTTTAATTAATTTTTCTACCACATGTTACAGTATAATTGGGCTAAAAGTTGGAGTAGATAGGTTTTCAAGGGTGCTGAATACAAATTTGAGGTCAAAAACCTGAATGAGGAATTTCACCATGTCGGAATTTCCTATTTTTGACCCCAAAATCGGATTCAGCGCCTCTAAAAACCCCCTAAGGCAAACTTTCAGCCCGAACTTCCTAAATTACGAATAAACAAAACAGTGTAGAAAATACGAATGTTTAAAAAAAACGGGAAAATGACGTCATGCTGGAATAGTTCATTTATGGCCGCTTGAAGCGCTGAGATCGAGAAATCTATAGTCCCCAGATGCAAAATTTCATGAAACAGTAAAGTTCGAAATCGAAAAACTGAAGAAAAAAATAGAAAAAGCGAGATAGGGAAAATTAGTTTTCCTCTGTTTTTGTTTGATAACTTTTCTCTTAGAAAACACTATTTCGTTGTCCCAATGGGCAACACTGGGAGGAGACGGCGATCCGAACAGCCCAATCAGCGAGCGTTCCCGCTGCACGTCTGTTATCCCGGTTAGTTTTGAAATTAAAAATTTTGACTCTCTCCCAAAAATAACAGGAGACTTATTTTCCAAAATCAGCCCGATTTTCATCTATCCCACACCATTAACTATTCAGGAAAAATGCAAACAGAAATCGGTGAAATTCCTCATTTCCGACCCACCGAAATACCCCACATTCCACATCTGTCCCAAGGTATCACCGGAGTAACCAAAATTAAATTGCAATTTTAAAATTAATTTGATGGACATTTTTGAAATAATTGTGGCGAGCTATTGGAAGTCTAAAAATGAAATTATGACAAAAATGTCTTATGAAATCAATGAAAACATTTTAAAAATTTTCGTCATATCATTATTTCTAGACTTTTAATAGCTCTCGAAAAATGGTTCAAACCATTTTTCTTTGACCATTGTAATTAAAATCTAGTTACTCCTCTGATACCTTGGGTGAGGTGTGGAATTCCTAAGATCTTTTCTGACACCAGTGTCACCATGGTCCATTTAGGGTTAGAGTAACTATTTTTCAACCAATCCTACTCCACCGAAGAGCGCTATTGTGTAGATTTAGAATTTACCGGGAAAGTTACCCCGTACGATTGTCGCCGGTGTGACATCACACCCCCACTCATTGATTCCTTGGCACCAAAACTAGTCGTCGTCGTCGAAATGTTGACCCGTTGAAGTTTTTTCTTCTGTTTTTCCATTGTACCTACAGACAAATACAGCCTCATCAAGTCACCTCTTTCGTTTATTGTACTGGCTGTACACCCTCAAGCTCCTACACCTACATTCTTATCATTGGTTTCAGGACAAACAATCGTGGTTGGCTGAGCAGCAAATATTCAAACTTCCGCAAATGCGCCACGACGCCATCTTGCGTTACTTGGGTTGTGAAAGGCGCGGAGAAGGGTTTCAGCAAGAATTCTGGCTCATCACGGCTTACCACGATTATGGCTCTCTATGTGACTATTTGAAGGCAAACACTTTATCTTGGGCTCAGCTCTGCAGAATTGCGGAGTCACTCTCTAGGTGAGAATTTATTGCATCACATAATTTCATACCTAATGATACTAACTTGAAGATACCTTTCTGTGTTTTCCTGAAAATAACCAGTATAATTTGATGTCTAATCGTGTTTTTCAGAGGGTTGATGCATTTGCACGAGGAAATGGCTCCCACCAAGACAGATGGTTATAAACCTGCTATCGCTCATCGTGATTTCAAGTCAAAGAACGTCTTGCTGAAGGCTGATCACACCGCCTGTATTGCTGATTTTGGGTTGGCTCTTGTATTCCAACCAGGGAAACCCTGTGGCGACACTCATGGACAAGTATGTTATTTTTGTTCAAATCTGTAACTGTCATGAGTTAGCGCTCCGAAATTTCATGCTGCTCAATACCATAACACGCATTTATAGGTTTTAATTCAGTTCCTTTGGAGGGCATCTCTCACCCTGGTGAATAATGAATGAATGATGGTGACTCTCCCGGTGTCTTCGTTAGACTAACACGTTCTTATCTCTACCTTTTCTAGGTTGGAACCAGACGCTACATGGCACCAGAAGTTCTTGAAGGTGCCATAAACTTCTCACGTGACGCGTTCTTGCGTATCGACATGTATGCTTGTGGGCTTATACTCTGGGAATTGGCTTCAAGATGTAACGCTGTTGAGGTCCACAAACACATTTATCACCATTGTCGTAATTACCTACATATTTAATTAGCCTGAATTTGCTCATTATCCAAAGTATGCTTGAACTTGCAGACTCCTGGTGAATACCAACTACCTTTCGAAGAAGAAGTCGGACTTCATCCAACTCTTGAAGACATGCAGGAGTGCGTTGTTCACAAAAAACAGAGGCCAGTGTTACGGAATAGTTGGAAGTCCCACCCTGTAAGTAGATTTATTTGCCTGCGTTTTAAATTCGGAAGAAGAAAGCAAAATGCAATATCTAAACCAGAAAAAAGTGGAATATGTTGTGGTTGTATAATGTATCTTGATTTTGGGAGGTTTTTCTCAATATTCGAAATAGGGTAACTACGATTGTTGCAATCCCGATCAACCGATAAGTACTTCTATTTCTCTATTTTCGTTTGGAAGTTAGTGAATTATTGAAAATGAGAAATGAATCGCGAACAAATCCAAGATCACAAGTGAATGTTTACTATTTAAATGTCAAGCGATTCAACTTGAACGAAAGGCCCACGACCATCAAAATAAATCATAACAAACTGGACTAACATAATATTGTGGTTCTTCTCAAAATGTATTGCAAAGTCCGGTAATAATGTTGATTTACATGTTCCTCGTTATTAATGTGGATGCTGTTCACTGCAGGGACTTGTTGTGTTCTGCGACACGATGGAAGAATGCTGGGATCACGACGCTGAGGCCAGACTGTCGGCTTCATGTGTTATGGAGAGGATCGCCTCACAAGCGAGGCACAACCCTCCTCCTCTCCGCATCACAGATCCCAATTTGTAAGTTTATTTTGCTTATACTTTATATAATATACCAGCCAGGTACCAGTGGGTTGTTGGAAGTTTGTTATCTTATAAATTTTAAATGCTCGCTGCACTCCATCTAGGCATGTCTCCTACCGTTTCCTAAAGGGCCCCATTCACGTGTATGCCTGGAGTCGCCGCTGCATCCCTAGCCGCCGTCAAAGGGGAAAACTACCCGTGAATGGTTGACAAAATCTTGAGGTCTGCCGGTCGTCCGCCGCTCGGCAGGTAATCGAACATGCTCGAAAATTGCGGCCAGTTAATCCTCGGCGGCCCTGTGAATGGTTGAAGTGAGGCCAACGCCGGTTCGCACTCCCACCAGTACAGCATGTAGCCCTACCGTTTTCCTCACTTCTAGTCATCTGAGCAAGCGGTGGTTGGTAGCAGGTCCGCCATTCGGGGTCCTTAAAGGGCCCCATTCACGTGTATGCCTGGAGTCGCCGCCGCGTCCCTCCAGGTACTCCCCGAAGCCACCGCAGTAGTCCATTCACCTGGCTACCAAAACCTCCTGACTCCGCCGATTGGCGGGCCTGCTTCCAACCACCGCTTGCTCAGATGACTAGAAGTGAGGAAAACGGTAGGGCTACATGCTGTACTGGTGGGAGTGCGAACTGGCGTCGGCCTCACTTCAACCATTCACAGGGCCGCCGAGGATTAACTGGCCGCAATTTTCGAGCATGTTCGATTACCTTGCCGAGCGGCGGACGACCGGCAGACCTCAAGATTTTGTTAACCATTCACGGGTAGTTTTCCCCTTTGACGGCGGCTAGGGCCGCGGCGGCGACTCCAGGCATACACGTGAATGGGGCCCTTAAGGGTTCGTCGCAATCAGATGAAAGTTTTAGAAAGACATATTTAGGAGGCATATGACGAGCATTCATTTTTATGTATATAAAAAGATTTTAAAAGTGAAATAAGTGGTCGTTTTTTTTCTTGTTTGACATGAAATTTTTTTTTTTTTTTAATTGAATGACATTTCCCCAATTACGAGGTTGTGAGATGAATCTTCCTTTGAACATAATTTGTTATTTTTCTAAAAATTAATGTTTCTTACCTAGTATTGAGTGTAATAATCAGGGGTGGTGTGAGGTGGATGTTTTCCATGACGGTGCGCGATGAGCTGCAAATACCTACTCAGTGCAAAGAAGCATGTAATTCATGTTCATTCATCCTTTGCTAAGCCCGTTGGGGCTGGAAATTAACATCTGTACCATATGGAGTGCATCAGTGTCCATGGACTCAAGGGGGCCGCATCCTATGTCATGATGGGGTTGCCATGTAGATAGCAGCTGCCTTGTCATCTAGTGGCTGAGATGTTGAGAGGGAGAGATTGTACCTCATGCCGAGTTACTTTCAAGTTGCTTTCAAGTCAGACAGGTCTTGCATTACCTATCCTGGATTTCCAAGTTCTCAATGGCAGCTTAGACGTGGAGCAGACCTGGGGGGTTAAGATAAGAAAATATGAAAGAGATAACAGAGCAAACGGTGTCGAAGCTTGAGGGAGTGGCACCCAACATCAGGGTGATGGCTGCAACCTTCTCATGGCGCGTAATGTGGTGCAGGAAAAGTGTCACGGAGTTGAGCATCTCAGTAGGTGTAGTCCTTGGTGTCACCAGACGAGTACTTTCCGGCTCATACTACTTGAACTGGTGGGCTTGTTATAGAGGCACGTCCCTTCATCCCTCTCTCCAACCCCCTTCTTCCTCATCATCCCTCATCCCCAGGGCCGGTGTTGGGTGAGTCCTGGGCGTCCTCCTCATTAACTTCTTATATTATTTTTTTTTCTTCTTATTTTTAATGGCGTGCCCCCTCCGTCACATCAAGACCATTAGTCTTTGAGAGATCGTAAAATTTAAAAAAAAATAAGCGTGAAGATACTTTTATCCATTTTTTTAACTCAGCTTGGAACCATTTAACACATTATTTCTGGGAGATCTAGCAGTAAGTGATAATAGAAGAGCGACTCTTCAAAGTGTGTGGACTTCCAAACACACTCACCTATCCTTCAGCCAATAACTCTTCCACTCACCACTCAACACTTACCCGAGACTTGAAACAGCATGAGAGAATGCGAGGAGGGCTAATGCAGCACGGTTCTTCCATTCACTAGATCTTCTACTCCTCCTCTCCTCCCTTTAACGATTACTCTTCAACCACTTTAGTAAATGAGAGGCAACCATAAATTTGAAATTTCTATCGGAAGGGAGATAATTGGTGAGTTGTGGTGAATCATTTCCGTTCATCAGCTCGTCACTACTTATTAACCTAAGTGTAAGACTAACAAACCATTTTTTAAATGCCATTTGTGTGCCTACCATTCTCTAGAAATCAAATTATTTAGATTTATTGCATCATACATATTTCTAAGAAATAAAAAAGTTACCTAGTTATAGATTGTCCTTTCTTAATCTGTAGATGGCGCAGCATTCAGCTTATATTACTGCATGATTAATAGAGCTCGGAATATGCATATTTTGCATATCTTTTATTATGCGGTATATCTTTGTATATGAACGTTTTAAAGGTTTCTGAAGGGTATGCGGTGGTTTAAATTGAAATTGAAATTGCATATTTTTGCATATTTCGGTCATTTTGGGGATTTTTACATGTTTTGATCATTTTGGGGTTTTTTGCATATTTTGCAGCATATTTTACCAGTTTTTGCGTATTCTGGATTTTTTTAAAAAGTCTGTGCTGGAAGTTGACTGTTGTGCTGTTTCCGACCTGCTCGAAAAAAGCTCCCACTGGCATGGAACAACTGGAAAAGCCGTCAAGGATAAACTGGAGGGGGTGGGGGGGTCCTATCGAAAAATCCAGGGTGGTCTTCAGTGGTTCAAATCGCGAAAATTCTCAAAGGAGAAGACAGCTCATGGGACTCTCCCTACTCTCCGAAAGAGATTTCCACTTTTAAATTTTTGCCTATTGTATCTTGCGATGTAGAGAGATCGTTTTCTTCATTGATAGGAATTTTAAGTGACAGGAGACACTGTTTTACACGTGATAATTTGGAGCGTGTAATTTTTGTCCAATATAATATGTAGTTCATCTTTACATTTTATACCTAGTTCGTATAAATGTATAAAAGTAAATATAAAGTGTAAAACTGATTTTTTGAATTGCTTGTTTACTTTACCTGATGCTTCATAACTTTTTTCTAGGAGAAAAAAGGGGGAAAAAATGTAATAATATGGAACATCCTTTCTTGAAATACTGAAATTCCAAAGTCGTATGCAGTTTTAAGGGCAAATGCATATTTTGCATATTTTTCCAGTTTCCGGTGCATATTTTCGGGAAATTTTCGTGCATATTTTCCGAGCTCTAATGATTAATATACTTGTATCACATGGTCCAACATGAAAATGGACCTTCCTTTTCGTTCCTCCTTGATTAATATCACTCATAGGACAAACGCATTGACAATTCAAAAAATCTTAATTTTATTGATTATTTAGAATCCATTCGAATGACACAACCACTCGATAAAAAAGGTCATGATTTTGGAACTGGCTATGGCATTAAATGGAAATTTTCCATGTATTTTTGACCTTCTGAATTCTAAGTCCTGTTTTTGAGAATGTTTCCAAAAATGTTGCTATTTTTTGCGAATTTTTGCCTCGTGTGGCGCTATTTTTTGGCACGTATGTTATACTTGAGCGTTTTCTTCTCATCGTTTTCTTAATATAACAAACTGGGAGAGTGGGAGACCAGCGTTTTTTGATAATCGCTTAGTGAATGAAGCAGTGGGTCCATCAGGCTGCAAAGGAGGCATTGGGTTTGGAAGACCGAGCTAAAGGTAAAGCAGAATGGATAACAGGGGGTGTCATGGCAGCTATCCAGAGGAAAAAGGAAGCCTACCAGACCTGGCTCACTAAAAGAACCCATTTAGCGTGGGAAAGTTACAAAACAAGGAAGAGAGAGGTCAAACGGTTGGTACGGAGGTCTAAGAGAGAATACTGGGAGAAAGTATGCCATGATATTGAGCATACTGTTGGGTATGGAAGATCAGCTGCTGCCTGGAAAGCTTTACGAAACTTGAAATCTTCAGTTAAATCTAAAGTAAAGATTAGCCTCATCCCACTTTCTGAAATGAAGAATTATTTTGCTGGAATGCTGGAGGAGAGGAGAAGTGAATTTAAGGTTGCATCCACCCAATCTTTCGGTTCTAGTCTGGTTGAGCCTATTTGTGAGGAGGAAGTTATGCAAGCTTTGCGTTCTTCGAAGAATGGAAAGGCGACTGGACCAGGAGGAGTACCCATGGAATTGTGGATGTATGGAGGTCAGAATCTCGTTCGCGTTCTGACGAGGTTATTTAACCAAATCGTGGAGGGAGATGCTATCCCAGAGGAATGGAAAATGGCATACGTATCAGCAATTCACAAGAAAGGAAATAAGCGGGATTTGAACAATTATAGAGGCATTAGCGTTATGGCATCCCTTGGCTGGCTCTGGAGCAAGACCATTAAAAGGCGTTTGGAAGAATCCATTGAAGCGGAACAGCAGGCTGGTTTCACTGCGCACAAATCCTGTATGGACAATATATTTATAGTACGCCAGATTTCTGAAAAGTTAGTTGCAAAGGGACAGGAAGCCCACTTGGTGTTTGTTGACTTGGAGAAAGCATATGACTCAGTTCCTGTAGCTCGCCTGTGGTCAGCAATGAAGCGTGTGGGTATAGATGATCCACTGATAGATCTTGTCCGCAGAACATATCAGGAAAATCGAGCAGCTGTGAAAGATGGAAATGTGATATCCTCCGAATTTATGGTATCGAAGGGCCTGCGGCAGGGCTGTGGAATGTCGCCGACCTTATTTAAGGTTTATTTGGAGGATGTGCTGCAGCAATGGAACGCATCCTGTCATGGGATGGGAGTCCCGCTTGGCGATCAGGTGGTCCATTCGCTCCTGTTTGCAGATGACCAGGTGATAGTGGCTCAGGATCGTCATGATGCTGTATATATGTTGCGGAAACTCCATGAAGCATTTGCAGCAGCTGGCTTGAGGATCAATTCCCAGAAGACCAAGTACTTGGTGGTCGGAGGCGACGGTCGAGACATCTTAGTCCCTGGATTGGGATGTGTCAAGTCGGTCGATCATTTTAAGTATTTGGGGTCCATAATGGAGTTTTCGGGAACTTGTCAGAGGGATGTGGATAGGCGTATTCAGCTGGCTAGAGTCGTAGTGCGGTCCCTCAATGGGGTTCTGTGGAGCCGGGAAGTCCATCTGCATACCAAGAAACAGATTCTAAATGCTCTGATGGAAAGCGTGTTAACTAATGCCTCAGAAGGCCTGGTCCCTGACGCAACGAAATCGACAAAGACTCTGTGCAGTGGAAATGGATGGGCTCAGGCGAAGCTGCCGAAAATCCAGGTTTGAGCGAGTCCGAAATGAGACCATCCGCGAAATGATTGATCAACCTGAGCCAGTTGTAGACCGAATCGATCAGAAGACTCTGGAATGGTATGGCCATCTCAGAAGGATGCCAGAAAGCAGATGGCCTAAAAAGGCTTTTAATTGGTCCCCCAAAGGCCGTAAGAAGAGAGGTCGTCCACGCGTGACATGGAGAGGAGGTGTTGTCAGTGCCATGCGGAGACGGAATCTCGATGAAGGGCAGTGGTCGGACCGGGGCTCTTGGCGTCAGGCTGTCAGAGGCAACCCCTGACAAGGGGAGATGCCTTCAAAAGTAAGCTTAGTGAATGCCGATGCTGTCTCCTACCTCTCCCAGGACTGGGAAACGACCGCTCGAATAGCTGCCAATGCAAAGCACATGAAGTATGATCAAGCCGCCGAAGACTGCCGCGGGTCTTTCACACCATTGGTTTGCTCATGTGATGGGGCCATGCAAAAAGAATTTGTAATATTCATGAAACGGGCCTCCGACTCACTAGAAATTAAATGGAAAAAGCCGTTTTCACAACTTGTTGGATGGATTAAGACAAAAATCCAATTCGCCATCATTCGAGCTGTGTCCCTGCGAATACGAGGTTCCCGAAGGAAAGTGCGGTACTTGAACTGGAGGACGGGGCAGCCATTCCATTGTTGGAAGAAAACCTATGAAACCTCCCCCCCCCCCCACCAAAGAAAAAAAATTCCCCGTTGTTATTTACAGTAACTATTGTTACGGTTGAAGAAAATTATACTGATTAATAATTTTAAAAAACTGCGATTGTATTATCTTGCTTCTACTGTATTGCAAGATATTTTATTTATTAAGAGACTCTTTCTCACTATTGTGGTTCAATGATTTGGTAATATTTTGTTTCAGGATGGACCTGGGACACTGAATTAACCGGAAAGATGTAGTGATTTTTTGTGCCAAATAACAAAATAACAGACTGGGTGATCGTATAACTAATTCACGAGTTTTCGTGATCCATTTTTTTAACGAGCAAACTGGTGAAAACAACTAAGTTTCGTCTCAATCGCTCTTCAACGGAAGACAGAAGACCTAAGTTTCAATAAGCACCCCTCACAAAGATAAGTTTTCAAAGGAATTCATGTAAGTACAATTCATGCTATTTTCATCGTAATCCACCGATTTGTAAAAAGACAGTCAACGAAACTACTTCATGGTAATACTCTGCGGTTTAGAGAACGCATTTTAAGTGTGTTAGTGGATCGACAGCATGAACATTCTGGAATTTGACTCAAATCACTTCGACTAGAAAAGATTTTTTGTATCGTTCTGAAAACACATGGGTCTTTTCATTTCACTGGATGGTGGATTTTTGTACATTTTATGTATATATGTGTTGTCGTTGTCGGTTTTTTGTGTGAATAATCTGTCTTGTAAATAATTTATTATCACCAAAAGACGAACAGAAACAGTTTAGATTAGCCGAAAACCCCATGCAGTGTGATTTCCTTGAAACTCAACTCTTATCGACGGAAAATCAGCATAAGCTGTAGATGATTTTTGGAGTTTTGTTCGAATTCAAGCGTATTTAGCATCATTAGGATGAGGGGTGTGTTAGAAAGAGGTTTCTCAAGTAATAGTACAAATCTGCTGGCTTCAAATGTCTTTGAAACGAATCTTGAACCAGTTTGGGATGCTGCGTTGAAGCGGGACTGAACTGTGCCTATCGAGGTTGCGTGATGGTTATGGCCAAGAATACGAGAAGGATTCATCAAGTAATTCATCTTCCTGTGGTGATTCCGGGTATTTAGAACCATTTTCCTGTTATCAGTGGCGAATTGTATTTCATCTGAAAGAAGATTGGTTGCAGACGCTATGACCCATGACGAATTCCAGTGCGTTCGACCTCCTCAGTAAAAGAGGCACAGGGAAGGAAGTAAGTGTATCTGACGATCAAGGAAGTATTGAATCATTTATATTCGAAAACGCCCGAAGGGGGTTCAAGCCAAGATTGATAGCTTCATGGGCGATCTGGCTTTTCAAAGGTTGTGATTGAATCAGAAGAGAGCAGTTCGGAATCGTCCAAGTGTCGCCGATTTGGGATGGTGAAGAAGTTAGAGCTAAAAAAAAGGTCGTCGACTTCTTCCTCCTTTTTGTCACTCAGGGGGGTCGCCGTGGTGTAGACCAACTGCCTTGGACTAGTTGGATGTAATTTCAAAGAGTGTCGCAGATCTTCCTCTGCTATTGATAGAAGTGTAGAGCTCATGATTTTCGGAATGTTTAATTAGACAGCAAATCCGCGAAAGATTAATCAGCCTCGACTAGAAGGGGTTCAGGGTTCAGTTTTTAGCAGACCTCGTCATTATCAATTTCGAGGTATTTTTTGCTCTAAAGATACCCCATATGGTCTTTGGGAAGCTCTGTGGGTGCCAGCCTCGTGCGCACTGTATTTCTATTGCTGTAGATCAACGAATCGTTGCCCCCCCCCCCCCCCTGGTACTTTTATATAAACTGAGATAGATTATTCCTCAGGAAACACTCAAAAATGTACACATGTATTATCTCAATACATCAAAGTTGCAGCATATTTAAATACTACGAGAAAAATGCGCCTTGATCCTTCCTGTCTTACTTTCATTTCTCCTTCATGCACTCCTTGTAACCTTCACCTGTGGAGGTTATGATCATCAGTACTCCATCTCATCAGACTTCCTTCTGTTTTTAAGAGACCTTAGTAATCAATTCCTGATGTAACTTGGCTATTCTCTACATCTCTCAATATAATCAGCCACACTTCATTGCAACGCTACCTCGTTGCTTCAAGGTACATATGTGAGCATATTAGAGTGTTCCATGTAGAATAATTTATTAATATAACCAACATATCCAAGTGAAGTTCAAACATAATTATTCCTAATAATTACACTCTAATATGTATAGCCCACATCGACCTGCACCATCTATTTATTGACTTTCGTAAAGCATATGATTGTGTAGTACGAGATCAACTCTACAAGGATATGAGAACGTTGGGCGTTCCCCGGAAGCTCGTCCGTATGGTCAGCATGACCATGAGGAATGCAAAGGGCAGAGTGAAGATTCTGGGTGGCCTTGGTAGAGAGTTCCCCGTCGAGACTGGACTGAGACAGGGAGACCCCCTGGCCACTTGTCTCTTCAATCTCACTATGGAAAGCGTCATGCGTAATTTTCGCACCAACCCAGATGGGACAATCTTTAATAGACTGACCCAGCATCTGGCTTATGCTGACGACGTGGATATAGTTGCAAGACGGGCGTCCAGTCTCTCCGGAGCAGTGGAGGAGTTCGAGAGGGCTGCAGCTTTTCGAGGGCTGCAAATAAACGAGGACAAAACAATGTACATGAGAACCTCAAGAGACTCCACCAGCACCCAGCAAAGCACGTTTCCGCTCCTACAACACAACTTCCCCGCCGTTTCCGAATTTAAATACCTTGGTGCTATGATCACCAGGGATAATGACGTTACGGTGGAAATAAAAGCAAGGATCGCCGCAGGACGTAGATGCCTGTGGAGCGTGCAGAGAGCTCTGAGATTTAGAGGACTCTCCAGGCGAGCTAAGCTCACAATATACAGGACTGTTATTAGACCAGTCGTTACTTACGCCAGTAAATCCTGGGTTCTCACACAGAGCGGCAAGCGACTCTTGAATTTCTAGGAGCGAAAAGTGTTGAGAAAGATATTTGGACCCGTGTGTGAGAGAGGTGAATGGAGGATCAGGAGGAATAGGGAATTGAGAGCCATGTACGGACAGCCAGGTATAGTGGCATTTATAAAGCGGGGAAGGCTCCGTTGGCTTGGGCATATCCAGAGGATGGAGAATAATAGATTTCCCAAGAGAGCCATGGATGGAGTGCCCGGGGGGAGAAGGCTCCGAGGAAGACCTCGACTGCGTTGGCTCGACGATGTCGAGGAAGACCTCAGGAGACTGGAAGTTCGTGGATGGAGAAGGAAGGCTTTGGACCGCGGGGAGTGGAAGGCGGTTGTCGAGAAGGCCCTGGTCCTTGAAGGACTGTAGTGTCATATTAAAAAAAAAAAAAAAAAAAAATATGTATAGCCCACCCATCCATTGGTGGTAGGTTACAAGTAGTTCATGGAGGAGAGATGGAAGGCGAATGGATCAGGGCACATTTTTCCAAATTCGTTTTATTTGCTGCAGCTTTGATGTATTCAGATAATTTTACTCGAATATGTGTCGGGGAGAATGAGGGAATGGCAGCCACCTATCTTTGTGACGTTCCCTCTTCTGGAAACAATGGGACATCGATTTGATTTTTTCATGCTTGTTTCCCAAATTTAATGCACTTTCAGAATTCAACACAGTTTTTTTTTTTAGCTATTCAAGTTACAATGTTTTGGGGATCCAAAACCCAAAAAGTAGGTATAGCTGGGATTGTGGGGGAATGCCAACCGTTTTCGGGAGTGCCCAAGATCTTTGAATGGAAGCAACGAAAAAGTATGTACAAGATAATTATAAATGTATAAAACGAGTCAAATGGGTTCATTAATCTCAAGTAGTAATTCAAAATAAAATTTCACCCCATAAAAACATAACTTTTTTTTTAACGATATTTTTACTATTGTTCAGACTTAGGCTTCAGACAGTATGCTTTTCACTATCACATGACATTGATAAGACATCCATCCTTGGCACAAGAGAAGAATTGCGATAAGTAGTGTTGAATGGTAACTCGTCAAAATTTTGGCTGTTGACTTTGGATGGGATTACCCCAAACGTGTGGCTGGCATTACCCCAATGTTTACTTTTTTCAAACACTAGCCGAACCAGGAGCACCTAGGAAAAGAAAGTGGTGGAATGGCCCGAGCGCTATCCATTGACGATTAGATGAACCTTCTCTTCTTTTTTGGCAAGATGGATGTACCTCCGTTATCGACAAGTGGTAATGTCAGGAGATCCCAGCTTAATCTATAGGAAACCAGAAATTTGCCATTAGTGAAGAAGGCAATCAAATCTGTTTGAGGCATCAATATCAAAGACTTTCAGTCTGAAAATGAAAATCTATGTACTTGTAGGTAAACAACATTATAAATTTTTAAAGCATTCTATTTTTTACGAAAGAATTAGAAACCCAACAAACGATACCTACATCACATAAGCCAACTGATAAGAGAGATAACCTACTTAGGTTTTTGAGATCCGGAATGTTCATCCTATCTTCGCTAGGCAGCGCTCACGCCGTTCCACCACTTTCTTCCCCTAGATGCTCCTAGCTGAACCATCCCTTGTAATTGACTTTATCGACGACCAAGTTGTAGCATAGCAACTGCAGTAGTTGATGATACATTACAATGAAGTTTGAATATAATTTTTAAAAACCACCTATCTTGATTTTTGAAGGCTGAGTGGAAAATAAACATAACTGTCTTCAAATTCTTCTCACGAATAAACCAACTGCTGATGTAACCTCAAGGCATTATAACCTTATTCAGATAGTTCACTACACTCTCAGGAAAGAGCATGATGATCAAGTTGCGCCATTTTTTCAAAACATCCTTGGCCGCCATTACCCAATGGCTGCCATTCCCCCCATTCTCCCCCACATAAATTAGAGTGTTTATTAGAAATAATTATGATTGAACTTCATTCAGATAAGTTCGTTAAATCAATAAGTTATATCCAGTAGGTTTTGAACTAAATCTGCACTGAAAGATATTTAAAAAGATGGTCTGCAAAGTACAAAAACGTTTTCAAGTATTAGCTTTTACTTAGAATATCTTATATTATAGTTTTGGTGTTAGTCGTGTGTTCTAACTCGTTTTCCGCCGACAAGAGTTGAGTACCTATGGGATCCATATATATTTTCCTATTAATTGCAAATAGAGCTACAATATTTGCCTTCACAGTCTTGTTCCTTAACTGCATTACCTCAACAACAACAAATTGTTTGTGTACATATTAGTTTTCTTAACCATACTGGATAGAAGTAAATTTTATATTACTAGGACGCTATAGACTTGAAGGAAGTTGAGAAAATGTGAACGGTAAATGAAAATCAATGTTAACGTACTGTATTTTTTGTAACACAAAAAAAAAATGTTTTAAAAAAATTAAAAGAAAAAAAAATCGTCAATACGCAATGGAGACTTTTAGAATATCGTCACTGGTCTACAGTAGGCTTGTATCATGAAAGTACAATTTAATGTAGCAACAAAAATAGTTTTGTATAGTAATTTTCAAGTAGATGTAAATAATATTTTAATCTGACTCACTTTTAATGTTACTTACCTACTTCCATGTTAGTCATTAACTGAACTTCAATGTTTATCCTTCGAATCCTTCAAATTAATGTATCGGCATGCTTCTTATAATAACAACTTATTAAGAAATCGTTATTAAAATTAAGGGGTTATTGTTTCCCATTGATTTTAACCTTCCTTACGGTTCATCTTTCTTTATTCAAAATTTTGAGTTAATATTGAGTTATTTTCAACGCAATTATATTTTTGCGATAACGATTTTTCAATAATCCTCCCCCTTGATTAATGTTCGAATTTTTGTTGTTGTAGTAACCAAGCGTTGGTTTCTTATTTCTCCCTGTTTAGTTAGTTTCCCAATTGCTTGATGTGCTAAGTCACAATTTTCGCATGTAAATTATGAATATTCAAGAAGTAACAGGAAACGTTGAAGAGTAACTAATGTTTTGTGTGATTGAATATTTTTTTAACGTTACGAGGAACGGGTATATTAGAGAGTTTTTGGTGCCAAAATCTGACGGGCCCCGTTAGGATGAGACTAGCGCGAGCAACAGAGGATGCTACCCAGTTGAAGGAGGAAGCCCGTTAACTTTGGACAGGGGGAGAAGGGAGGCGCTCGTGATGGTGGGCCTCTAGGAACAGGTGACTGTGGGGGAGGCAAATTCATCGTCACCCGCGAACTCCGAGCTTTGTGAAGAGGTTCCACAGGCCCATTAGTGGTTGCCAAAAACTCTCTATTGATTATAGAAGGAAACGGTAGAAGGCAGTATGAATTTTCCTTTATGCTGATTGATTTTCACCAATAAACTAATCAATTTCGTTTCTCGTTTCACATCTTCAAAATTTGTATGGGTAAAAACGCGTTTTTCATTACAATTCTCTGCCCAATTAAGACTTTTTGAACCCCTAGGAAACGTTGTGCCAAAATAGATTAATAATCGGGTAGATTAAATTATGAAAGATGTTCAAGAACCGAATAATATTCTTGTAATTTCTATATTCCTTTTCCCAATCGAAGTAAAAGTAAAATGGTCGGAAACACATTTCTACCAAAATATTTTCTGAATGAATCTGTAAGATTGACGAAATGAAACTTCCTCGCGTTTTTTCTATATTTTACATACAATAATTTATTTCATATCATTGAAAATCTTGATCAATTTTCGAATATAAAATGTATTATTTGATTATGAACCAACGTTGAATTTTCGTTTATCGTCATAATAATTATGAATGAAGACCATTATAATTCGTTGAATTTTCGTAGTTTTTGGAATGGATTGTTGTGTATCAACGAAAATTGTATTGTTGAATTTTCGTTTTGTATCCGGTTGGATGTAACATTCTCACTTTTTAGTGGACCTAACTAAAAATCTTTGTTTTTTTCGATACATTTTTATAACGTTAATGTAAAGTTGAAAAAAACGGCTAAGTTTTAAATAGAAGTTATAAAGTAGTGGCTCTGAACGTACCTCTTTATCAGCATTCCATTTCATAATGCTCCTCCTCGCTGTAGGGAATTGTTTTCAAGTTAAGAATGCTTTTGTACAAACAGAAAATAGTACATGAATAATATAAATGTTGTGTCGTAAAATTCGTTGGTTATGTACAAAAAAAGTTATCTCGCGGGATTTTCACTGTAGAACCTCAAAGTTTACTCTTCTATTTGACTAAATGCTGATCTAAGTGCCTAAAGTTTTAACATAGTTTTATTATCTATTTAAGTAGTATATAAGAAACGAAGCATTTAGTCCTTTAAACGAGTAACCTGGTATTTGATCGCAACTAAAAGCAAACCTTGGAGTAATTAAGTATTCGAATAAATACTTAGATCAAAAAGCTATTAATACCGCAGGCTTGAACCCTTCGTAAATAGGTAATTTCGAGCAGTAGGCGTGAAAGTAGACTGGTGCATCCTTATATCCACGTTTCACGTTCATTTTTTGTGGACTGTTTTTGGTTTTCGTACAATGAAATCGCATTATCTAACGGGGTTATGACGAGTTCTTGTGAAGAGTTATCTACTTATTTATGTTCGTTAGAATTTTTTTTTCGCCTGAGTTTTATGGAAATGTTCCCTGTTTGTGGTCTACGTTGAAACCACAGGAAATTCGGGTGTTTCTACACGTGCTTTTTGACTAGCGGCTGTATTTTGTGAGGTCCTACAGTCATTGACTCCATGGGTTTAGACGTGTAGCGTAAGGGAAGCCACTTTGAGTCGGAAGCCCACTGCAGTAGTACATAGTTCCTCGATTTATTACCAAGAATGGTAGTTTATCGGTATCTCCGTTGAATAATGTTTCCCTTCCCTTCAAGAAAATCATGACTTCCTTAGCGTGTATTTTGTACCTATTAAATGTTTTTGTATGTCTATGATTCAGTTGAACGCTGAATATTTCGTTGTATATTTTATTGTTTGAAATACTCAGTCGAAATCTTGTCAACCTATGAAGATGCGGGTAGTATCTCAACCTGGCTCGCTTGTGAGCCCCTAATTGTACCTAATGGTTTTATGGAGTTCATCTTGCCTTTCCCCGTGAGACACATGTCAGCTGTCAGTCAAAAAGACTACTAAATAAAAAACGATGTTTAGTATTTTACGGATTTTGTTTGTTCACCTTTACAACTCACCAATTTGGTGCCTTCAGAGGCCTCAAAATAAATTCCTGGATGGTAACTTCTCTTCTGTTCATCCAAGAAGACCACTGAAAGTGATTGGAAGTAAACCAGTGCAGTCAGATCAGCAGTGTGAGCTAGATGGAAACTTGCGAAGCTTCTGCTCTAAAAGTGATTGCGAGTATACCAGTCAATATACAAGATAGAAAAGTAACAATATGAAATAAGTAGTGTAGAAGTTTCGATGATTCATTCTCGACTTTTTCGAACAATCCAAGGTGAAAACAAGCCTTTGCATTTCTATTGCTTTTTCATTCCAAAATGTCCTTAAAAACCTGAATTTTGAGAAATTATGATTACTTTCGTTTATATTTTAATTCATTTAGAACCCTGGAAAAAGTCGAAAATTGAACGTGGAAAACTCAAGTCATTTTTTTTTTTTCGAGGCATCGCTGGACAGGTTGTTGGAGAACTCCCCCCCCCCCCCAGAGATGGGCGAATTCTTATTCATAAATACGATTATGAATACAAATCATATCTGCGACTTTATGATTATGAATACGAATACAGGTATGAATATGAATACAAATACAATCGTATTCACACTTTGAATACGGTTTTCCCCCGTATTCGTATTTCAAATACGATTTTATGATTTTGCTTCCTCACTACCGAAGGTAGGGAAGCTTTGTATTCGTGAAAGAAGTGAAAAAAAATGTCCTCCAAAATCAAAATTTCCACTTGCTTTTTGCGTTTTAGAGCTTCCCGAACAATTTCGGTTCCGTGTCTGTCTGTCGGTCTGTCTGTGGTCAATCCTTGTCCCGGGCAAAACTATACCAACCTGTGGTCCGATTTTGATGAAATTTTCAGGGATTGTGCGGGTTAGGTCCTAGACGGTCCCCTATCAATTTCAGCACCTTCGGACCAATAGGAGCGAGTGCGCATGCGCAAACGTGAATTTCCTGGAACCTCGGTTTCTAATGAACCGATTTTGCTCAAATTTGGAGGTTAGTTAGGGACTAACTTCTAAGAGACACCCTATAAGTTTCAATCAAATTGGTCAAGCAATAGCCGCTGCGCATGCGCGAACTTTAAATTTATTGTTACAACCAAAACTCCGCAACTATTCAACCAATTTCGATGAAATTTTCAGGGATTGTGTGGGTTAGGTCCTAGACGGTGGACCGCTAAAGTCTATCCCGCATATTATCGCCAATATTTTGGTATTCAATACCTAACTCTTTGAATCATAATTTTTTCGCCAACTGATTCTATACGTCCATGTTACAATGAGTGAGGAAGCTATACTGCCCACCCAACTTGGCAGACGTTTTTTCTATGATTTCCCCAATAATCGAATTTTTTTCCGATTTTCCCTGAAAATCATACTTTTTTTATGATTTTCTCATGAACTCTGGACATATTTATAACCTAACATTTTCAAAATAATCAATCAAAATTCGAAACGCTCACCAATTCTTATAGAATTTTTCACGCAGAATCGAATGAGACCAATACCAGGTCGCTACGACCAATTAAATAGAAAGTACGACGAAATATCTGATAAAAATCATAATTTTGTAATGGTTTTCAGTGCTAATTGTTCAAAAAATACGATTTTCTGCGGAAATTTCGTCGTACTTTCTACTCGGTTGGTCCTAGCGACCTGGGATTGGTCTCATTCGATTCTGCGCGAAAAATCCTATAAGAATTTGTGAACGTTTCGAATTTCGATTGATTATTTTGACAATGTTAGGTTATAAATATGTCCAGAGTTCGGGAGAAAATCATAAACAAAGTATGATTTTCAGGGAAAATAGTAAAAAAATTCGATTTTTGGGGAAATCATAGATAAAATCATATTCAAAATATGAATACGGGGGAAAATCGTATTGAATGTGTGAATACGATTGTATTCGTATTCATATTCATAATCATAAAGTCGCAGATATGATTTGTATTCATAATCGTATTTATGAATAAGAATTCGCCAATCTCTACCCCCCCCCCCCTTCCTTCTTCTTTTTTTCTATCTTTGGAAAGTGAAAACAGTGCTTCCGCTACCTTGGTAGACTCGAAATATCAGAAGAAAGGTCAATAATTTCAGGAGAAAGGTTAAGCTTAAATAAGTGTTTTTTAAAGTAGATTTTGGCTGAAATCATCTTGAATCTAAATTAATCATCTTATATCTCCTCGTAATTTGGTATATTCGAAGTCGGCAAAAAATTCCCTTTGTAATTACCCTACCGGAAGTGAACGACTGTCATGGATCTAAAACCACCAATCCCGCGCATTGACTCATGCTCCACGAATGGGACTTTTACTTTGTGTGGGCGCCCCTCGTGTTGAAGCAGTGAAAGTCTTTTTCGCGTTGGTTGAATAAAAATGTGTCAAGGATATCTGGCCGTGGTGCTCCGCATTCTCAAAAGTAGTACCAAGGTCGTAACGGCCTCCCCTCATTCATAATCTTTATTACCTCAGTTGGAAGATTCGTTTTGGTGATCAAGAAGAATGAAGTTCTTGCCTTGGAGTAGATTCCTATTTGAGTTGAAAAGCCTTTCCATGTCCGAATCTGCCTTATTAATGAGAGTGAGTAAACTAGTCCAAAATGTAGGTAGTGGTGTTGGGTGTCCCGATTTACGAGAGTTTCACCTCAGAGGGGAACAGATTCAAAACGCCGCAAAGTATTACACAAAGGTTTATCTTTTGGTTTATTATTTTCAATAATGAACCTTTGGAATCGACCTCAAAATTTGATGGTTTACGTTTCAATGTACGTAGAATCCAAAAATCGGCGGCACTTTTGCCACTTCGCATTGACCGATTTTGATGAAATTTGGTATGTAGGCTCCATTTGGGGTCAAAATGAATTTTGAAAACGCCCTAACTCAAACAAATTTGATATAAAGGTATAGTTTTTCCTTCAATTTAAGATTCTATAGAATGTTTAGAATTTGTTGAGACCACCCGGAGCTCTGTAGGACAAACCGTTCGCTCACTACGAGAATTTAAGGTTTGGACATACGATAAATCAGAAACACGAGTGTGAATCGCAAAAGAGGCCTAATCTTCGTTAAAATTAAAGCTGACCGAAATGCGATCGATTTTTTCTTCATGTTGGATGGTTGGTGGCTTTGCAGACGAGTGATCTATACAGGGTGTAAGCCTAACTGGTCTGCCATACGGTACCAGTCGATTCTACAACTAATTTGCAACAAAAAATGTCTCTTAGCAATTTTTGTTTAAACCCTTCGTTTTCGAGTTATTTTAACTTTAAACTTTTTTTCGTGATTTTGACCTTATGTCATTAAATCGGTCATAACTCCTTTAATTTGCTGTGTAAATTACAATTTGAGGATGCCGTTGGAAAGAGCATTAAATTTCCTATCGGATAGATGCCTTAACTTTTTTTGAGTCAAGGATTTAAACATGAAAAAGTCCTCTAAAAAGAGAATTTTACGTAATTTTGGAAACCTCGCATTTTTTCAATCTCAAATTGAACTACGAGAACCCATACTTTTTCAAGATGCAAGAACAGTGAAAACTGCGCCAGAATTTCAGCTTTCCAATGGTATAATCAAAACATATTCTACAACCGTATTTAGGGGAGAAATTCGTGTTTGAACGCGGAAAAACGTGCATTTTTTCAACGAAATCTGCGCTCTGGCCTCCTGTTTCCGGAGGCCTCGCGGTCTACTGCGGCGCCCGCCCACCCACTGCCATCGTCCGACCCCTCAGATCAACTAGGCCGCCGCTTTCGTTGAAAAAATGCACGTTTTTCCGCGTTCAAACACAAATTTCTCCCCTAAACACTGTTGTAGAATATGTTTTGATTATACCATTGGAAAGCTGAGATTTCGGCGCAGTTTTCACTGTTCTTGCATCTTGAAAAAGCATGGGTTCTCGTAGTTCAATTTGGGATTGAAAAAATGCGAGGTTTCCGAAATTACGTAAAATTCTCTTTTTAGAGGACGTTTTCATGTTTCAAACCTTGACTCAAAAAGATGTTAAGGCATCTATCTGATAGGAAATTTAATGCTCTTTCCAACGGTATCCTCAAATTGTAATTTACACAGCAAATGAAAGGAGTTATGACCGATTTAATGACATAAGGTCAAAATCACGAGAAAAAAAGTTTAAAGTTGAAATAAATCGAAAACGAAGGGTTTAAACGAAAATTGCTAAGGGACATTTTTTGTTGCAAATTAGTTTTTAAATCGACTGGTACCGTATGGCAGACCAGTTAGGCTTACACCCTGTATAGAAAAATAATAAACCATTGTGTAATAATTTGCAGCGTTTTTTATATAGATTCTGCAAAGAACAAGGTTTTTTCATTGGTCAAAATAGTCATCAAACTTTCCCCCTTAAATGAGCCCTTTTCGGATTCGGACCCCAGTAAAATCATAAATTTGAATTTGGTGAAAATGTAGGATTTATAATATATGTAGACTTCTGTGAGATAGAGTTAAAAAAGAAGAGGAAGAAGATACGCATGGTTTCTACTGAACCCACAGTAAGCACATTCTGCAGAGATGAGGAGGACGCAAACTGTGGGGGCCATGAAAGTGTTGACGCGTAATTATTCTTATCAGGGATAAAATTGATGAGGGACCGTATTGTCTCCCTCATCGAACATTCATTAATTAATTTCGTTAGCTGATATTAATTAGCCTCTTAGAAAGTGGTCCTGCTGAGCTCTGTGTGGTCTCATTAAACTCTTGAAAATCGTCACTGTTTCAAATGACTGAAAAAAATTTTGGAATATTGAAAGTTTTCGAATTAGACGTTTTGGATATTTATGAAACCCACATTTCACCATTCAGGAGTTACTGACTGTAACCCTGAATCTTCGGAGCACAACTAGTAGGCCCTAAATGGAGCCGATATACCGAATTCCTTCAAAATGGGTTCGTGGGAACTGGGCAAAGTGCCGTGGACGGACGGGGAAGTGTTTAAATCTATTTTTGGATTCTACATTTTGAAACGGTAACCATCAGATTTTGAGGAAGGTTAACTGTTTTTCTTGCTTGACCCTAAAGGTTTATGTTATTGAAAAAGAAAACCAAAAGTGGCTCCCTGCTTTGATGACATATGGTGACTTCATGATTCCTCCTGGATCTGAGGGATGACTTTGGTTGTACAAAAAACCCTTGGATGTCTTCCTCCAAAGCAGAGGAAACTGCATACCCTGGGGAATCCAGTCCAACCCAATTTAGTTACCTACCTTCCATCTTCTACTAGATTTGACTACCTACATACTACATGTGTGGACTCTAAACTTATTAGAAGGAGGGGAAGAATTATCTGCACAAAAAAGTCAACTATTTTATAGGATTGGATATTCCGATTCAGTCCTTGTTCAGATCAGTGTACTCTCGACATCACCGGGTAGAAAAAAATTTTCAGTAAGTATGCTAGATTTTGCTACTATAGAGAGGACCTGGAATAAATTTTAAATTAATATGAATTCCAGATCAATACTCTCCAATGGCGGAATTATTACAATTGATTGTTTGACCAGTAAAAATCCTGTGTGCCTGGAAACACCTACCACCGATTTTTTACCGGCCGTCCATAATCGGTGTGTGCAAGTATCCGAACTAACAATATTAACGAATTTTCGACTAACGACTAGGAATATGAACCGGTAATAGTCTACTCCTCTCTCCATCAACATCAACTATACTGTTTTACCACAACCTGAAATTTCACTACAAACGCTCTAGCCTGGTGTTCTTGGGTTCCGCGTATACAGAGTGTCTGAGAAAGATACGGCCAATACTCAGGGGTCGATTCTCATACTTACTACAAGAAGGGGAAGAATAATCTGCGCAAAAAAGTCCACCAATTTTATAGGATATTATTGTTTGATAATCCGATTCCGTCCTTGTTCAGATCAGTTTACTCTGGGCATCACCGGGTACAAGAAAATTTGAATCAGTCCACGATCATGTTCCTATCACTTACCTATAAGTGGTCAGAAACACGTTCGTGAATCGTTGCTTCGCTTCATCTACAGGGTGTCAGAGAAAGATACCGCCAATCTTCTAGGGTCGATTCTACAAGTAATTTGCTACAAAAATGTCTCCTAGCAATTTTCTTTTAACCCCTTGCTTTTACGAGTTTTTTTTTCAATTTTAAGATTTTTTTCGTATGTTCAACCTTGTCTCACTAAAATGAGTATAGCTCCCTTATTTTACGTGGAAATTCAAATCTGATTACACCTCTGAAAAGAACATTAAATTTCCCATCAGATGAGCTACAATACACTTTTAACCCTTGCATCTAGTTAGATTTTTTCTAGTCCAAACTAAAAACTTTCCAATTTTCGAGTTTTTTGAAAAGAAATTTTCACTCATACCCTATAGAGGAAAATCGATGGGGTTTTCAGCAAAAACATGCTCAAAATCTCAGGTTCCCAACTGTATAGTCAAAAAATATTTTACAATCAAATTTAGGCGAGAAATCTGTGTTTGAACGCGGAAAAACGTGGATTTTTTTCAACGAAATCGAGGATCGGGGTTGAAGTAGTGAAAACAATTTTTAACCACCGAAGGTCTTTCACACCCTAATTCTACAGGTAATAGACTTTGAGAAAACCACATTACATTTCTTTTTTAGTCAGTTTGAAAAAAATTGATTTTGGTTTATTATTTTCAATAGGTAATGAACCTTTGGAATCGACCAAGAAAAGAAAAAATTTTAACACCCCCTCAAAATTTGATGGTTTACGTTTCAAGGTACGTAGAATCCAAAAATCGAATAAAAATTTGGCTGTCCGTCCGCCGTACGCGGCACTTTTGCCACTTTGGTGATGTAGGTTACGTCTAAGGGTTCCAAAATGAATTTTGAAATTTTGAAAACGCCCTAACTCAAAAAATTTAGATATAAAGGTATTTTTTTTCCTTCAATTTAAGATTCTATAGAATTTTTAAAAAATTTTGAGACCACCCGGAGCTCTGTAGGACAAACCGTTCGCTCTCTACGAGAATTTAAGATTTGGACGTACGATAAATCAGAAACACGAGTGTGAATCGCAAAAGAGGTCTAATCGTGGCCTCTAAAAATTCTATACTATCTTAAAATGATGGGGAAACATTATATCAACACTTTTTGAGTTAGATCGTTATTCAAAATTTCAACCCTTAGAAGTGACCTACATCAACCAAAATCTTCGGGGCACAACTAGACCGCAAATGGAGCCTACATACCAAATTTCATCAAAATCGGTCAACGCTAAGTGGGGAAAGTGCCGCGTACGGCGGACGGACGGCCACATTTTGGTTTTTGGTTTATTATTTTCAATAATGAACCTTTGGAATCGACCAAAAAAAAATTTTTTTAACACCCCCTCAAAATTTGATGGTTTACGTTTCAAGGTACGTAGAATCCAAAAATCGAATAAAAATTTGGCCGTCCGTCCGCCGTACGCCGTACGCGGCACTTTTGCCACTTAGCATTGACCGATTTTGATGAAATTTGGTATGTAGGCTCCATTTGGGGTCTAGTTGTGCCCCGAAGATTTTGGTTGATGTAGGTCACTCCTAAGGGTTCAAATTTGAATTTTTAAATTTTGAAAACGCCCTAACTCGAAAAATTTCGATATAAAGGTATTGTTTTTCCTTCAATTTAAAATTCTATAGAATTTTTAGAATTTTTTGAGACCACGCGGAGCTTTGTAGGACGAACCGTTCGCTCGCTACGAGAATTAAATTCTCTTAATTAACGAGAATTAAAAACTTTAAATTTTAAAGTTTGGACGTACGGTAAATCAGAAACACGAGTGTGAATCGCAAAAGTGGCCTAATCTCCGTTCAAAATTAAAGCTGACCGAAATACGATCGATGTTTTTCTTTATGTTGGATGGTTGTTAGCTTTGCAGACGAGTGATATATAGAAAAATAATAAACCATTGTGTAATAATTTGCAACGTTTTTGGTTTATTATTTTCAATAATGAACCTCTGGAATCGACCAAGAAAATTTTTTTTTAACACCCACTCAAAATTTGTTGGTTCACGTTTCAAGGCACGCAGAATCCAAAAATCGAATAAAACGCTGCAAATCATTGCCCAAAGGTTTATTATTTTCTGTATTGTGCTCCGAAGATTTTGGTTAATGTAGGTCACTTCTAAGGGTTCCAAAATGAATTTTGAAATTTCGAAATCCACCTAACTCAGAACATTTTGATATAGAGGTACTGTTTTTCCTTCAATTTAAGATTCTATAGAATTTTTAAAAAATTTTAAGACCACCCGGAGCTCTGTAGGACAAACCGTTCGCTCTCTACGAGAATTTAAGATTTGGACGTACGATATGTAGGCGGTATGTAGGCTCCATTTGGGGTCTAGTTGTGCCCCGAAGATTTTGGTTAATGTAGGTAACTTCTAAGGGTTGAAAAATTAATTTTGAAATTTCGAAAACGCCCTAACTAAAAACATTTTGATTTAGAGGTACTGTTAGTATAGAATTTATAGAATTTTATGAGACCACGCGGAGCCCTGTAGGACAAACCGTTCGCTCTCTACGAGAATTTAAGATTTGGACGTATTATAAATCAGAAACACGAGTGTGAATCGCAAAAGAGGTCTAATCTCCGTTCAAATTATAGCTGACCGTAATGCGATTGACGTTTTTCTTCATGTTGGATGATTGGTGGCTTTGCAGACGAGCGATCTATAGAAAAATAATATACCGTTGTGTAATAATTTTCAGCGTTTTTTTCCACTCCCGCCCCACTGTGCGGCGGCTGCTGACCGGTATTTTTGACCGACTTCAAAGCGCAATACGCGCACGACGGAGGAGGTTTCTCTTTACGGTGTGTCACGATACGATTTTTTTTTTAATGTATGTCCGAACATTTTCTATTTCTGAGCGAGGGGATGAGTTATTAGGCGTTTCCTCATCATATAATTTTTACTCATGCTCAAACGTTTTTGCCGTTAGGCATCATCAGGAGCATTGAGTATAATAAGGGGTTGGCTCCCACTTCCTCCTCTAACCATTGTCATAAGCCTGGACTGCAGGACGTGTCGTGGTACCTTGGTAGGGACATTGGATGGTGCAGCTTGCTTGGTTTTCGTGTTTCTGATACTATTCTTTATATTTCTTTGGTTCTCCGTTATATACGGGTTTGGACGAAACTAATGCAATGCACGAAGGCATCCAGCCATCGGTACTTCGTCAAGTTGCATACATATTTACCGATTTTACTAGACAAATAGTTAGAATGGTCAATTTTCACGAAAATATCAAAAAACGGCGAAAAATCCCCTCGTGCATGTAGGTAGTTCATACGTTAATATTCCTCTCGAGAGAGACGACCAAATTTTTATTCGATTTTTGGATTCTACGTACCTTGAAACGTAAACCATCAAATTTTGAGGGGGTGTTAAAATTTTTTTCTTGGTCGATTCCAAAGGTTCATTATTGAAAATAATAAACCAAAATCTGGCCGCAGCACGTTAGGGGGAATGGGACCCAGAAAGGGGCACGTTAGGGGGAATTATTTGTGCCCGTTAGGGAGAAAGATAAATACGGGAGAAAAGGCACGTTAGGGTGAACCTACTTGACCAGAGTTAGGACTGGCTACGATCCTATATTATAGGTGTGGTTAAAACTTGCTGTCCTCCCAGACTTAGGATTGGCTACGATCAAAGGTGTGGTTAAAAAATCTATCACCTTCACTACAACATGCATATTTGGTCGTTTGAAGTTTTTCTTGTAACATTTCTTCATTGGTTCTATCTTTCTAAATGCGGCGGAACCATGACCGGGCCGAATGAAAACCACAACCTTGAATGGTGAACTGAGGGAACACTTCTTTAACCCTAGAGTGATAGACTACGTAAAAATTACGTAATGAGTGGGGAAATGAGACCCCTACAACCCCCCTCTCGGCCTTCTTAACTGGGCCTCCTCCAGTGCTATCGGTACCTAGCAGTGAAATGACCTTTGTGGTGTCAAAACCTCATCTCGACTTCTTCCTGTCAGGATCTTGGTTTTCCATAACGCCTACACGTCAAAGATACGTAGTCTACTATTTGCTGAAAATTATTTGGAGTACCTCCCTGTCAACCATAGGTACCTACTAGGGCATTTTTGAAAACGTCAACCCTTCGTTTCCCTTTGGTTGGTAGTTGGGGTTGAAATTTTCAAAAATGCCCTAGTAGGTAGTAGGCACCTATGGTTGGCAGGGAGATCGCTCCCAACAGAAGGGTGATCTATACAGGAAGATAATAAACCTTTGTGAAATAATTTGCAGCGTTTTTCTATAACACTTATATTAAGAAAAATTCGAGAATGAAGCACACTTTTTCTCCACATCTCAAAATAGCAAGAGATTTCTCTTTTTTCTCAAATTTTCGTTCATTTTCTCTTTCAAAATATTTCAAAACATTTATTTTATCGAGTATAATATATTACCCGGAGTAAAAATCGAGTTTTGGATGTGATATAAGAACATTTATGTGATACAATTCAGGTATTCATAGCTTCTTTTTAGAAAACATTATTTTATATACTCAACATATAAAGGTAAATACTAAGAAGAATGACTTTATGTTCGTTTTTTGTTGAATGAATTTTTTTTTTCAATATTCTTTATTGCACCAACCACTTTATTGCACCACTTTATTACTTATTAGCAATATTATTTTGAAAATATGGACTTATATTCAAAACTAAGATACATCACTGAGTTGTGTTGATTATGGTGGATATTTCACTTCACTCCTTCACAAGTAAGCTAGGTCAAGTGGTTTGGTATGCTTCAGTCTTCTGTTGATATCACTTGTATCAAGGAGTTGGACAGCTTCCTCGTTGATGTGACATCTTAGCCGCTGTAGGTGTCTCACAGCTTGTTGCTTTATAGCATCGTTTATTGTTTCGATCCGAAGCTCATGATGGAGACTTTCGTTTCGAAAGTACCACGGTGCTTTGACCACCGTTCTTAGCACATTGTTCTGGAATTTTTGGATGATGTCTCGATTTGACTGAGCCGTACAGCCCCAAAGCTGAGTTCCATATGTCCAGACTGGTTTAAGGACTTGGTTATACAATGTAAGCTTGTTCTGGATTGACAACTTTGACCGTCTCCCCATTAGCCAATGCATTTTTCTGAATTTTAGAAGGAGTTCTTCCTTCTTTTTTTTGACATGGGCTTTCCATCTAAGTTTGGCGTCTAGTGTCATGCCTAGGTATTTGGCTTCATTAGAATTCGGAATAACGTTATATGTTTGTAATAATGAAAAATATGTGACCTCTTTGTGTTGACAATTTTTTTTCCAGTTTCACACGTCATTTTTACGTAGTCTACTAATTACTGTGTGTCAGGGAAGTCTACTACTCTAGGGTTAATTGCCTGATGGGCTAAAATTTCAAAATCCAAGTGGATGGTTGCCGTACCCAATGCATTCCCTGTCAATTTAATAACAAGTTCCTGCAAACGAGTCCAAAATTCAACATGTTCGTCTTTGGTTTTCGATTTCATAAAGGCACATGCAACTGGAATACGGCTTCTGCCTTTGCCCCCTTATGGGTTGTTTGTCGGGCTCAAATTCACTGGCCTCCAGGCGGTCACATTCCCCCTAACGGGCTACGGCCAAAAATCTGCCGTCCAAAACCGATGTGTGTGCTGGGGACCTTACTTATCGATGACACCTACGTTGCATCCTTCAAACAGTATAGAAAAGTAGAAATGGGGTGTTGAACAAAACTTCATATAACAGCGAACCTTTATTATTGTATAATGGGAACGTTTAAAAGAAGTACAAATACGTCTAATAAATAGATTTTAACATCTGACGATGGGTAAATATTAATATTACATAGGCCCTAACGAAGACAAGCGCGAAAAGTCGCACTCCTCAAATACACCTAGGCTATGACAATAACTCTTCAGTTCATTTATTATTTTGATATGATAAGGTAAGGTTTTCACGACTTTACTGGTCTACAATAAATTCTTGAACACAAATATATTTACCTTTAAGTATAAATATCGATCAGCTCCATCTATTAATACAATTTATTTCATTTTCTTTCTAGTCACGTATCCCAAAACAGTCGCAGAGAAATAATTATATGTACCTACCATATATAATAGCAGGGAGGTACATAAGCGATATCTAATACGATTTATTATCAGTCATGAAATTCATTAAAAGTCTTCCCAACGCTACTTAAGACAAAATGAGGTTTGGTGAGTCTATGACAGGTTGACATCAGTTCAATTCAAAACTCCAAAAAGAATATTGAAATCCATTTACGAGTCCGAAGTACAATGTTACCTACTTGAAAAATGGGAGTTTTCTTCGAAACTAAAATCGTATCAGCGCCATTTATCATGTTTCTACCTTTTCATCATAATTTACATGGTCGATATGAAAAATATTAAAATAAATTCAAAGTCTGTCTTCAGTTCTACGGCTATAAAAATATCTCGTCAATCAAACCTTTTCTAGTCTTATAATAATAATTTAATGTACCAGAAATATTCTTGTCTCATTTGTTCCATGTTTCTAATACAGTTCTCATTTAGGAAGTTGTGTCTATTACCTATCCGAACGTTTATGAAAATATAAATGATAGCCGTTACTCGATTTACTTAAACCCTTATTCGTTTTTTGTTCAAGATATTTTCGGACTATTCTATCACGAAGTGACGTTTTTACCGAGCTCTCACACGCAGGTGTTTAATTAAAAGTGAATCAACGCATAGCAATCCCGCTTGGCAGAGAGGGAAAAAGTTTCATGAAATAATGTTGGAACGTTTACGTGATAGGGTTAGCTATTTTTCTACGTAAAAAAGCATTGGTTTTCAAACTCGTGCCATTGGCGGGAGAAATGTTTCATATTAAAATACTCGAGCGTATTGAAGAATTATGATCATTTGTATGAGTTTGTAATATCATACTCTTACTCAACTCCTTTCTGCTAAAATTTGGTAGGTGAATAGGTAGGTACTTAGTAGGCGTATCTTCAGCCTACGTGTGTCCTGCTGTGTGAACAAAGTACGACTCAACTCAAAATTTTCGAAATTCCAGAAATCAGCTTCGAAGTTTTTCTGGAAAACTCGCCATAAATTCACTCCCGTGACCCCTTTTTTTCAGACCTGATATGTTGTTCAACTCAATCGACTGGTACAATTATTCCTCTTTACACACGTACCTTCAATCGATTCGTGTCATTTGAGTCAAATATCGACAACCATACGAGAAGCCTCAACCCGATCTTGATGCCAACAATGTGGAGGAAAAACAACTCAACAGCGTTTTCAGCGAGTTGAGTCTTTTTTTCTCCACAAATAAATAGCAAATCTAGCTAGTTAGGGTGTTTTAATCGAGTAGTTGAGATGTTTTTCCTTAAAAGCATGGAGTTGAGACGTTTTTGCTTAAACTTATGCAATTTTCAAATTACACCCTTAACTATTTCAACCCCTTCCAGGGTGAATTTCGAAATTTTGACTCGTTCATCGGAAAGATGGGGGGGGGGGAATTAGAGGGGATACGTAAAAAACCCATTTTCGGCCATTTTCGTTCTTCCTTCACACGGCAGTGTCTATCAGGGCTCTAGGAGGATATGGATATCTAATATTATAGATCACTCAAGTTTAGGCCAGTCGGCCTGGGAGATTATATGGATTGGTGTC
This sequence comes from Apolygus lucorum, assembly GCA_009739505.2. Lineage (NCBI taxonomy): Eukaryota > Metazoa > Arthropoda > Insecta > Hemiptera > Miridae > Apolygus > Apolygus lucorum. The sequence goes on from CM019182.2 coordinate 16,067,493, forward strand.
CGCTAGAGAGCGGTATCGCAGGTGATACTTTTTCGGGTTGGGCCGTTGGTGAACCCCACTCCACAGGTGAGGCAATAAGTAGCCAAGAGCGAAATCATCAGAAACAATTTAAGGGTCGCGGGGAAGACCGATCGATGTCAATTTTTTGACAAAATGAGATGTTCGTGCCATCTAGAAGCTCGTTTCAGTACCAATCGTTGCATGAATCGTATCTGCGAAAAAAGGTCGTGGTTTTTGGCAGAGCGCCATTTGGAAACTAATAATGAGTACATTCCCGTTTTCAACATTAAAATCGCTTGAACTGGTGGAGAGAAAAACTTGAACTACGACTGCCCCTTTTGCTACAATCGCCGGTGCTGCCATCTGGTGAAGAAAAATCTTATTAAAATCGGGGATGATTGGCCGTAAGAAAATGAGGGAAGAGATCAACGTCAATGAAAATCAGTCAGTGAAAATTGGTAATTTAAATGAATGATTCCAGTGACAGAAGTTTGGGCACTGGTTTGAATAATGTCAGTAGTAAACGAAAAAATACCTCGTATACATAATTCGGTTGTATAGATGATCTGAAACAACATAGTAGAAAATCTCAAAACTTCAATCTCCACTTAACATGACTCTCTAAATTTGAAGATCACATGGCGAAGACATTAGTTTCCTGAAAGTGTCATAGAATTCGGATGGATTATGTAGAAATTATGGCTGTTTGAAGGGTTTCGCAGAGGCTATTATTTATTCGGGCGGGATGATTTTCATAGGGGACCACCTACACTCAAAATCTTGCCCTGACGTCATTTATGAGCAATTAAACTTAGAATATTGAAATTCTCAAAAATTAAAAAAAAATTACATCGATCGTTCTTTCCCCAACCCTTCAATTCTGGTCTTCCCTTTGGAAGAGAGCTGATGACGTTTGCGAAGCCATGAATGGGAGTTGAACAAAAATTCGAGCTGAGATGGTTGTTTACTTCACTTCTATTAAAGATGATTAGCGGCTAGCGGTGTCATCAGAGCTAAAAGGAGTGGCACCCGACTACGTCACGGTCATGACGGAAGTTGTGGTATGGGAAAAGTGCCACGGAGTTACCAGAGTTGGGCACTTTGGCAGGCGTACTCCGTGCTACCACCACCCGCTTCATGCTCGGTTCTTACTGGACTGGTGGTCAATTTATAGGTGCACTTTCTTTCAGGTAAATCCTGGGCGAAAAAGCTTAATTTTCCTCTGCACCATGTTACCCTTAGGTACCAATGTTTGATGCCTTGATTGGCATCAGTGCCCCCCCCCCCCTAGTCCACTTCACTTCTACCAACAGCCTTCTCTTTTGATTACGATTGTATGAGGGATATATTGGTATATTTATCTGTGTTCAGAGAAGGTGGAAGATTAACCCACTAGTGGGCTCTGTGACTAGTGGGGCCGACTGTGACATCAGAGGACGCTAGCGGTACCGCACATACATTTTCCATCATTTCTCACTATTTTTGGGTATTAAAATCTATGTTCAATGAATAGGAAGGATAGGAGAGGTAGATAATATTATGTTAGATAATGAAAATCCATACAATTCCTGAAAATTTCTTCAAAATCTGATGGGAAATCTAGAAGTTATGGCTGTGACAAGGCGTTTGCGCTCGCGCTAATATCAGTCTGCAGGCCATTATTTTCATAGGGGATCATCTGAACCCCAATCCGCATAATCCCTGAAAATTTCATCGAAATCGGATGGAAAATGTAGAAGTGATCGGTGTTACAGGAATTCGGGACTGCGTACCACACATGCAATTCGTCACTATCACACCTTAAAACTGATGAGTAACTAGCGGCGTGTATCATTTGTGTAGGGGGGTCTGCTCTAGGATTACCATTGGAAGTCACCGACATCAAACCAAGATTTACCGCCTTGCTTCAGACTTGAGACAGGTGCGGTACGGAATACCGCATAGCGTCCACTAACGGGTTAAGGGCCTTAAGGCCCTAACCTTCGCTTGTGGTTAAATAAACCAATCAATAAATTTCTCAGCTAACAGTATAAACTTTCACTTGGACCACCTCAATTGGCATTAGTTGATCCTCATAGGCCCTTTACTTCTCCGAGGCAATGGGATTTAAATTGATCCGTTCACTGTTATCTTCATCCATCTAATTGTGTACCACATATGCCCACATATATGCCCTTCAATTTATCGACCAACGGGATTTGAGCTCCCTCTCACCTGTGATTATATAGGCTGAGCCCTCTGTGATGTATATTCAGTTCTTGTACGTTACTGATGACGACCTAACCGTGGAAAACGATTTACATTGCTACTGATTATTTACCTGATTAATAATACGGACGTTTCGAGTCTTGGCAAGACCACCTAAGTGAGACAGTACATAATTTTCCGATAAAAAGTTCTTATACTTGGAAAATTCTTATATTTTTTATAATTCTTTATATTTATGTCAGAGGGAGCAGGGCGTCAGCACGACAGTTACCTGTTCTGTAATAATTAATCAGATAATTGTTTCGATTCCTGTTTTGATATTTTCTAGAACTTCAAGACCTTTTCCTAGATAGAGATGATGAATAGAGACATCTTCCTCGGGAAAATTCAGTTTCACCTTTGGTACACATACAGTTAGACTACCAGAAACCGACTAAACCACTCCTTAGGGAACGATAATATAACAGCTATCAATGGTTATCGTTGTTTCCCAAATGGCGGCTAAAACTATGTACTGATTTTGCATTTAGCTGCGTGGTCAACAGGTGTATGGGAGCATTTTATTTCTTATAGTTAATTTTCTATGATTTTGAATTGATAATTTAAAAAATTGTTTTTCAATGATAATAGACGGATTGGCGTTAGTACTCAACGAATTCAGTTCAGTTATCCTCTTCATTGATAAGAAAAATATTGTTGAAACCTATCAATTCAGTACTTACGTAGTACTAGTCGGTATTAAAAACGAATGAGTAAATAAATGCTCGAAGGAACGGGTAGAAATTCATATAAGTTATAATACAGCGGAAAGTTTGTAAGATGTTGAAAACGCTACCTAGATTTTACCTACATCCTTGTCTAACATCAGTCGAAAACGTCTAGATAGCTACTTGGAGTATCTAATTATGGACGTGTATCAAGGCTGTTATGTGAAATCAATCACTGGTTTCCATTGCATACCTAGGTAGGAAGGTGCCTCCACTATACCTACCTCCTTCCATTGAAAAATGGCATGTTTTTTTGGTTTTGCAAGAGTACTCGTACTCTATTATTGGAAAATTATTGCCAATAACTATATTTGTACGTTTTCGCGATTATGTAGCCTCATCAAGTGGACAGACGTGTTTCCAAGTTGACATTGCCTCAATGAAACTTAAATTGTTTGTAATCATTTTACGGGTCTTGTCAACCAGTATCGAAAACTGGTATTAATGTTTAGTTATTACGTTTTTCATCATCATCTTTCTACTAGTTGGAATTGTTGTTGATTATGTATCTCTTGATACGTTTGAATTGTAACCGATACACATTAAACATTTAAAGACTAGAGGATTTTTCACGTTATTACTCATTAGACACGAATATTCTCTGTAAGGTGTCATCTTGCTGTAACCAAATTAATCATTTCCGATGCTAACACATTTCACTATTTGATGCATTTATTAAGCTATTTTTAATAAGCTAAGCGTAACATGAACATCAAAAGTCAAAGGTTGGTATATTTATGTAGACTTCCGCATTCATATACCTTCTACATTGTAATTTGGAGACACTCCATACTATGTTATTTGAAATACATGATTTCACCTTCAAGTTGGTCTTCCACTGGAAGCGATACTACCTGTCCTTTGTTACCAATCTTTCACTTTATCACCCCTCATGATCATGTATTTCATCCATCAACCCCTTATGACTCATCCCATGAACGCATTCAATAATTATTTGTAACTCACTAACTCCTAAGGGATCACAATCAACTCCAGTGAACTTGAGATTACCCTGTTCGGACCACCTTCATGACCCTCCATTACCCCATATAATCCATCGACCACTTCAATTATAGTCACATTAACCCCTCTTGTGGCCCAATGGGAGACAATCTTCAAATCGACACAGATTAGTGTTACCCGTTAACGACCAATTAAATTTGGTTTTTTATAAGTGTAGTACCTTCAGGTACTTCATCGATGTAACACTTCATGCACGACATACTTACAAATAGAATCGGTTCAATTAGAAAAATAGGTACCTACCTACTTAATTAAAAGATATTTTCCATTCAAATGCTTGAATTTAGGGCCTCAACCCTTGGATTTTATTGTTCGTGTTTTATTAAATTAGAACATTACCTAATTCCCTTACAGAATACTACAACGTAATGGCTTGTTTCTTTTTTTTTTTTTGTTTTTTTTTTGTTTTTTTTTTAAACAGTCAGGATTCATTTTCTAGTTTGAGGGGGAAGTTCCCGTAAGATCAAATGGGTGAGTTCCCGCAAACTCAAGTTTATTCCATAAAATAATATGCTAGTGCGACATCAATAAATTGTTAGAACCTTTCCAATCTATTTTTGACATTTTATGTCTTTACTTTGCCACATAAACGAAATGAAAATGGCTACCATAATTTTCAACTTTAAACTTTTTTTATTCAAATTGAAGACTAAACAATAGTAAAACGTTCCTTAACGGATATCCACGGGAAATTAAATGTATGGTATATTCGTTAGTGAAATTTTCTACAATACACTAAAGTCAAGTGTGGTACCTTTGGACCACCTGTATGGTGGGTTACATGGAAACTTGGTAATTAAAAATGCTTGCATACGAGTCTGCAACACATTGGGACATTTTCATCTGTGTGAAAGTAAGGTTGTTAGCTCATGTACCCAAGCATCAAAAATTTGATGTTGACATACAGGCTAAACTTCACACTCGATTGGAAACGGTGGATACAGCTTTCGTACAAGTACGCAACCACGAGAGACATTTTATGTCTGCGCCCCCTTTCCCCTTCATATAAAATCCCGTATTGTACTTTTGATTGTGGAAATTTGATTGTGCTCGTTGATGGTTGCGATGTAATGTACGTAAACATTCATTTAAACAATCACGCTCATACCGCAGCTTGTTGGCCACGCACAACGGAGTGTTTTACGTAACACGATTGGGCAATTTAAATGAATCGAATGTAGCTTCCTACGTTCAACAGGAGAGAAAAAGGCTTTGGAGCTCACTCAGGTGATCAGTGCACAATCAGGCGCCTTCAGCATTCTCCATTGACCCTGCCTCTCAAATGTCAGCTCCCTGCGTTCAACAGGAGAGGAAATGACCTTGGAGCTCACTCAGCTGATCAGTGACCACTCAGGCGCCTTCAGCATTCTCCATTGACCCTGCCTCTCAAATGTCAGCTCCCTGCGTTCAACAGGAGAGGAAATGGCCTTGGAGCTCACTCAGCTGATCAGTGACCACTCAGGCGCCTTCAGCATTCTCCATTGACCCTGCCTCTCAAATGTCAGCTTCCTGCGTTCAACAGGAGAGGAAATGGCCTTGGAGCTCACTCAGCTGATCAGTGACCACTCAGGCGCCTTCAGCATTCTCCATTGACCCTGCCTCTCAAATGTCAGCTTCCTGCGTTCAACAGGAGAGGAAATGGCCATGGAGCTCACTCAGCTGATCAGTGACCACTCAGGCTCCTTCAGCATTCTCCATTGACCATGCCTCTCAAATGTCAGCTTCCTGCGTTCAATAGGAGAGGAAATGGCCTTGGAGCTCACTCAGCTGATCAGTGACCACTCAGGCGCCTTCAGCATTCTCCATTGACCCTGCCTCTCAAATGTCAGCTCCCTGCGTTCAACAGGAGAGGAAATGGCCTTGGAGCTCACTCAGCTGATCAGTGACCACTCAGGCGCCTTCAGCATTCTCCATTGACCCTGCCTCTCAAATGTCAGCTCCCTGCGTTCAACAGGAGAGGAAATGGCCTTGGAGCTCACTCAGCTGATCAGTGACCACTCAGGCGCCTTCAGCATTCTCCATTGACCCTGCCTCTCAAATGTCAGCTTCCTGCGTTCAACAGGAGAGGAAATGGCCTTGGAGCTCACTCAGCTGATCAGTGACCACTCAGGCGCCTTCAGCATTCTCCATTGACCCTGCCTCTCAAATGTCAGCTTCCTGCGTTCAACAGGAGAGGAAATGGCCATGGAGCTCACTCAGCTGATCAGTGACCACTCAGGCGCCTTCAGCATTCTCCATTGACCCTGCCTCTCAAATGTCAGCTCCCTGCGTTCAACAGGAGAGGAAATGGCTTTGGAGCTCACTCAGCTGATCAGTGACCACTCAGGCGCCTTCAGCATTCTCCATTGACCCTGCCTCTCAAATGTCAGCTTCCTGCGTTCAACAGGAGAGGAAATGGCCTTGGAGCTCACTCAGCTGATCAGTGAACACTCAGGCTCCTTCAGCATTCTCCATTGACCATGCCTCTCAAATGTCAGCTTCCTGCGTTCAATAGGAGAGGAAATGGCCTTGGAGCTCACTCAGCTGATCAGTGACCACTCAGGCGCCTTCAGCATTCTCCATTGACCCTGCCTCTCAAATGTCAGCTCCCTGCGTTCAACAGGAGAGGAAATGGCCTTGGAGCTCACTCAGCTGATCAGTGACCACTCAGGCGCCTTCAGCATTCTCCATTGACCCTGCCTCTCAAATGTCAGCTTCCTGCGTTCAACAGGAGAGGAAATGGCCTTGGAGCTCACTCAGCTGACCAGTGAACACTCAGGCGCCTTCAGCATTCTCCATTGACCCTGCCTCCGTAACGCTTTAAAGGGATCTGTTGGATGACGATACCTATTTTCCTCTCACGATCATGTTGACTTCTCATTTGTTACTCACATCATACTCGTATGTTGGTAAACATACGCATAATTCAGCTTTCCGTACTGGTGCATTCATATTAGGGACCGTGTACCATGTTTAATAAATTGAGAGCTTTCCAATGAGTGGTGAACCATTTTTGTGGGGTGGAAAATGAGGAAGTTAGTTTTCCCTAGGAACGATTGGTTGTACGTGAAAATCGTCAGAAATTTCCGCGTGACGCTCCCCGCGTGACGCTCCCCGCGTTAAAATTATAATACTTTTCGAGTTCACATGCCAACGGAGAATCTTTTCGTGACGGAGTCGAAATTCACATATTAGTAAACAAACTGACGGAATGTTAACGTGCTCTACAACGAAGGGGGTCAATGTGCATACAAATGAACATCATGGTATTTAGGGATAAATTGAGAGCTTTCCAACGAGTGGTGTACGATTTTTGTGCGATGAAAATTGCTGAAGATACTTTTCCCTAGTTACATATTTGTTGTAAGTGAAAATCATCACAATTATTTGGTAACGAATTTTGGTAACGGTTTTCGAGTTATGTGCCAGAGCAAAGACATAAAATGTCAATAAGAAAACAGTTGATTGTTCTCTACGCAACACAGTGAGTCTATTTTATTTATTGGTTTATGTGCCAAAGCAAAGTCATGAAAATGTCAATTCAAATTCTATTTAGCCCAAATTTTCAATTGCCAAAATTGGTAACTAGACATGAAATTTCAATTGAAATTTAGAATTTTCAAATGTCAAAAAAGTTATAATTTCAATGGTTTTAAATAGACATGAAATTTCAATTGAAATTTAGAATTTTCAAATGTCAAAAAAGTTCTCCAAATTCAAAATTTTCACTCGCGTGAGCAAGTTTTCGTGACGATTTTTCAGTTTATGTGCCAAAGCAAAGACATGAAAATGTCAAAAAACGTCACGAGAATTGCTCACAAATTTTACTTTCAACCAAGTCGTCGCTACGGAACTTTATCTTCGTTATTCGTGTTCGTAGAAAAATCGTTCACCATTCGTTGGAAAGCCCTAAATTTATGCATAAATGATATACTCCCAAAACCGCTGTAATTATGGAAGAAACTGAGATATACCCCTGAGTTAAAAGAACTGTATACAACATTATTTGCAGTAAGAGTTTGGTACACGTCAACAAACAGTTATTGAGAAAGCAAATTACTGTTATTACAGGTAGGTAGCGAAGGTATAGGTAGGTAGACGGGTGAAGGGGGCGGAAAAAGTAAAGACATAAAATGTCTCAATGTGTTGCAGACTCGTATTCTTTTCTTCTCGGACACCTCCCTTCAATTGTTGATACTGAGCTGGTTGGTTATGAAAAGCGTCTACCAAATCAAGCAACCATTTTATTCATTTATTGCTTTCGAGTTTACCAAGGTAGCGGAAGCATTGTTTTCACTTTCCAAGGTTGAACAAAATTTGTTCAACATTTAATGTTCTCCTAAATCAAAATTTTTATTTTGTTCTACCCTGTGAACCCCCTCCGGAAAAAACTCCGGATCCGCCCCTGGTATCCGCCAACTGGCGACCAGTTGGTCGCAATTACAATCGTACTTTCAGTCATCTCTAATAGTTTTGGTTTTCTTCCTCATTGAAGATTACAGGGGAGCTTCATGCTTTTGTAGCAGATCAAAACATTTGATTCCTCCAAAATCAAAATTTCGACCCGCATTTCGTGCTTCAGAGCTTTTAGTTTTGGTGGGGTAGACTAGTTGATTTCTCTTTTTTTTTGGTGAAAGTACCATGGATGTATTTGACATTTTTTCAGTACGACTTATCACGCAAGGTACGGGAACTCCCCCCCCCTCCCCCGTTTTGGAGCTCCCAGAAAGAGGTTATTTCTCATTCATTCGACTTCTGTACCTATTTGTTTTTCTAGTTTGAAATTACCAAGTTAGAGCCTTTAATTCCTCGCTGTGACACAACAGGAGGTTGTGGTTCATTCAACTTTATGTCTTGGTTTCTTCTATTCTTCGGTTGAATCCTGATTTCAGTAGAAATAGTTTAGAACGCCCGCGTAAGGACTGTAATACTTTTGAGGTTTTGCACAAGGTTTGTTAAAGGTTTCGAAGGTTGTTCTGCTACTGTTATTCTTCTTGGGTCTAGTGGGTAATTTCTTCTATGAATTATGGCTGTTTTGAAAATGCTTTCTCGTCGTCGAATAGGTGTCGATTAGGTGCATTTCTATCGATTTTATCTATTTTGAAATTATAATATAGATATATCGCACCTTTAGAATAGCATTGTGACAAGCCAAAAACCTGCAATTTCGGGAAAACCAGTTTCAAGTTTCGCGTGTTGCACATAGTTCGCCAAATCGTGATTTTTTTATTATTCACTCTTTGTTTTTGAGTAAAGTGATATATAAGCTATCTTCAGCCATGAGTCGGCAGGACAAAATTGAATGAAGTTTTTCCTCAAATTTTGTAAAATGGAGGAGATTTTTAAAAAACTGAGGAGAGTACTGTGACAACTCTGAGGAGAGTAGTGCGACAATTCAAAACAAGTGGGTGTGGCACATAGCTTCCTCGTATCCATAACCCGATTATATAGATGATCCGAAGCATAGTAGTTAACCTGAAAACACCAATCTCTAAGTACCTTTCACTACCCTCATAGGGGACCATCTACACGCTAATCTGGACAATCCTAGAAAATTTCATCAAATTCGGACGAAAAATGTAAGTGCGGTAGTGATTGGATCAAAAAATTTTTAGTTTGACTAGGATTCGAACCTCGGACTCCTGAATGGGAATGCAGAGCATTGCTGACTGACCTATCAAGGGATGTTTGAATGGGGTTTGAGATCCTCACCTCCAACGCCACTGTTACGGCTGTTACAAGGATTTTACGTTTGCGCATGCGCAGAGGCTACTGTGAATTTTAAGGCCTTGATTTTCATTGGGGACCATCTACAACCTAATCCGCGTAATCCCTAAAAATGTCATCGAAATCGGGTAGAAATTGTGGAAGTTATGTCTGTTACAAGCAATTCACGTTCGCGCATGCGCATCGGCTACTATCAATCCGGGGGTGATGATTTTCATAGGGGACCATCTAAACTCTAATTTGTAACATCCCTGAAAATTTCATTGAAATCGGATGGAAAATGTGGAAGTTACGGCCGTTACAAGGAAATTCACTTTTGCGCATGCGCAGTCGCTTCTATCAGTCCGAGGATGATGATTTTGATAGGGGACTATCTACACACCAACCCGCACAATTCCTGAAAATTTCATCGAAATCGGACAATAACTTCGTATAGTTATGCGCGTTACAAGGAATTCATGACAGACACACGGACACACAGACACACAGACACGGAACCAAAATTGTTCAGAAAGGTCTAAAACGCAAAACGCGAGTGAAAATTTTGATTTTGGAGAACTTTTTTTTTCGTCCTTGAAAAGTGAAAACAAAGCTTCCGCTACCTTGGTAGACTCGGAAGCAAAATTATGTAATCCAGGAGAGTAGAAGAGTAGCGTTACAACTAAAAATGGCACCTTACTCACGTGTCATTCATGCCCGACACCTCGGCTGCTGTGTTGGCTCGTGAGTGTTATCACACTGCTATCCTAGTGTGACACTAGGCTTGTAACAATTCAAGAAACGATATATCGTTGTAGAACTTGTCGATCTATCTGCCTGTAGGTTTAACTCAAAATTCGATATTTTGGACTTGTTACACTGCTATTCCCAAGGTGCGATATATGAATGACTTTCTTTAGTTGAATGCTAACTGATTGAGTAATAGCCGATATGCGTGGGAAATTTGAACTATTGGCACAAATGAACCTATTCGACCCAATTTTATGAAACTGTCAGATACTGTCCGGATCAGCTTTTAGATGGTCTATAAATTAGAACGCGATTGGACCGACAACAGTGGCGTGCGCAAACGAGGGTATCTAGGAGCACTGATTTCCCACGATGCAATGGCCCGATTTCCCTCAAAATTGGAGGGAAGTACCCTCAAGATAACTGTCGATGAATTTAATTGCCTCAAGCGGCAATTTGAATTAATCGACAATTTGAATTTTTCTTGTGCAGCAAAAATCCGACACAACTTGACTGAACATCATTTTGAGGGCGAGCTATATCTTCCACATATCGGTTCTTTGACCGATTGCAGTCACTGTACGTCGGAACTGGGGATTTCGGTGGGAGTGCTTTGTGGTATCACCACCCGCGTCCTCCGTGGCTCATATTTGAACTGGTGGTCATTCTACAATTCTACCTTTTCTAGAGCCGACGTTGGGTATCCTGGGCGACCTCCTATTACATAGATTGTTTTAAAATTATTCTTTGTGAGGAGAATAGGTAGAATTACTCTTGAACGGAAAATGATGTACGTCGATATCCACTTCTTGATAAAACAGTAGAGTATTCACACTCATGACAAAAAGTAGAGGTTTTCACGTTGATTTGGTACCTACTTTTACTAACCAAACTTGAGATTTCTGATCAGTTCCAACTCCATGATAAGTACATGAATTTTTTTAAGTTTTATCTAGCTTTCATGAACTTGACCATCTAAAACTGCGCGGTAATTATGGGTTCAGGAATTCAACACGGTTGGTACGTGGTTCTTGTGCGTAATGGGTCACCTTTCGTCGCTTCTAACGCCTCAACTACAGAACATTCGTCATCCAACTATTTCTACTGAAAAGACTTGAAAATCAACAAATTTCTGCCGAATATCTCATCAAGTAGCATATTGTCATGAAGGGGAGAATCATTGCAATTTGACGGGAAGAACTGAAGGAAGGATCCTGAGACTGACTGGCTCCGTCGGCGATTCCGAGTCGGACGTTGCCGTGTTGTTTCCGTTCTCCAGGAAGTCGTTGTCGTGCTTGGCCAAGGCGGGTCTCCTGGCGGGCAGAGGGAGATTTCCTGCTTCCTCGTCTTCCAAACTCGAGTAACTGGCAGTCGTCGCGTCCGAGTCACCGTTCCGACGCTCGTCGCTCGAGTTTCCCAAACCTTCAACGTGTTCCAAATGCAATCAGTCGACTTCTCCATCATAAATTAACGTTCTGTTCTGTTTTCATCTCTACCTCCAAAATTTGCTTTGGATCAACCTATGCCTCGATAGGCAAACTCACAGATACCTACTAGACTGGTACCCGTGGGTTTACTCGTCCAATCAAAGTAGCCTCTTCCCCGGGATTGCCATCGGTCTTGGTTATCCATGACATGTTAACAATTATTGTTAATTTACCTAACTGGAGAATCCGTCGTAATCAGAAAGTTGAGTTGAGGAGGCGAGCCGTTTCGAAGTAATGCTATCACCAGGCCATCGAGTGTGTAATAAAGTTAGTCAGTGACTGTATTTAATGGTCTGGTTGAAGGGTAATTTAAGGGATTAGAAAGGGAGGCACCACGTGGTAACAACCTCAATCCCTATCACTTGTGTACTGTGGGTGACTTGATTACCACAAGGTTCCACTCTTTGTAAACCCTTCACCCATAAATAGGTTCACTGACTGAAGTATTCAGATGGCCTGATGATGTCAGTTGGAGATCACTCCAGCACATCGTTTAGAATGAGTCAGGTGTGATTAATTTAAATGGTGTTATGTATGTTGTCGATGTTAAAAAGATCATTGTTCGCGAAAATACAGTCCAACTTAGACGATATAAATTTTGAGTTCTTTTTATTCTTCTCACTTCTTGGCGGATTGGTGCCAAGAAGTAACAATTGGTTCTTCGAACCCCAAACCAGCGACCGAAAAAGAATGGAAGAAGACAGAATGAGATTGAGATCTGGTCGAGAAACCGGGAGAGAATCCCAAATATCCAGATCATACCATCGATCAACTACCTCGTCTCAAAAAAGGAAGCTGGAAAAGGAAGAGATGGCAAAATTGAAAATTGTCCTTTCATCGAGATAGCTCGCCTCCTTTACTCGATTTACTGGTAACGACGGATTCTCCTGTATTGTTCTCGGATTGTACGGATTCTCTGTATTGTTCTGAATCGGTTTCGGATTTTTTTTTTTTTTTTTGAAACTGTTCGATTTAAACAATTATTGATACTTTTGAATAGTTTTGGATTATCACTTTAAAACAATAATTTTCAAATTTGCGCATAGAAGGAGTAAAACTGAATTAATTGCGATCAATTTCGTAGACAACCATTTCAATCGACATGGAAATGTTTTTACATAACAGGCAAAAGCCCGGGAAATTGGCCTGGCCTTCTTATTATTTATAGCATTTACAAATCAATTTCACCCTTTTACAAATCAAATCCACCCTTTTACAAATCAATTTCACCCTTTTACAAATCAAATCCACCTTTTTACAAATCAAATCCACCCTTTTACAAATCAATTTCACCCTCTTCGAGTAATGCGAGAAATGCGGCGGTGGCAAATAAATAGGATTTGTGGCATTCCTTTTTCGTGAATGTACCTACTCTAGTATTCCTTCTCTCTGTGTAGTATTCCTTCTGTGTGTTGACGATAACCTTTGTCGACGTTTCTCAGTTGTGGAAGTGAATATTATTTTGGTTCAGTATCAAAATAATTAGACATGAGTTAGTCAGAATCGTTCAGTAGCAGATGTAGCAAGGTTTGGTTTAACAAATTTTCGATTGCTTTGTTTTTCTGGACCTTTTTTGCTGTTTTTTTTTCCTACCTGCTTTTTGTTGTTGGAAATTTTTGATATTATATATCATAATATTAATATATTATAATAAACCCCTATAAATACCCCTATTTATATTATGTATAATAAACCCCTATTTTGTTGTATTCAGTTCCATTAAATGAAGAATGAAGAAATGAAGAAATTTTCTTTGCCCTTCAACGCATTTCTTGCATTACTCAAAGAGGGTGAAATTGATTTGTAAAAGGGTGGATTTGATTTGTAAAAGGGTGGATTTCATTTGTAAAAAGGTGGATTTGATTTGTAAAAGGGTGAAATTGATTTGTAAAAGGGTGAATTTGACTTGTAAAAGGGTGAATTTGACTTGTACATGCTATAGCAGATAATTGGTTCCTCTAATCATTACCCCCACTGGAGTCTCCTCCGCTCCCACTGCTGTACTCCTCGCTGACCTCCTCTTCTTCGTCTTCTCCGTCGACTCCCTCCCCCTCTTCCTCATCTTCGTCTTCGTCGCTGTCGTGCTCCGGTGATGAAGAGGATGATGTGGACGCCGACTCTTCGTTGCTGTTGCTGTTCCTGACATCTTGCGACGCTGCGAATATTCAGTTACAAGATGTAGGATATGTATAGGTAACAAATCCATAGGTGGGTCCAAAATTGAACAGTTCTTAAGAACCAAACATGTCAATTTTTTGTGATCCATGATGTCTTAATACCTACTTAGAATTATCGTTCTTAGAAGAATCATTCGTAGAATTATTATCCTAAAATATTTGTTACCTAGCTCATCAAGTAATTTTGCTCGTAAAATCGTACTTTGCCGCCCTGTGCACAAGAAGACGGCATTTCCAAAAATTATAAACAGCGTTCAGAATTCGGTAGGTTTTCAAAATACTGGTAAATTTAGACTAATCTGGTCTGCTGCTACATTAGTTATTCCAAAATACTGTGCAGTTATTCATAAATACTAGGGGATACGAGTGGTAACTATTCCAGTGCAGATTCTAAGGATTTTGCGCTACAGGCAAATACCCATCTGCCATGGTTCAGCCTTACCTTGATTCAATTTTTCCATGATCAACGGATAAAACTCCTTTGCTGTCACGTGGTTAGGTTCGTACTGCAAAACTAACACCATACAAGGTTGAGATAGTAGGGGGTGGTATTTTTAATATTCATTATCTAGTTTGTTCTGCTCTACTTCATGATTGTTGTATTAAAGATACTCACTGATTTTGCAGTATTTTAAGGCTGTTTCATAATCTTTCAGCATTACAGCTGACAGGAACTGAAATGATGGAAACTACCGTTGAAATTTTTTTAACTTGCTACAGGAAGCCTGTATCTACAATATAGTTTCAACATTTAAAATTTAGTGCACAATATTTGCCTCTGGGTGATATTGATGCTCATGACACATCTTATATCTTATGATCACCTAAAGTATTCGAGCCTGTCAGTATGTATTTTTTCAAGAGGGGGTGGGGGTGGCTTACATATTACAGGATAAAGATTGCTTTTTGGAGCCAAAATCTAATAAAGTTGCTGACCTCAGCTAAGATTTCCGTGGGGGCAGAAATGCTTTCATCAGCGTCTGTATATTCGCTGAGATCCTCCAAGCTGTTACTCCTATTCATTGCGCAGTTTCCATTCAGCTCCATCTCTCCGAAGTTTACCGCAAGACCGTCTGGAATGAATGCATTTATTTATCAAGTGGAAAACTACAATTTATGCAATGAAATATGTACATCAAAATGTAGTGTCAAACGTTGAAAAAATCTTACCCATTTTGATGCTGTTGATGGTGACTAAATGGTTCGTATCTACTCAGCACATACTGAAACACAATGAACAATTGTGACATCGTTACTTATCAATAATTACAGCAGTTTTCTCCCCGAAGGGATTCATTACACGAGTGGCTGTCTAAACTGGCGGAAAGCCATTTTTCCTTAAATTACAAATTCAACTCCAGCATGAAACTTGCAGTCATTTCATTATGTCCATGTAATTATTTTGAATTTCGAATTTTGAATCAATTTCACATACAATCTATATTAGGTGTACATTATACGATTGATCCAAGAACTAATTCTACTGTTGGGCTCTATATTTTTGGGTTCAAGGTGAGTTTCTTCGTTGTATGCGATTCACCTACATACGATTACATACCATCAACTTCCAGTCTCATATGCACCAAGTGAATAGCAGTCACTTGCAACGCAATGACCTGTCTTCTATCTTCGCCGCACTATACCTACCCGAGATAGGTACCTTCAGCCGGAATGACGGCATTGACAGACGTCAGGCAGTACGACGGTGGTGCGAGACCGAAAAACCGGTGAAATTGGACCGTTAGATCGTACGAAATTAGGGTTTCAGAAGATCACGATTTCGTCAGCGCTGATGCTACCGTTTTTCGTATGGCCGTAAAATTGATAGGATACAACAAAATCAGATCGTAGTTTCGCCATTTTGTCCGGGACAAGGAGTTTCCACCCAAAAGATGGTTTCAAAACTGTTCAAAAAGTCCTACTCGTGGAACATAAGCGAATGAACTAATTGTCAAAGCCATATTTCAACCGATTTTCGCCACCAGACACAGTTCTGTGAGTAAGTGTAATAAATCGAAAAAACGCACGTCTATTAGTATTGGAAAGGAGTGCAAGAACCTATCCCCAGATAGTCTTTGAGCACGTTTAAATAGGTTTCCTGACCTCACAAGCCTCTAACGGATCACCATAGGGCAAGTTCCGCGATCATTTATGTTAATAGTAACTCATTTCACCCAAAACGCTAACGATGAACTACCTGCTCATTATGAGTGCGGATACCGTCATATCAACAAGTTGGGTCCTATTGCTCTTCATGAAGAGTCACGGCATAAGTATGTGTTTTATTCACGTTTTTAAATAATTGTTGAAGTATGAATTTCCCCTAAGCACTTGGCAAAATCGTCACAATAATAATTCCCAAATTTTCTTCTTAAACCTTAACATTAAATAGTGAATTTCACAAAAAGAGGAGAAATGAGGAATTGGAGCATTTGATTAATGTTTTCTGGCACTATCCCTTGACTCAATCCCGTTGGAATTTGCCGCGACTAGCCGCGTCTTTTTTTTTTCTATGAAATTTTCAATCCTAATAGAAAGCTTTTTGAAAAATTAAAGTCGCAGGAAAGTGTGGAGAGGAAAAAAACCACAACCTCGCATTTTTCATATCAACGGAATAGAACAGAAAAGATTATCAAGTCATCAACCAGTATCTGATTAGGGATAACTTCATTGACACGACCACCATCCGAAACTGATAATGCTGTACTAAGCACATATAACGCTATGGAACTGAGTTGTGGAAGCGCTCTCTCCAGCAGCGCTAATGTCAGTGGCGATTTAGATTCATCATTCTGTGTAATGCACTTTTAAAGACATCTAATAATTACCTATGTTTCGGTACCTCAACTTTTATAAAATTGGTGAAATGTTACTTTTGTTCTGATTTTAAAATTTCAGTATTTTGACATTTTCATGTCTTCATATTTTGTTAGGTAGGTAGGTACTTTACAGTTTGATATTACCAGATCAGCTGAGTCGAAAATTGAGCTCCCAGATCAGCTGAGTCGAAAATCGAGCTCCCAGATCAGCTGAGTCGAAAATTGAGCTCCCAGATCAGCTGAGTCGAAAATCGAGCTCCCAGATCAGCTGAGTCGAAAATCGAGCTCCCAGATCAGCTGAGTCGAAAATCGAGCTCCCAGATCAGCTGAGTCGAAAATCGAGCTCCCAGATCAGCTGAGTCGAAAATCGAGCTCCCAGATCAGCTGAGTCGAAAATCGAGCTCCCAGATCAGCATGAAAATGTTTCAATGTGTTGCAGACTCGTATGCAAGCGTTTTTTTCATAAACTTCTTCTAATATTATTTATTGTGCAATTTTCTTTCCGTGAAATATGAAGTAGTATGAAATCCATGATCAAAGCAACCTTCCCTAACAGAACTCCCCACAAATTGATTTTTGATCACTTGAACCATAAACTCACAGTACTGTGCCAGAGGGTGATATAAATAGGGTGAGAAGCAGAGAACGACTGTAACCACTATCGAAGAAAAAGTCAGGAACACGACAGTGAATCGTCCCTCTTCAATATCATCCACTCGCAAAAAAGTAGTCACGAACATGATTGTGAATAGTCTCATCAATATCATCCAGTTGCGAGGAAGCAGTCGCTCGAACACGACTGGGGATAGCCTCTTTTAAGTAGATATCATTCATTTGGAATGAAGCACATGAAAATCACTAAGTACTCTTTTGTCTGCTACTGCTACTGCTCTTTTGTCAGCCCGAAATATGACCCATCGATTATCACATAAGATTGATTTCAAGGGGTAAGTCTATGAAACTAATCTACCTACCTTATTAGTGGGTATGACAAAAATCCACGCGCCATAAGTTTCGCGGAACGGGCTAGGCCAGACTTTCCGCACCCCAGATTGATCTGTAATTTGACCTTTCACGCCGCCGACAAGTGCCAACTTCACTCAACTCCAACTCCAGCCCTATGCAAGTTGTTTTTTTTTTCAATAGTATTGTTTTTTATTTTAATCCAAATTGAAAATTGCTGTCTTTATTAAGGTTACACGTGTTATCAGGTAATATTTACAGATTCACAGTAGTATACATAGTGCCTACACTTAAGATGAGCATAACTTCAGGGTTCGATTCTACAAATTATTTCCAACCAAAAATGTCTCGAAGCAATTTTTTCTTAACCCACTCAGAATGCCTTTTTTTCACTTCAAAGTTTTTTTTCGCGTTTTCAACCTTACGTCATCAAACCTGTCATAACTCCTGTTGTTTACCAAGTAAAATCAAATTTGAGGATGTCGTTGGAAAGAAAGTTAAATTTCCAAGCTACCTAGTGTAAAACCAAAATCTTTTAGCAATAAACCGTTTCTGTAAAATCAAGTCAAAAAGCAAACCGAAATTTGATTTTTTCTTATCGAAGTTTTCACTTTGAAAGCCTGCCCATTCGATGGGCGCAATTCGGAAAAAACATGCCCAAATTGTCAGCTCTCTAACGGTCTATCAATTTTTCTTTTTAAAATTCTAATTGGAAGAGTAAATCAAGTTTGAATGCAAGAAAACGCGTTTTACAAGAAACTCGAGTGGTTTACGCGGTGTATGGTCACCCTCGATCTCAAGATGACTTTACGAGTTTGGTACAATTTTACAAGTTACAAAGTAATTTTTCACGCTGAATCCAATGGTGATACTTCCGAATAATTCTCACTGCTAGAAAGTGGGGTTTTCGAAGAAAACCTTCGTTTTTCGTACATAAAATACGCATTATTTCTAGATATGGTAGTGAGCATAAAGTAATACCTGTCTACTCAATAAAAACATCAATCAGCTAGAAATTTGATGTTTTTATTGAGTAGAAAGGTGTTACCTCATGCTCACTACCATATCTAGAAATAATGCGTATTTTTAGACATTTTGGTTTATTATTTTCAATAATAAGCCTTTGGAATCGAGCAAGAAAAAAAAAATTTAACCCCCCCTCAAAATTTGATGTTTTACGTTTCAAGGTACGTAGAATACGAAAATCGAATAAAAAAATTTCCGTCCGTCCGCCGTACGCCGTACGCCGTCCGCCGTACGCCGTACGCGGCACTTTTCTTAGCAACAGTGGACCGATTTGGTTCAAATTTGGTATATGGGCTCCATTTGGGGTCTAGTTGTGCCGCGAAGCTTTTGGTTGATATAGGTCACTTCTAAGGGGTGAAAATTAAGGGTTGAAATTTTCAAGAGCGCCCTAGCTCGAAAACTCTCGAAATAAAGATATCGTTTTTTCACCAATTTTAAATAGTATTGAATTTTTTAAAATTTTTGAGACCACCCGGAGCTCTGTAGGACAAACCGTTCGGTCCCTAAGAGTACTTGAAGGTTTTCCTTCGATAAAACAGAATCATGAGTGTGAATCGCAAAAGAGGTCTAATCTCCATTCAAATTTTATCGGACTAAAATGCGATCGCTGTTCATTTCTTCGATTTGTATACAGTTTTGCCTTCTGCGTAACCAGTAATCAAATTTCCATATCAAGCTTTCTATTTTTCCAATCGAGTGTGAAGCGTTTAGTTCTTTCTAATAAACTTGATTGTGAAGGTGTGAAGCCAGTATGGTGTGGTAGGTAGTACCTAGCTGGTAGGTAAAAAAAGTTGGTAGGTAAAAAAAATGTTGGTGGGTAAAAAACGCTGCAAATCATTGCTCAAAGGCTTCTTCACTCTTCAGATCACTGATCAGCTGAGTGAGCTCCGAAGCCATTTTCAATCCTTTTGAATGGAAGTGCTCTTCCAGGCGTCTCCAGCATTCGAGGAGATCTTCTTCACTCTTCAGATCACTGATCAGCTGAGTGAGCTCCAAAACCATTTTTACTCCTATTGAATGGAAGTGCTCTTCCAGGCGTCTCCAGCATTCGAGGAGATCTTCTTCACTCTTCAGATCACTGATCAGCTGAGTGAGCTCCGAAGCCGTTTTCAATCCTATTGAACGCAGGAAGCTGAAATTTGAGAGGGAAGGTCAAGGGAGAATACAGATGGTGGTAGGTGCTATTGATGGAGAACCAGTGATCTATACAGAAGGGTGATCTATACAGAAAATAATAAACCTTTGAGCAATGATTTGCAGCGTTTTTTGTTGGAAATATCTTGTAGAATTGAACCACGAAGTTATGCCCATCTTGAGTGTAGACACTATGTATACCTCTCGGGAGGTAAAATTTCTTCATGAGCTGGTATGGTGCGGTACCTACATAAATTATACTAGTTTATTCGGAAGTTTTCAAAATTCATTATAAAAATTATAAATCCTGCAAATTTCAAAGAAATTTTCAAGGTCACTTTCAAGTCATTTTCACTTATTTTGAATTTGTTACTCCCACGTGTACAGATCTGAAGGGCTGAAATGTCTACTATTTTATCCACTTTTATGTACAAAATGAAGTAGATATCAAAATAATGTCTTATCGTGTTTGTAGGAGGGATATTTTTTTTTTTACCTTTTATGTTGGTTGACGGAAGTAAAAGGAAAAAATCATATAAATAGAATTAAATAAAGGTATATAAAATAACATGTAAACTTCAAAATACAGGGGACGGATTCTTAAAAAAATATGAAACAAAACTCTGCGCTTTGCGCCTCGGCGGGGGGCTCCGCCCCCCTGCACCCCCCGGTTTATTTCTTTTTCCATACTCTGTATGAAATCACATTCAAATCAGAATGTGTTTTTGCGATACTAGTCATCCGTTAAATAAAAAACAACAATAATAAATGTGGAGTTGACATTAACATGACAACCAATAAACATATCACCAGATGTTTTTTCTGTCGCTTTTTCGTGACGATTTTTTTTCGGTAGGTCATCGCAAAAACACATTCTGTGTTAAAACATTGTTTTGTTTAATTCAGGGATGTAGGAATTAGTCGAAACAGAAGATCATTTTGACCATAATAAGAGTCATTTGAATTATCTACATCTATGTGATTCAAATAACGTAAACTTCTGATGGGTAGGTATGTCTTTTCGCTTGGGGTCGGTGAGAAAAAAAATTCAGCCCTAGAAAGAACGCTAGACCGATAAATAAAAAAAATTGGGTAACAAGACTGCATGAATTAGTCTGGGAGATCGATTTCAGGCAATGACATCAAAAAATTTTTGTAAATTGCGTAATTAGGTTGTATACCTACCGATTTTGTTGTTTTCTCTTCCAAAGTTCATTTCAAGTATGAACCTTCATCTAATTTCTCCCTAAATGGGGGAAATAATACCTAGACATATTCATAATCGGTTGTTTTTCCCATCAAGGGAGAAATTATATTTTTAAATAAAAATTCAAGTATTTTTATCAACGTAAAATTCGGATTCATCGTAACATGTTTTAAAAAATTAGTTCAGTTTGAGTAGAAATTTTTGGGAACTAGAAAATGAAATGTTATACAACGAAAAACTATTTTTTGGCCTCATTGCCCTCGAAAACTCCTAGATTTTGTATATTTAGAGGCTGTTTTTTTTACTCAAAATTTTTTGTTCTTTGCGAAAAATGAAGAAGTCAAGCAGGAGATCAATAAAAGAAATGATCAAGTTGTTATGTGGGATGAATTCTATCTTCAAAAAAATTACCCATTAAACTAAATATCTACTCGTAAGAAAATTACAGTGGTGAGGTATTTTAAACTACAGTAAACCTTTGAAGGACGGTACAATTCAAAACACTTGAGCTCGATATCACCTAATCCTTGTCTTATAAACGTCTGAAGTGTGTGAATATGAATCATAATACATCATAAAAAACTGAAAAATACCACGATATACTGGTGTGTTTGTCATATTTGTCAAAAAATCTATGGCTCGAGCGTGAAATTACGTATTGGGAGCAACTCCATTCTTGTCTTGTTGACATTGTTGATAACAATATGGTACCAATTTATAAAATTAATTCACTCATGAAGATGTTTCAGTGTGTACTCTGTTAGGAAATATCTGTAGTAATATCAGAGGGAAACCAAGGTCAGCAGATAAAATGAGTCAATAAAACCGTATTATAAACAATTTCAAATTCTAACATTAATTTTTAAGAACACGCGATTGAAGGTGCCCTCGGATCACTAAGGTGGACTCAATCACGAATTATAATCAAGGAAGACTAAGTTCACGATAGGAGGGAGAGAGTTACTGTGTTTATTTTGACTACAACGCAAAAATAAGTTTTCACAAAATAATAATAAATATTTTCAAAATGACAAAAAATTTGGGAAACCAAAACATGAACATAATTTTAAACATCAGATGCAAGAAGAGCTTGTTCAAGCTTGGCTCGTCTCATAAAAATTCACAGGTTCCCGTTTCTAATATTTTCGGTGAGTTACAGGCCTCACCCAGAGTTTTTTCCTGGGAAGTATTTGAATAATACTTGTATCAATATTGAACGCAATTTTCATGAAAATCCTTGTACCCATTTTCGAAAAAAGTCAAGTCTGCACAGAGATGTTTTTCACATATTTTGTCTAGGGTTTCCCACGTTAACGTTACATTATGTTATCTAAACTAATTTTTGTTTATCTAAAAAAACTCGGCGCTTTGCGCCTCGGCGGGGGGCTCCGCCCCCCTGCACCCCCGGTTTATTTCTTTTTCCATACTCTGTATGAAATCATAGGAACACAGAATGTGTGCTAGTCATTCTCCATTGACCCGCCCTCTCAAATTTCAGGTTCCTGCGTTCAACAGGAGAGGAAATGGCCTTGGAGCACACTCAGCTGATCAGTGACCACTCAGGCGCCTTCAGCATTCTCCATTGACCCGCCCTCTAAAATTTCAGCTTCCTGCGTTCAACAGGAGAGAGAAATGGCCTTGGAGCTCACTCAGCTGATCAGTGACCACTCAGGCGCCTTCAGCATTCTCCATTGACCCTGCCTCTCAAATTTCAGGTTCCTGCGTTCAACAGGAGAGGAAATGGCCTTGGAGCTCACTCAACTGATCAGTGACCACTCAGGCGCCTTCAGCATTCTCCATTGACCCGCCCTCTAAAATTTCAGCTTCCTGCGTTCAACAGGAGAGAAAATGGCCTTGGAGCTCACTCAGCTGATCAGTGACCACTCAGGCGCCTTCAGCATTCTCCATTGACCCGCCCTCTCAAATTTCACTGCGGGAGTTCTATTTCCTTACCAACGGCTTGGTTGCACGGGAAAATCATTATAAAAGGCGCGTAACGGTTTTAACACAGAATGTGTTTTTGCGATGACCTACCGGAAAAAAATCGTCATGAAAAAGCGACAGAAAAAACCGTTACGCGCCTTTTATAATGATTTTCACGTGCAACCAAGCCGTTGGTAAGGAAATAGAACTCCCGCAGTGAAATTTGAGAGGGCGGGTCAATGGAGAATGCTGAAGGCGCCTGAGTGCTCACTGATCAGCTGAGTGAGCTCCAAGGCCATTTTCTCTCCTGTTGAACGCAGGAAGCTGAAATTTTAGTGGGCGGGTCAATGGAGAATGCTGAAGGCGCCTGAGTGGTCACTGATCAGTTGAGTGAGCTCCAAGGCCATTTCCTCTCCTGTTGAACGCAGGAACCTGAAATTTGAGAGGCAGGGTTAAAGGAGAATGCTGAAGGCGCCTGAGTGGTCACTGATCAGCTGAGTGTGCTCCAAGGCCATTTCCTCTCCTGTTG
The DNA here is from genome assembly GCA_009739505.2 of Apolygus lucorum. Taxonomy (NCBI): domain Eukaryota; kingdom Metazoa; phylum Arthropoda; class Insecta; order Hemiptera; family Miridae; genus Apolygus; species Apolygus lucorum. The sequence goes on from CM019182.2 coordinate 16,091,191, forward strand.
AACGCAGGAACCTGAAATTTGAGAGGGCGGGTCAATGGAGAATGCTGAAGGCGCCTGAGTGGTCACTGATCAGTTGAGTGAGCTCCAAGGCCATTTCCTCTCCTGTTGAACGCAGGAACCTGAAATTTGAGAGGCAGGGTCAAAGGAGAATGCTGAAGGCGCCTGAGTGGTCACTGATCAGCTGAGTGTGCTCCAAGGCCATTTCCTCTCCTGTTGAACGCAGGAACCTGAAATTTGAGAGGGCGGGTCAATGGAGAATGCTGAAGGCGCCTGAGTGGTCACTGATCAGCTGAGTGAGCTCCAAGGCCATTTTCTCTCCTGTTGAACGCAGGAAGCTGAAATTTTAGAGGGCGGGTCAATGGAGAATGCTGAAGGCGCCTGAGTGGTCACTGATCAGTTAAGTGAGCTCCAAGGCCATTTCCTCTCCTGTTGAACGCAGGAACCTGAAATTTGAGAGGCAGGGTCAAAGGAGAATGCTGAAGGCGCCTGAGTGGTCACTGATCAGCTGAGTGTGCTCCAAGGCCATTTCCTCTCCTGTTGAACGCAGGAACCTGAAATTTTAGAGGGCGGGTCAATGGAGAATGCTGAAGGCGCCTGAGTGGTCACTGATCAGCTGAGTGAGCTCCAAGGCCATTTTCTCTCCTGTTGAACGCAGGAAGCTGAAATTTTAGAGGGCGGGTCAATGGAGAATGCTGAAGGCGCCTGAGTGGTCACTGATCAGCTGAGTGTGCTCCAAGGCCATTTCCTCTCCTGTTGAACGCAGGAACCTGAAATTTGAGAGGGCGGGTCAATGGAGAATGCTGAAGGCGCCTGACTGGTCACTGATCAGCTGAGTGTGCTCCAAGGCCATTTCCTCTCCTGTTGAACGCAGGAACCTGAAATTTGAGAGGGCGGGTCAATGGAGAATGCTGAAGGCGCCTGAGTGGTCACTGATCAGCTGAGTGTGCTCCAAGGCCATTTCCTCTCCTGTTGAACGCAGGAACCTGAAATTTGAGAGGGCGGGTCAATGGAGAATGCTGAAGGCGCCTGAGTGGTCACTGATCAGCTGAGTGAGCTCCAAGGCCATTTTCTCTCCTGTTGAACGCAGGAAGCTGAAATTTTAGAGGGCGGGTCAATGGAGAATGCTGAAGGCGCCTGAGTGGTCACTGATCAGTTGAGTGAGCTCCAAGGCCATTTCCTCTCCTGTTGAACGCAGGAACCTGAAATTTGAGAGGCAGGGTCAAAGGAGAATGCTGAAGGCGCCTGAGTGGTCACTGATCAGCTGAGTGTGCTCCAAGGCCATTTCCTCTCCTGTTGAACGCAGGAACCTGAAATTTGAGAGGGCGGGTCAATGGAGAATGCTGAAGGCGCCTGAGTGGTCACTGATCAGCTGAGTGAGCTCCAAGGCCATTTTCTCTCCTGTTGAACGCAGGAAGCTGAAATTTTAGAGGGCGGGTCAATGGAGAATGCTGAAGGCGCCTGAGTGGTCACTGATCAGTTAAGTGAGCTCCAAGGCCATTTCCTCTCCTGTTGAACGCAGGAACCTGAAATTTGAGAGGCAGGGTCAAAGGAGAATGCTGAAGGCGCCTGAGTGGTCACTGATCAGCTGAGTGAGCTCCAAGGCCATTTTCTCTCCTGTTGAACGCAGGAAGCTGAAATTTTAGAGGGCGGGTCAATGGAGAATGCTGAAGGCGCCTGAGTGGTCACTGATCAGCTGAGTGTGCTCCAAGGCCATTTCCTCTCCTGTTGAACGCAGGAACCTGAAATTTGAGAGGGCGGGTCAATGGAGAATGCTGAAGGCGCCTGACTGGTCACTGATCAGCTGAGTGTGCTCCAAGGCCATTTCCTCTCCTGTTGAACGCAGGAACCTGAAATTTGAGAGGGCGGGTCAATGGAGAATGCTGAAGGCGCCTGAGTGGTCACTGATCAGCTGAGTGAGCTCCAAGGCCATTTTCTCTCCTGTTGAACGCAGGAACCTGAAATTTGAGAGGGCGGGTCAATGGAGAATGCTGAAGGCGCCTGAGTAGTCACTGATCAGCTGAGTGAGCTCCAAGGCCATTTTCTCTCCTGTTGAACGCAGGAAGCTGAAATTTTAGAGGGCGGGTCAATGGAGAATGCTGAAGGCGCCTGAGTGGTCACTGATCAGCTGAGTGACCTCCAAGGCCATTTCCTCTCCTGTTGAACGCAGGAACCTGAAATTTGTGAGGCAGGGTCAAAGGAGAATGCTGAAGGCGCCTGAGTGGATTGAAAATAAAATAAATAATTGTTAGACATTTAATTTGGTCTAAAACCCTATAAATGTGCGCATCCACAAAGCAGGATATGCCTTTTATGATAACTTTTATTATAAAATCTCTTTTATTATAACTCTTCATTTTCATCTTCTTGGTTAGATGGAGCTCTTCTCTTGAAAGAAGGAAGAGAGATTCTCCTTTTTGGACGAGGTGTCATCTGTTCATACAGCATAAACTGTAGGTTCATATCAATTGAAAAGCATGGGGTTTTAAAACATTTATAGGGTTTTAGACCAAATAAATGTCTAACAATTATTTATTTTATTATTGCCAAAGACTCCACATTTATTATTGTTGTTTTTTATTTAACGGATGACTAGCAACGCAAAAACACATTCTGTGTTCCTATGATTTCATACAGAGTATGGAAAAAGAAATAAACTGGGGGGTGCAGGGGGGCGGAGCCCCCCGCCGAGGCGCAAAGCGCCGAGTTTTTTTCTGTCGCTTTTTCGTGACGATTTTTTTTCGGTAGGTCATCGCAAAAACACATTCTGTGTTAAAATTGACTTAAATTTCTTCTGTAAGAAGCTACTTTCTATAACCACATCATGGCGGGACATTGACAATTTTGTACTCCCGTTTTGAACTCCTCCGGATAGAGTTCTAGAAGAAAGTACGGACTAATTGTACTATTTATGCTTCCACACTACCAGAAAGTAGGGCAACTTAGCAAATATTTTCCTTTTTTACTTACCCTTCGGAATGAAAATAAATTAAACATCGATCAAAAGCTAACCAGTAGTAAGGTCAACTTTCAGCAGCGATGGCGAAATATCTACTGTTGAATAATATTCAACATCTATATTATATTTGTAATGACTCATACTTTCAACTGTGTAGTTCTCCAATAAAGGTCGAGGGAAACCCTGAGTGACTCACACCATGCACGGTAGGTAAGGTGAGGTACGGGGAACAGTGACATCAGTTGACGTCACCTTTTTCCACCCTCCTCTTACCTTGTCAAGTCCATATAAAAGGAGGACTCAGGGCTTCCCCTTTATGCATTCGTCTTCGAAAACTCGACTTGTTTATTTCTCGATCTACCTCGCCTCTTCTCTGAAGCCCACAGTTCATCGGAGGGTCTCGGTATGCGATAAAGCTCATCGCGCCGGCTTCTGCTCCCATTTACCCTAGTCGTCGTCTGCCTCCAACTAGGTATAGGTAAATGTGGTGCATCCCCCGGGTCGGCGAGCAATCGCGCCTAGGAATGTATCCGAGCTGGCGATCTTAACACTCTTGCACACGGTCTGCGGTTACCCGCGCCGGGCATCGAGTGTTGTCCCGTCCTTTGTCTTCGTTGAGTAGGAACCAATCAAACCGACAATCAGAAGGAAGCCGATCGCCTTCACGCTCCGACACGCAGTCATAACATTGGTGACCCCGCACGTTTTTGGTTTGCTATTCAACACGAAGCTAACTCGAGGATTATGGACCCACCGCTACCGCCGCCCGCACCGGACTTCGCCGAGGCCACGAAGGTCTCTATCCCGCTCACGCTTCCGCCGTTCTACCGAGAGGATCCCTGGCTGTGGTTTATACAGCTCGACGCGGCTTTCACCGGCGCGCATGTAAACACGCAGCGCGCTCGCTTCACCCGGACCATCCCTCTACTGCCCTACGATGTGGCAGTTCAAGCGGCGGACTTAACACAAGCCCAGCTTGTGACACCATACGACGACCTCAAACAACGGCTCATTGAAATCTTCGAGCCGTCTCGGCATGCGAGGATCACGGCACTCACCGAGCATCGGCCACTGGGGGACCTCAAGCCTTCCCAGCTTTTACGCCAGATGCGCCATCATCTGGGGGACCTCACGCCTAACGACATCCTAAAAGCATTTTGGATCAAGGCGCTACCCATCGCGGTCCAAATGTCCATTGCTCCGTGGATGGATAAAACTCCAGAATTCCTCGCGCCGATCGCAGATGCTACGCACGAAATACGTAGCGCCGCAGCGGTTCATCAAATCGAACCGGACTGTAATACTGAGGCGGTAGCTACGAAGCGACCTCCGAGACGAAATAGCCCCGCACGACAGTACCAGCAACCTCGTCCGCAATCTCCGACTCAACAAAAAGGTATGTGCTGGTACCATTTTAAATACCGCGACAAGGCGACTAAATGTCGACAGCCTTGTTCATTCAAAAAGGTACGATGGCAGGAAAACTAGCGGGCCCGCCTGTTTACAAGGCGGGCGCCCCTTTCCAAGACATTTCCAACCGACTATTCGTCAAATGTCATAAAAACAATATACCTTTTTTGATCGATACGGGGGCTAGCATCTCAATTCTTCCGAACTCTTTAGTTCATCGGAAGAACAAAACATCCGACTACCTACTTTTCGCCGCGAACGGCACCGCCATAACGACCTATGGTAATTTTACAACGAAGGTTTATCTACAAAACGACATATACGAATGGACTTTTGTAGTTGCGGACGTAAAACGACCCATTATCGGAGCTGATTTTCTCGGATATTTTGGCTTACACGTTGACCTAAAAAATCGATCATTATTCAACCCTAATTCGCAAAATCCAATACGAGGGTACGTCAACACGGTCAATTCCGGCGTCACTACCGAACCTACTCCGCCGACCTTCGTCAACATGCTCGACAAATACCGACCGGAGAAGCGATCTTCATCCCATCTCTCCAGGATAAAGCACTTCATTGAAACCAGAGGTCCGCCGGTCACAGCGAAAAGTAGACGTCTTCACCCCGAACAACTCCGTCAGACAAAAGAGCACTTCAAACAGCTCATCAACGACGGAATTATCCAACCCTCGAAATCACCTTGGGCCAGTCCTCTGCACGCGGTACCTAAACCAAATGGTACTTGGCGCTTTTGCGGTGATTATCGTCGGCTCAACGAACGCACGGTCGGAGATCAATACGCCGTTCCGCATCTTCGAGATTTTTCGTCTCATTTACACGGATGCACGATTTTCTCCACGCTCGATATTTCGCGTGCGTTTCACCATATCGACGTGAACCCTCAGGACATTCCGAAAACAGCGATTATAACGCCATTTGGACTGTACGAATACAGAAAAATGAATTTCGGATTAAAAAACGCTGCACAGTCGTGGCAGCGATATATGGACCAAATCCTTCGAGACTTCGACTTTGTCTTTTGTTTCCTAGACGACGTCTTAATCGCGTCTCGAAACATTAAGGAACATGAACGCCATGTTAAAGCAGTCCTTAACGTTTTCGCTGCGGAGGGTCTCACGGTAAACAAGGAAAAATGCGTCCTTGCTAAAAAAGAAGTGACTTGTCTTGGTCACATAGTCAACGCGACTGGGATACGTCCGGTACCTAAAAAGGTGGACAATCTCACGACATTCCCTCTTCCGACTACTGTCACCGACCTACGCAGGTTTTTGGGGATGTTAAATTTTTACAGACGACACATTCCGAACGCGGCTGTACACCAACAGCCGTTAATAAATGCGATTCCGCAGCCTTCTAAAAAGAAGGACCGTCGCACGATTGAATGGACGGAAGAAATGAAATCCGCATTCAATAAATGCAAAAACGATTTGCAAAATGCAACTACGCTGGCTCATCCTTCTCCGAAAGGTCGACTCTCCATTACTACGGATGCCTCGGACGTCGGAATTGGCGCGGTGTTACAACAGGAGGTCAACAACGAGACGTCACCCCTAGGATTTTTCTCTAAAACTTTATCAACAGCTCAACAGAAGTACTCCACTTTCGATAAGGAGCTTCTGGCTATTTACGAAAGTGTAAAGCATTTCAGAGACTTCGTAGAGGGACGTACTTTTCATATTATGACTGACCACAAACCGCTCACCACGTCGCTCCATCAGGACCGAAAAACGGCCTCGCCTCGTCGTATTAGGCAAATGGAGTTTATCAGCCAATTCACAACTGATATCCGATATACTCCGGGCACCTCCAACGTAGTCGCTGACACATTATCTCGGCCTTCGCTCGAACTTCACGAGCTCACGACTTTTCCGTCCGGAAAAGATATTTACCTAAATCAACAGACCGATGAATCACCCGAGTTCCGCAACCTTATTTCGACCGGGCGTCTCGAAGAAACCCAGGTACCTGCGCTCGACCGCTCACTGTGGTGTGATACGACATCGGACATGCCTCGCCCGTTTGTTCCTAAACGACTTCGCCGCAAATTAATTGAACACTATCATTCATTTAGTCATCCAGGAATACGCGCAACACGAGACCTAATTCGCGCGAAACTTTTTTGGCCTCGAATGAACACGGAAATACGGGAATATGTACAGGCATGCGCCAAATGTTCGAAATTCAAAGAATTCCGCCACCCTCAAATTTGCCCAGCGGAATTTGACGATTCGCTTCCCTTCGAAGAATTAAACGTTGATCTCGTGGGGCCTCTTCCGGATTCGCAAGGTTATAAATATCTGTTAACCCTAATCGACAGACATACCAGCTGGCCGGAATGTATCCCATTACGAACGATAACGACAAAGGCGGTCACTGACGGCATCCTTAACAATTGGATAGCACGATTCGGTTGTCCATTAACGATTATTACCGATCAAGGCAGGCAATTTGAGAGTGCAGAATTCTCCGAATTCCTAAAAAAATTCGGCATCAAACGCAATCGCACAACGGCCTACCATCCTGAATCGAACGGAAAAATCGAGCGATGGCATAGGGATTTAAAAAACGCCCTACGTACTGCTACTTCCTCGCCATCATGGTCTAAGGATCTTCCGACCATTTTATTAGGGCTCCGCACTACCATTCGGTATTCGGACGGTTACAGCGCCGCCGAACGTACTTTTCGTGCGCCCCTCCGCCTTCCTGCTGACCTATTTCCGCCTCAACCGACGGAATATCACCGACCGCCCGCAAAACCCTCAACGGACAAACGCCCACGGGTTTTCCCCGATACATTCCAAAACGCAAAAAGGATGTTTTTGCGAGAAGAAGGGCTTCGGAAAGGCTTGAACCCCCTCTACTCCGGCCCCTACGAAGTGATTAACAAAGGAGAACGAACGGCTACGCTGCTTATTGACGGCTCACAGGTAACCGTTTCTCTCAGTAGGTGTCGGCCGGCTTTCGGTATTTCCCCCACCACAACAGGGACGGATTTACCTGAGGTACCTCCAGACACAAACTTACTCGAATCATTCGACGATAGCTACCCAACCGGTAAACAACGCTCCCGCCCGCACGACTCTCAATACAGTCACTTCTCACGGCTCAACCAACTTCGCTCCGATGCCGCGACGAACTCGCCTCTGCGCACATACGCGCAAGTCGCAGCCGCCGGACACCCAACAACAGGTGCTAAAAGCGCCGCGGCTCAATGTCCAACCTCTCGATCTCCCGTTCCACTTCAACGACTCACTGCTCACAATCCACCACTCCTCCATCATACTAGTCAACGTGAATCGAAGGGACACTATGAAGAAGGAGAATATCAACGTAAACTTGCTAGTTGAAAATACGATCCAAGATGTTTTTCCGCCTACGAACAAACCCGTTACTTACGACCATGAAGACTCCAACATCGCCCGTATTGCGCCAGGGGATATCCTGCGTATCACAATCAACGTGGAAATCAACAACTCCGCTTCACGCAGCCAGTCTTCACTCGACTATATCGTCACGATGCAAATCCACGAGTGCAACATCCACGAACTCCGCTTGTACGAGAAAACGGTAGACGGATTCCAGCTGAACCATTTTTATTTTTCCGATTATGCAACATGGTTAAATTCAAACTATACTCTACCGACTGCTTCTGTTTTTTGATCACACATTGTATTCGTTTATCATAACACTTCAATATTTTATCTTTATTGTACGAACTGGGGGACCTATGTAATGACTCATACTTTCAACTGTGTAGTTCTCCAATAAAGGTCGAGGGAAACCCTGAGTGACTCACACCATGCACGGTAGGTAAGGTGAGGTACGGGGAACAGTGACATCAGTTGACGTCACCTTTTTCCACCCTCCTCTTACCTTGTCAAGTCCATATAAAAGGAGGACTCAGGGCTTCCCCTTTATGCATTCGTCTTCGAAAACTCGACTTGTTTATTTCTCGATCTACCTCGCCTCTTCTCTGAAGCCCACAGTTCATCGGAGGGTCTCGGTATGCGATAAAGCTCATCGCGCCGGCTTCTGCTCCCATTTACCCTAGTCGTCGTCTGCCTCCAACTAGGTATAGGTAAATGTGGTGCATCCCCCGGGTCGGCGAGCAATCGCGCCTAGGAATGTATCCGAGCTGGCGATCTTAACACTCTTGCACACGGTCTGCGGTTACCCGCGCCGGGCATCGAGTGTTGTCCCGTCCTTTGTCTTCGTTGAGTAGGAACCAATCAAACCGACAATCAGAAGGAAGCCGATCGCCTTCACGCTCCGACACGCAGTCATAACAATATTATATAGATATTATATTATATTATATATTATATAATATTATATTATATTATTATATTATTATATAATTATATAATTATATTATATTATATTAGACTCACTGTGTTGCGTCTATGTTATTCATTTATTGGTCGCGTGAGCAAGATTTGCTTAGTTTTCGTGGCGATTTTTCAGTTTATGTGCCAAAGCAAAGACATGAAAATGTCAATAAATAAAATAGACTCACTGTGTTGCGTAGAGAACAATCAGCTGTTTTCTTACTTCACTACCTTGTTGTGTAGTGGTTGACATGAAAATGTCCCAATGTGTTGCAGACTCGTATGCAAGCATTTAAAATTGAGTTTCTTCAAAAGACTACTTTCTTTCAAGTAAATCTGCCCCAGTGAAACCAGCTTTATGTTTTATTCGTTTCGGATTCTACGTAACTTGAAAAGTAAACCATCAAATTTTGAGGGGGTTAAAAAAAAATTTCTTGGTCGATTCCAAAGTTTTATTATTGAAAATAATAAACCAACACGAAGGATCCGATTAGATCAGCTAAAATTTGAACGCAGATTAGGCCTCTTTACTGAAAGATTTTTACCTCTTTACTGAAAGTCCAACTCTCAAGACCTCCTAGGGAGTGTACGTTTGGACCTACTTAGGTCTGTAATGTCTCGTTTGATTCTATAAATTTTGAATCTAAACTTCATTATTATCGCAGGATATTTTCTAGTTGATGTTCAGACAAATTCGAATTTTATGTACAGGAGGAGGTCAATGCGCTTCAATACTAATTAGGCTACCAGCATCCACTGAATCACAAATCCTCACGATCTACGATAAAATGACAAAAATTGAAATTCATTACTTCCCAACAATACCAAGCAATGTAGGTAATGCTATTAGTAAGTAACATAATATGTATTACATAATATATTACATAATTATTATATGTTACGTAATATATTATATAAGACTTATGAAATTAATGCTATGTTTTAGCGTCTTTACTTACTAAGCATATTGGCTTTTTTGAAATCTGGCAATTTAATATCATAGTTGGGAACGGCAGTTATCAAGTTTGCATGATATCATTAGGTGAGTAGACATTACAGGCGTGGATTAATTCAGTCGATTGGTCGGCACTGAGCTTCGAATAGTCTAACCTGTTACGTTTCTCTGTTTGTTTAGTTGCGGTCCCTTCTGAAAACGCCTTGATGTCGGCGATATCGACTGATGTTAGAAACCGAAATCAACTGAAAAGCCATGCAAATGTTTCGAATTCTACCTATGTGGAGGGGTATTGCGATATTGTTGTGAGATCAAAAATACAAACAGCTCCTTTCACCCATCGTTTGCTGATTGAACCGAGTCAAACGAATCTAGAGTTTTTGTCGAATTTCCTCTCTATTGTGCAGTTTCAACTAAGCTATGTGGGTTTGCATGAAGCAATATTGAAAGAGATTTACCTGTGAGAAGAGAATTTTATCGATGATGGCCTCCAGTTCCTCGGTAGATGCGTAGATACCGGTCGTGAAATGTTTGAGTTCACCCCTTCGCGACTCCTTGCACAATCAATACGTCCGCCCCTGGAGGGTGGCAGTGGCGCTTTTCCATTCAACGGGGAGATGCACGGTCTCGTGCAGGAAACGGCGCAGTTTCTCATTTATTATTATTTTAATTTTAATTAATTGATAAAACAGGCCACACCCAAACAACCCAGATTCAGGATGGAGGGTTCACATTGACAAAAGCTCATTTATACATGGACAACAATAACTTGTAATTTTATTTAAATGACATGTACTGCATTGTATTTTATTATAACTAGGTACGAATAATAATGCAATTCCTCATCCCATACATCACTTTTGGATGTAGGCCCAAATAGCAACTTGAGATAAAATACTATTACAGTAGTTAATGAAAAAGGCATGGCAGGCACAACACAAATTAATCAAACTCCATTCGAAAAATTTTGAGGGAGTGGGGGGGTTAAAACTTTTTCTTGATCGATTCCAAACGTTCATTAATAAGGATGTGATAGAAATTTCTCCCTTAGAGGGAAAAACAGTAGATCATCGATATGTCCATTTCTCTTCTAATAATATGTACCTATGAATAAACAGAATTTTTTTTTCTAAAAAAAAAATCTCCGATCGCACGTAATATATCGCAGTATTCCAGAGAATCTTGCTTCATAGCTACGGTTATGTATCGCGATGCATTTTTTTTTTCCTTGAAAAATTCCTTGACCCCCAGCCAAAAGACATATCCATGTCAAAAAAAACTCTTCATTTATGCAGGAACGGCAAAAAATCTACGTATCTTTACTTGAGAAAAATACGCAGGGAGACGCAAGAATTCCCATGGAAATCGGTCCAGCAGTAAAGGAGACAGCACTGTTTTAAAATAGCCTGTTTCCTTCCGGCAGGCATATTTCATAAACGGACCAAATTTGGAGAATTTCGATGAAGCCATTTGGCAAATAAACGCTCCAGACGGACAGCACGATTTATATATTACTTGCTTTTCCGCTCGCTTTGCTCGTTCATCCGATCACTGAACTTGCTCATGCAAGTCGTTGGAATAATTACATTATTTCGTGACTCCTTACATCATGTTCTTAATAATAGTTTTACCGCCCATTTTATGGTCCAGGATTTTTACGTGGATAGCCATAACTAATCGTAATACATTCAACCAAGAACGTAACAATACTAAGCTCCGCAGGAAGAAGCACATAAAGAAAAAGAAATCAACCTGAAGTACAAAACTTTCCACTTACTGGCTCTTTAGAAGAAAATCCGATTAATTTCATAATCTACTGTATGAGAAGGTACCAGTGGGTTTGATCAACCTCAAAATCGCAGATACTAATAGGGTATGCGCATAGGTCGGAAAAACTGTTTATTGTTATTTTTAATCTAAACTAGACCTCATTCTGAGAAGTTTGACACCAACCGCGACCTTCTAGGGTGAGAAGAGCTTTTTCTATGATTTTTCAAAGTTTCGAATAATTACGAGGTCACAGTGGGCTGGGGGTCCCCCGTGACTTCAAAAACATTCGAAACTTTGAAAATCATAGTAAAAGATCTAGTCATCCAAAAAGAAAACAGCTGGTGTCAAAATTCTCAGGATGAGTTCTACTTTCGATTAAAAATCTAAAATAAATCATGCGCACACCCCATTTTCACGAGCACAGAAAAAGCTCCCTGGTAGGTACCTATGTCCGAACGGATGATCACCTTCGCCTTCTTCGGGCGACAAACCACGAAAACCGTATTCTCAACCACAGGAAATTCGAATCTTCTTGACTGTAGCGGTGATGAAAGACCAAATCACTGTAGCTAGTATTCACATTACGTTGAAAACGTCTGCCAAGTGGGAGTAGCACGTAGCTTCCTCGTATAATTGTATAGATGATTCGATGAATTGTAGATAATTTCAGAACATCAATCTCTAAGTGCCTTCCAGTACCCTCTTACGAAACCATCTACATGCCAACTCACACAAGTCCTGAAAATTTCATCGACTTTGGATGAAAACTGTAGAAATTATGGCTGTTACGTGGATTTTAGGTTTGCTCATATGCAGAGGCTACTATCAGTCCGGCGGTGATGGTTTTCTTGGGGCCATCTACACGCCAAAATTGTTCAAGAAGGCCAGAAACGTAAAACGCGAGTGGAAATTTCAACTTTGAAAAACATCTTTTCCTACCTTGAAAGGGAAAAATCAGTTCTTCCGCTACCTTGGTAGACTCGGAAGCAATAAATTAATGTTCCATCTGTCCGCGGCTTTTTAGGACGTCCCACAGTAAGACTTGGGCGTCCTTATGCGATTAATCTGGGGTGGAGAGAGACAACACTCAACAGAAAAAAATGACCACACACTAATCCGTTTTAGACCATTCTGAATCCAAATCCGAGGAAAAAAACCATAGTTGAATGTCTGAGTGTGTGTAACAAAGTATGTGTGTGTGACAAAATCTTGTGTACTCTGCCCAGGCCTTAGTTTTCAACCAATTTTCGTGGTTCTTTTTTTGTTCGACGCGGAAATCCATCTAGTTGTGCTCTACGTCGTCGGAATTTTGAATTTTGCCTTTTAGGGGGGTGGGGGGAAGAAGGGGTTAATGCTTAAAAAACGTGCGTTTTCGGGCATAATCTCAAACTTTGCTCAGGACTCAATTTCAAACCGAATTACATTTTTCTTTTTTTATTCTACTCAGATACCTTCTGAGTTGAACATTGCATCACCGGAGTATCAAAATTAGCTTGGGGAGGGGGGCGAGTCGGGGATAATATTCACAAAATATCCGATTTTTCAAGATTTCGGTTCCGTCATTGCCTACTAATTGTACCCAAACTCATTTTCATGAATTATTCCCTGTACCACCATGGAACTAATAGTGGTGCCACCATGGTGCCAGGACACCATAAACCGCATAATTCGTGTTTTTTTTCCACCTTTAATATGGATGTGAACTTCGATGGATTGCCTACCAAAACTAATAGATGAAAGTTCACCATTGCGATGTATTACCGCTTTGGTGCCAGACTGGCACGATTGGTGATGGTGGGGGGGGGGGGGATGTTGGGTATCGTAGATCTTGGATTTTAAAATGCTGTTCAAAATTCGAGGATCCCATGTCGCTAGAAATGTTATGGTGGATAAGCTTGAAGAGGGAGGATAGAGAGACCACAGTTTCTTCTGAAATACTAAATAAATAAAAAGAAACAGTTTTATTGCTTACCGCCTGGTTTAAATTGACCTAATGCTTATCCAATGAGACGTCCCCTGGAATGCATGCATTACTTAACAATATGTTTTTATTCCTTCTGAATTGCACATTACATCACCAGATTATCAAAATGGGGAGGGGGCGAGTGGGGGGAAAATATTCACAAAATTGTACGAGATTGATTTGTTTTAGACTTTTAATCGAAAGTAGACTACATCCTGAGAATTTTGGCACCAACCGCGACCTCCGAGCGTGAGTAGATCTGTTTCTATGATTTTTCAAAGTTTCGACCGTTTATGACGTCACGCGCCCCTTTCGCCTGGGCGGGACCCCCCAGCCCACTGTGACGTCATAAACGGTCGAAACTTTAAAAATTCATAGGAAAAGATTTACACACGCTAGAAGGTCGCGGTTGGTACCAAAATTCTCAGAATGAGGTCTACCTTAGATTAAAAATAACAATGAACAGTTTTTCCTACCCAGGCGCACACCCTATTGTACCCAAGCTTTGAAATTGAGGAAAAATTCTCATTATACCTCCGGATTTTCATGTATTATTCTCTGTACCACCATGGAACTAATAGTGGTGCCACCATGGTGCCAGTACACCATAAACCGAATACGGATATGAATTTCGACGGACTGCCTACCAAAAAGTTGAACGCTACGGAGTACGAGTATTACCGCTTTGGTTCCAGACTGGCACCATTGTTATGAGGGGGGGGGGGGGGGCTCGAATTTGCATGTTGGGTATCGTAGATCATGGATTTTAAAGCTCTTCAAATTCGAGTCGCCCATCTCTCTAGAATTTTTATGGTGGATGATGGTGGGGGGGGAGGCCACTATTTCTTGCTTAAAATACTAAATTAATTACATTTTGTCTCAATCCACCAATGGGTTTTTCAGACTGCATGAAAAACGCATCACAAAATTGATAAAAATAGATTTGGTTTCTCCAGTTACAAAAAAAAACTACATTGAGTGGAACAGTTTTATCGCTTACCTACTGGTTCAAATTGGCCTAAAATGCTTATCCCATGCGATGTCCCCTGGAATGCAAGCATTATTTAACAATCATGTTTTCTTAGTTACCATGGACCGATTTTGATGAACTTTGGTACCTGGGCTCCATTTCGGGTCTATTTGTGCCCGAAGCTTTTGGCTAGTGACAGTCACTTCTAAGGGATGAAAATTAGGGATTGAAATTGTCAACGCGCACAGAGTAGGTACCCAGTTGTACTCCCTTAGCAACCAAGAACCAAATTCAGCTTTGAAGGCATCCACAACTATCTGATTGGGATATTATTCATGGTAGTTACTTTTGGTCAAACTGATTGTTGACCTTGCGCGATAATGTTGTTGGTAGGTAAGTATCAATGCTATTAATAAAAAAGCCCTGTTCTTTGCAGTCGTGAGACCTATAAAGAAAAATAATAAACCATTGTGTAATGATTCGCAGCGTTTTTTAATTCTGCCTCCTCGTTTTTTCTCTTTTAGTGGCTGCGTTTTTTTTTTTTCTCTTTTTATACATGACTTGCAGGTTTAATCTGGTCCTCCATTATCGGCATTTGAAGAGTCGAGCTCGAGTGAGTCACGGCCTCTCGTAACGACAGGGTGACTCACCTGTTCTCCGCCCGCCGATGATCCGCGGCGCCAGCGTGGAGGAAACATTATCTACTGTCGATAAATACAAACATTGACTAGATATCCTACCTACGTATTTTCCAACCATACCGGATGTTCTGCACATGAATATTTCATTTTTTATATCACTTTCCTGAAAATATCAACTGAACGGGAGAATTTCTTATAAGAGGTCCCCTAGAATTAAAAGTAAAAATCAGTCCAATGAAAATCGTTGTCATTCAAGGGGATGTATTTCTGGATGAGGAGAGGAATTTTCAATTCCAATCAGTAGATTGGGCGAAAAACAACTAAATATAATACGATAAGACGTGGAAAAACAACAACAAAAAAGTAGTAAAAAGTATTTTTAGTTAATTTTCCACTCCAGCCAAAGGTTTATCCTGTATCTCCTTCAGCTGGGAGCTGGAGGTCATCGCGACATTCCAAGACATCAACACCTTCTCCAATATAACCGGCGATACATGGTGTCTTTGCACGTTTGTTCAGTTTGGTACTGCACAAACTGTTTGGTACTGCCCAATCAATTCCATAAGTATACCTAGTTCCAGTGTTCCCAAAAACGGGAAAATCTTCCAAATTGAGAATCATGGGATAAAAAAAAAGTTCGAGAGTCGTGTGCGTCCAAATAAAGTGAATATTACCTATTAGGAATTCCCACAATAAGACTATACAGCGTGTTACATTTTAAAACGGTCACAGACCAGGAATCGATTCTACAGCTCATTCCCAGCAAAAAATGCCTCCTAGTAATTTTTAATTTATTTCATTTTTAAGATTTTTCTCGTGTTTTCGACCTTATCTCAGTAAAACGGCTATAACTCCCCGAATTTTCATACAAATTCGAATCTGATTACACCGTTGAAAATAGCGTAAAATGTCCTATCATCTTGGTGGAAAATAGATTTCTTTTAATAAGAAAAATGGGTGAAAATTGGACTTGAAACGAAAAATTGTTCAAATCTTGGAAATCTTAACTTTTTTTCAAACGTTCATAGGTTCTGTAATCCGCCATGAGAATTTTTACCTGTAGGCCTAAAAGATGCGCCACAATCTCAGCTTTCCAATTGCTAAGTCATTTTCATTTTTAAAGTAGGATTTATCACAGAAATTTGTGTTTGAACGCGGAAAAACTTTAATTTTTTCAACGGAATCAGCACTCCTGCTAAGACGATCTGAGGGATTGGACGAGTTGGACAAAATGCTACTCATGAATATGATTAAGATTTATAATGACAAGAATAATAGGTATGTTTCCATAGTTAAAATAAGATTAAATTTTTATTCACTCATAAGAGTATGATTAAAATCATAGTCAATGTATGAATAAGATTAAATTCTTCATTACAAGGAATGTGTGATTTATCATGACTTTTCCACGACTACTCACGGATTTCCGTGATGAATTACGAATTTCTATGATTAATTACGGATTTCTGTGATTATTACGGATTTCTGTTATTAATCACCAATTTCTGTGACTACTCAGTGATCTGTGAAATTAATCACACATTTCGTGTAATTCACACATTTCCATGTTATCAAGCATTTAATCTTATTCATACATTGACAATGATTTTTATCATTCTCTTATGAGTGAATAAAAATGTAATCTTATTTTTAGGATGTCCCACAGTAAGACTTGGGCGTCCTTATGCGATCGATCTGGGGTGAAGTTGGACAACACTCAACAGAAAAAAAAAATAACCACACAGTAATCCGTTATAGACCATTCTGAATCCAAATCCGCGAAAAAAAACCATAGGTGTATGTCTGTGTGTGTGTGTGTGTATGTGTGTGTGTAACAAAATCTTGTGTCGTCTGCCCAGGCCTTAGTTCTCAACCGATTTTCCTGGTTCTTTTTTTGTTCGTCGCGGAAAACTATCTAGTTGTGCACTACGGCGCCGTAATTTCGAATTTTGCCTTTTAAGGGTGGAAAGGGGGGGTTAATGCTTAAAAAACGTGCGTTTGCGGGCGTAATCTTGTAAACTCTGCCCAGGCCTCAATTTCCTACCGATTTGTGTGTTTCTTTTTTGTTTGACTCAAATAACTTCCGAGTTGTACATAATTTCACCAGAGTACCAAAATTCGCAAGGGGAGGGGGCAAGTGGGGGGATAATATTCACAAAATATCCGATTTTCAATATTTCGGTTCCTTTACTGCTTACTAATGGGGTGTGCGCCTTGGTAGGAAAAACTGTTTATTTTTATTTTTAATCTAAGGTAGACCTCATTCTGAGAATTTTGGTACCAACCGCGACCTTCTAGCGTGCGTAAATCTTTTCCTATGAATTTTTAAAGTTTCGACCGTTTATGACGTCACAGTGGGCTGGGGGGTCCCGCCCAGGCGAGAGGGGCGCGTGACGTCATAAACGGTCGAAACTTTGAAAAATCAAAGAAACAGATCTACTCACGCTAAAAGGTCGCGGTTGGTGCCAAAATTCTCAGGATGTAGTCTACTTTCGATTAAAAATCTAAAAAAAATCAAGGCGCACACCCCATTGTACCCAAGCTTTGAAATTGAGGAAAAATTCTCATTATACCTCCGGATTTTCATGAATTATTCTCTGTACCACCATGGAACTAATAGTGGTGCCACCGTGGTGCCAGGACACCATAAACCGCATATTTCGTGTTTTTTTTTTTTTTTTTTTTTTTGTGTTTCACCTTGAATACGGGATGTGAACCTCGACGGACCGCCTACTAAAACTAATAGATGAAAGTTCAATGTTACGACGTATTTCCGCTTTGGTGCCAGACTGGCACCATTGGTGAGAGGAGGGGGGGGGGGAACTCGAATTCGCATGTTGGGTGTCGTAGATCATGGATTTTAAAATGCTCTTCAGATTCGAGGCTCCCATGCCGCTAGAAATGTTTTGGTAGATAAAGGCGAGGGGGGGGGGAGGTCACTATTTCTTGCCTAAAGTAATAAACCAAATTACATCGAGTGAAACAGTTTTATCGCTTACCAACTGGTTAAACTGATGTAATGCTTATCCAATGGGACGTCCCCTGGAATGCATGCATTACTAAACAATATGTTTAACTATGAAAACATATTAGTTATAGCCCTTTTACTGAGATAAGATCGAAAACATGGGAAAAATCCTAAAAAGGAAGTAACTCGCAAACGAAGCATTTTAAAGAAAATTACTATGGGGCTTTTTTGCTGGAAATGAGCTGTAGAATCGATTCCTGGCCTGTGACCGTTTTAAAATGTAACAACCTGTATAGATAATCTGAATCCAAAAACCGTAGGTGTATTTCTGTGTGTGACAAAATCGTGTGTACTCTACCCATCGATTTGCGTGGTTCTATTTTTGATCGACGCAAAAATGTATTTGGTTGTGTACTACGTCGCCGAAATTTTTAATTTTAAGGGGCGGAAAGGGGGGGTAGGTAATGCTTAGAAAACGTGTTTTCTCTGGCATAATCTTGTGTACCTATGTATCAACGTTTTTCGACGCAGAAATCTATTTAGTTTTGCACTTACGTCGCCACAATTTCGAAATTGGAGTTTAACGGGAAAATGGTGGGTTACAAAATTTAAAAAAAAAAATTTTTTTGATGTATTTTGCAAAATTATTACGAAAATTGAAGATGATTCTTCGAATGGCCAAGGATAGCGATTGAAGCAATTTATTTTTGTTAAGCGAGCTAAGCGAATATGCCAGTAGGAAGATAATCACTCAGAAGCGTTGGTGAATCGTTCTACTTCTTGTCATGTGAGGCCCCGTGCTGTGGAGGTCAGGGAAGGTCGATCTCTCCCCGCACCGGCTTTTTTAGCTTTCTCGAAACGGAGGTCGCACGCCTGTTGGAACATGACGACGATCAAGGACGCTAGTGACGTCAATGAGGCGCGAGCTGTGGCCGACTTCGCCAGCCAGGGGTCTCGAATCACGTCCTGAGGGGGCTCGTCCACTGAAGAACAAGGCGCGAACCAAACATTCGGAGACTAAGTTCGCTTGAAAGTGTAAAACATGCTCGATCCGGGAGTAACGAGAGGCGAAAGCACTCAGTCAAAAACCGACTTTCGTACTCTCTGGAGCACTCTCGTACTGTTCGAGGAATGAATATGTTCGCATATCAGCTTTCTGGACTCAATTAAGTGCCACGTTCACCACAGCTTGTAGTTTGAATTTACCTGGGTATTCAGTTCACATGCACAGTAGAGCCCAAAGACAATGCACAAGGTTCTCTGCAATAATTTCACTCTCCCTATAAATAAAAGTATTATTTTTGCTGTCAAACATACTCACATCACATAATATGTGATATTATCTGAACGCTTTAATTCAACAGATTTCCTCAAACGTTCTACAGAGATCAAAAAATACTCCCCAGGTACTCCCCAGGGTGAGTAATAGCCGCCCGCCGTACTTTCCTTAGTTCCCATGGACCGATTTTGATTAAATTTATATAAATGGGCTCCATTTGATGTCTAGTTGTGCCCCCTATGCTTTTGGTTAGTGTCAATCACGTCTAAGGGTTGCAAAATGAGGGCTGATATTTTCAAAACGCCCTAGCTCAAAAACGTTTCATATAAAGGTATTGTTTTTCATCAATTTAAAATAGTATTGGATTTTTAGAATCGAATGAGACCACCCAGAGCTCTGTAGTAGGATCAACCGTTCGCTCCCTATAAAAATTTAGGTTGATCTTACGATAAATCAGAAACACGAGTGTGAATTGCAAAAGATGCCTCAAAGTAAACTTGATTGTGAAGCGAAAATATGGTTGGTAGGTGGCGAGTGATCTACACAGAAAAATAGTAAGCCTTTGTGTAATAATTTTTTTCAGAAAATATTGATAACTAAGACGAGTGCTTATAGGGGAAGGGAAAACGTTACATGCCTATCTATTAGTTATGATCATTCTCGTTGTTTCTATCACCCTGCAATATCATTTCTAGGTGGGTGATTCTCAGAAAAAGCTCAATAATAGTGTTATGGTAGGGTTTCTCCAAATGTGCGTCCTAGTGTTTCTTTCTATTTTTTTTTTATTGGGTTTATTCCCGCCTCTGCCTACTAGAACCTCTTGAAAAATTTACTTTTATCCGAAATTAATACATTTTCTTTTGTCTTGAAAGGCTCAATTCTCATTACCACCACCTGTAATGATTTCATTTTTGCCTACAAAAGTTTTCTCCTAGGCCTTGGAAAATATTGTTTGTGTGAAAAAAACGCTGCAAATCATTGCTCAAAGGTTTATTATTTTCTGTATAGATCACCCTTCTGTATAGATCACTGGTTCTCCATCAATAGCACCTACCACCATCTGTATCCTCCCTTGACCTTCCCCCTCAAATTTCAGCTTCCTGCGTTCAATAGGATTGAAAATGGCTTCGGAGCTCACTCACCTGATCAGTGATCTGAAGAGTGAAGAAGATCTCCTCGAATGCTGAAGACGCCTGGAAGAGCACTTCCATTCAATAGGATTGAAAATGGCTTCGGAGCTCACTCAGCTGATCAGTGATCTGAGGAGTGAAGAAGATCTCCTCGAATGCTGGAGACGCCTGGAAGAGCACTTCCATTGAATAGGATTGAAAATGGCTTCGGAGCTCACTCAGCTGATCAGTGATCTGAGGAGTGAAGAAGATCTCCTCGAATGCTGGAGACGCCTGGAAGAGCACTTCCATTGAATAGGATTGAAAATGGCTTCGGAGCTCACTCAGCTGATCAGTGATCTGAGGAGTGAAGAAGATCTCCTCGAATGCTGGAGACGCCTGGAAGAGCACTTCCATTCAATAGGATTGGAAATGGCTTCGGAGCTCACTCAGCTGATCAGTGATCTGAGGAGTGAAGAAGCCTTTGAGCAATGATTTGCAGCGTTTTTTACCTACCAACATTTTTTTTACCTACCAACTTTTTTTTCACCTACCAGCTAGGTACTACCTACCACACCATACTGGCTTCACACCTTCACAATCAAGTTTATTAGAAAGAACTAAACGCTTCACACTCGATTCGAAAAATAGAAAGCTTCATATTGAAATTTGATTACTGGTTACGCAGAAGGCAAAACTGTATACAAATCGAAGAAATGAACAGCGATCGCATTTTAGTCCGATAAAATTTGAATGGAGATTAGACCTCTTTTGCGATTCACACTCATGATTCTGTTTTATCAAAGGAAAACCTTCAAGTACTCGTAGGGACCGAACGGTTTGTCCTACAGAGCTCCGGGTGGTCTCAAAAATTTTTAAAAATTCAATACTATTCTAAATTGGTGAAAAAACGATACCTATATTTCGAGAGTTTTCGAGCTAGGGCACTCTTGAAAATTTCAACCCTTAATTTTCACCCCTTAGAAGTGACCTACATCAACCAAAAGCTTCGCGGCACAACTAGACCCCAAATGGAGCCCATATACCAAATTTGAACCAAATCGGTCCAGTGTTGCTAAGAAAAGTGCCGCGTACGGCGTATGGCGTACGGCGTACGGCGGACGGACGGAAATTTTTTTATTCGATTTTCGTATTCTACGTACCTTGAAACGTAAAACATCAAATTTTGAGGGGGGGTTAAAATTTTTTTTTTCTTGCTCGATTCCAAAGGCTTATTATTGAAAATAATAAACCAAAACGAATGAAACTGAAAGTCTACAAGTAGATCTCATCAAGAACGGAGTGGTGTGATTTTTAAATCCATTTGGTGATGCCAATAACTTATTTCAAAAAGTGTAATGGTGAAAAGTCTCATTACCGCACAAGAATCAAGATTTTCCCTCCCATAGCGACCAACAGGACATTTTGGCGAACTTTCGACGAGAATCACAGTGGCAATACTGCAGAGCGCCAGAGAACTCGCCTCCGCCATTTCCCTCGTCAGTTGGTAAGCAGGGGTGGTTGTTAAAGATCACGTGTCAGGTGCGTACGTTTATTGTTATCATTACCACAGTTCAATGATTCTCTTTCAATGTTGGTGACTAATTTTTTTAGATCGCATTTTTTTGTAGCCCACTAATTGCCTTCTCAAACGGCGTAGAATGAGGAATATAGTATATACAGAACGAAAATGGCAAGCTCTCAAATTTGGAATTCTCATTACCACACTTCAAACTATCTCATTACCACTAACTTAATAAAGTTCGGTGGTAATGATAATAGGCGTGTGGTAACGAGAAAATGTTGTTAGTTGAGTATTTTAAAGATGAAGTATAAATATGATTTTTCTACCTCAGGTATCTATTGACAGTTTTTAAAAATAAAACGATTTTAGGTTTTCGAATTCTGATATTATTATCTCCATATTGCTCTAAGCCCTTAGAATAAAGAAATTATTATTGTTCCCTTAGGTAACCCTCAGAGATGACTCGCCCTACACTTTACACAGCGGAACAATTGAGTGAACAAAAAAGGGAGGCTGATCGAAGGCACAGAGAAGAGAGTATGGTCTAGAGTTTCTTGAAAAATATTTGTGATGTAATTAAGTTAATTATGTGACGAATATTAACAAAATTGTCAAGTTAATTAATATAAAGAGTTGAAGAGTGATATACATTACGTTCTAGACTGATAAGAGTTTTTTGAATGTAATTTGACTGTTTTAGTTTTTTTACAGTTCTTTACCTACTTGGAATACATTGATACTATTCTGATTTTCTTTGATTTTAGTTTATTTATTCCCTCCCCATCAGTCTATAGAAAAGAGAAATGGAGATTTTTCAATATAATCATCTTATCCAACCAACTGGACAAGCTCGTTGCTTGACAGGTAGAAACAGAATTGTGAGACTAATACGATATTCTCAATGCCAACTGCGCTTCTCATTACCATCACTAAAAAAAATTAATTCTCATTACCGCCGCACTAAAAATTTTCAAAATTGAAATTTGAGACTAAAAACTGTGAATTCAGCTCTATCTTACGTTACAAATTCTTCTTCAAGTTCCCAGGAAACTTGATGATTTTTTTAAAAAACAGAATTGTGAAATTAATACGATATTCTCAATACCAACGACTTAAAATAAATCAAGTTCTCATTACCACCGCACTATAAATTTTCAAAATTGAAATTTGAGACTAAAAACTGTGAATTGAGCTCTGTCTTGCATTACAAATTCTTCTTAACGTTCCCAGGAAACTTCATGAATTTTTTTGAATTTTTTGGAGACGGTTCACTTACTCAAAGTTTGAGCCTGGAAAATTGAGCTTTTTCTGAGAATTACCCAGGTACCTAATAGAAACTGTTGCAAATTCAACTTTTCTACTTTCCTACTACACTGAGGTTACCTGCCATCTGAGTGACATATCACTAACAGAATTTTCGAGTCATATTCCTCTGAACTGCTTCAATCTTATTTCGGTTTAATTTAATTATTCTTCCCTGTGATAGATAAAAAAAAGCCCAGAGGATGATTATCGAGTGACCGAAAATTATACCTTCCGGATGATATACTTTGTATTTCCTTCCGTTTGGGAGCGTTTTAAATGTAAACCCGACTCTCGTTCAATACCGTGACGTCTGTCATGGCCAGTCCTTTAACCAGCTACAGCTTAGCATACGAATTTAGAAAATCAAAAACCAGAGATCAGAAAAACATATTGTTAAGTTAAGTTAATAAGCATTAAGTCTATTAAACCAGTAGGTAAGCGATAACACTAGCATTTTTATTTACCTTCCTAGAACAAAAAACTGTTACACTCAATATAATTTATTTAGTACTTTGAGTGAGAATTTGTAGACCCTCCCCCTCCACCTTATCCACCATAACATTTCTAGCGGTGAGGGAGCCTCGAATTTTACCAGCATTTTAAAATCCATAATCTACGATACCCAACATGCGAATTCGACTTCAACCCCACCACCATGGTACCAAAGCGGTAATACGTCGAAGTAATACGTTTTACTTACTTTCCTCTGGTAGTTTTGGTAGGCAGTCCGTAGTAGGTAGTTCACATCCGTATTCAAGGTGAAACACTAAAAAACCCACGAAATATGCGGTTTATGCTGTCCTGGCACCATGGTGGCAACACTGATTTGTTCCATGGTGGCACAAAGAATAAATCATGAAAATCCAAAGGTATATTGATAATTGTCCCTCAATTTCAAAGCTTGGGTACAATTAGTAAGCAAGTTGTAAGTAAAGGGGCCCCCATCCCCCCCCCCTTAAAAGGCAAAATTCAAAATTCTGGCGAGTAGTGCACAACTAGATAGATTTCCGCGTCGAATAAAAAAGAACCACGAAAATCGGTTGACGACTAAGGCCTGGGCAGAGTACACTAGATTTTGTGACACACTTAGACATTCACCTATGGTTTTTTCGCGGATTTGGATTCAGAATGGTCTGAAACGGATTAGTGTGTGATTTTTTTTTCTGTTGAGTGTTGTCCTACTTCACCCCAGATTAATCGCATAAGGAAGCCCAAGTCTTACTGTGGGACGTCCTAAAAATTGAAGCTCGTTCAAATCCTATTAAGTAAATGGCTGTAGGTAAAATATGATATTCTCAAAAAAGCCATACAGATCACCCTTCAGGCAAAGAATAAAATGTTTTAATTCATTGAAGACTGAAACGTAAAAAGAAAAATTGATGATTTCAGATGTGGAAAAAATTCTAGCCTCCAGTGAGCTACCGAAAAACGGCGCCAAGAGCTTTCCCTCCTTCAAGACTGAGCGGTCATGCGGGCTATTGCCTAGTTGTCGGTCCTGATATCTACCCGCGCCCCCCTCCCTCCTTCAAATTTGAATACTGAGTGGTCGTACGGGTCATTGCATACAACTTGCGCCGTCTGCCAAGCGAACCCTTGTTCAGTAACGACTGTTTTAATTTTTTGTGGAAAAACTCACAGATCGAAGGTGGTTACATTTTGGGTGAAGGTTGAATTTAAAATACCTACATCATGATCAATAAAAATGTTACCAATGGAATGAGGCAATACGATGTATTAGAACTGTTAGAACGGGAAATTTCATATAAAAACCTAGATAACAGAAAAAAGGGTCGAATCTCCTCAAGCTCCTGAAATATGCTTTATTCAAGACCTAATACATGAACCGTTTTTTTAAAAGGAGTTATGTGTCTTTTTGGCCATTTTCACTTTTGGTTTATTATTTTCAATAATGAACCTTTGGAATCGACCAAGAAAAAAAAATTTTACACCCCCTCAAAATTTGATGGTTTACGTTTCAAGGTTCGTAGAATCCAAACATATTGTTTAGTAATGCATGCATTCCAGGGGACGTCCCATTGGACAAGCATTAGATCAGTTAACCAGTTGGTAAGCGATAAAACTGTTTCACTGGATGTAATTTGGTTTATTAGTTTAGACAAGAAATAGTGACCCCCCCCCCCCTCACCATTATCTAACAAAACATTTCTAGCGGCATGGGACCTCGAATCTGAAGAGCATTTTAAAATCCATGATCTACGATACCCAACATGCGAATTCGAGTTCACCCCCCCCCCCCTCCACCACCAATGGTGCCAGTCTGGCACCAAAGCGGAAATACGTCGTAACATTGAACTTTCATCTATTAGTTTTAGTAGGCGGTCCGTCGAGGTTCACATCCGTATTCAAGGTGAAACACAAAAAAAAAGAAAAAAAAACACGAAATATGCGGTTTATGGTGTCCTGGCACCACGGTGGCACTACTATTAGTTCCATGGTGGTACAGAGAACAATTCATGAAAATACGGAGCTATAATGAGAATTTTTCCTCAATTTCAAAGCTTGGGTACAATTAGTACCTAAGCAGTAAAGGAACCGAAATATTGAAAAATCGGATATTTTATGAACATTATCCCCCCACTTGCCCCCTCCCCTTGCGAATTTTGGTACTCAGGTGAAATTATGTACAACTCGGAAGTTATTTGAGTCAAACAAAAAAGAAACACAAATCGGTTGGGAATTGAGGCCTGGGCAGAGTACACAAGATTATGCCCGCAAACGCACGTTTTTTGAGCATCAACCCCCCCTTTCCCCCCCTTAAAAGGCAAAATTCGAAATTCCGGCGCCGTAGTGCACAACTAGATAGTTTTCCGCGTCGAACAAAAAAGAACCAGGAAAATCGGTTGAGTACTAAGGCCTGTGCAGACGACACAAGATTTTGTCACACACACACACACACACACACACCTACACACACACACACACACACACACACACCTACACACACACACCTACACACACACACACACACACACACACACACACACACAGACATACACCTATGGTTTTTTTCGCGGATTTGGATTCAGAATGGTCTAAAACGGATTACTGTGTGGTTATTTTTTCTTTCTGTTGAGTGTTGTCCAACTTCACCCCAGATCGATCGCATAAGGACGCCCAAGTCTTACTGTGGGACGTCCTAAAAATCGAATAAAAATTTGGCCGTCCGTCTGCCGTACGCCGTCCGCGGCACTTTTGCCACTTAGCATTGACCGATTTTGATGAAATTTGGTATGTAGGCTCCATTTGGGTTCTAGTTGTGCCCCGAAGATTTTGGTTGATGTAGGTCACTTCTAAGGGTTTGAAATCAAAAAATTTTGATATAAAGGTATTGTTTTTCCTTCAATTTAAGATTCTATAGAATTTTTAGAATTTTTTGAGACCACCCGGAGCTCTGTAGGACAAACCGTTCGCTCACTACGAGAATTTAAAGTTTGGACGTACGATAAATCAAAAACACGAGTGTGAATCGCTGACCGAAATGCGATTGATGTTCTTCTTCATGTTGGATGGTTGGTGGCTTTGCAGACAAGGGATCTATATAAAAAATTAAAAAATAATAAACCATTGTGTAATAATTTGCAGCGTTTTTTTTTTCTGGGTGTCCATACCTACGTACTTGGTTGCATTGATTGCGATTAAAAGGCGCCTCGTTTCATTGACGCTTCCCAAAGAAAAAGCGGATTGAAATTTCTGATGTCTTTTGAAAGGGACTACGTGAGCCACATAGCCCCTTTCAAAAGAGAACTTACTCGCTATTTTGTCAACGTGGAGTTTCAAGGTTTCGAGACTCCAAAAATAAACAGTGAGGTTAATTTCATAATAATTAATGTGTTGGTTAAGGGGGGTAAGTTTTTTTTTATCGATTCCAAAGGTTATTATAGAAAATAATAAACCGAAATCACTTCTTTTACAATGTCCTCCTCGCTCTAACTGACACAAAAGAATACGACAAAATCGAACAGTTTTTCCAAGTCAGGGGGCACAGTTTTTTCCCGTGCTATCGTGATTTCGCTCTCATCAAAAGAAAACTGCGCTCAGTAGATCGGCTGTACACAATCCATCTCAAAAATCCTCCCCAAAATTCCCATGCTCAAAAATCCACAGTGTGTGAATTGCTGGTCACCCATCAACCCCTTCGAGTTAGCTGACCTAGAGAAGTTGAGGAGCTACATTCCTGAAAAACATTTTTATCATTTCACGTTGATCAAATAATAAACAGATAATATAAACCTTTTATGTTATGATGTTTTATATACATGTTTTCATCAAAATATGTTTCATTCAATGATGTTGTTTATTTAAATTATTTCAGTCCTGAAAAATCGATTTTTTTAAAAGGGAGAATGTGACTGAATTTCAAATTGCAATTTGATACACTTCCCCTTGCTGGAAAAATCTGAACAATTATGGAGAATTATTGTAGAATATTTAGCTGTATTGGAATATTTGAAAAAGTCTGCCAAGTGGGTGTGGCACATCGCTTCCTTGTATCCATAACCCGGTTGTACAGATGATCCGATGCATAGTAGTTTATCTGTAAACACCAATTGCACTACCGTATTAGGGGACCGCCTATACGTCAACCCGGGCCATCTATGATCATTTCTTCGAAATAGCATGGAAAATGTAGAAGTTATGGATGTTACAAGGAAATTCACGTTTGCGCATGCACAGTAGCTACTATCAGTCCGGGAGCAATGGTTTCCATACAGGACCTTTTACACCTCAATCCGCAAAATCCCTGAAAATTACAACGAAATCAGATGGAAAATGTAGAAGTTCTGGCTGTTACAAGGAAATTCACGTTTGCGCAAGTGCAGTCGCTTCTATCAGTCCGGGGATGATCTCTGAAAATTTCATCGAAATCGAAATCATTCAATCATTTTGCTTCCTCACTTCCGAAGGTAGGGAAGCTTTGTATTCGTGAAAGAAGTGAAAAAAAATGTCCTCCAAAATCAAAATTCCCACTTGCTTTTTGCGTTTTAGAGCTTCCCGAACAATTTTGGTTCCGTGTCTGTCGGTCTGTCTGTGGTCAATCCTTGTCCCGGGCAAAACTATACTAACCTGAGGTCCGATTTTGATGAAATTTTCAGGGATTGTGCGGGTTAGGTCCTAGACGGTCCCCTATCAATTTCAGCACCTTCGGACCAATAGGAGCGAGTGCGCATGCGCAAACGTGAATTTCCTGGAACCTCGGTTTCTAATGAACCGATTTTGCTCAAATTTGGAGGTTAGTTAGGGACTAACTTCTAAGAGACACCCTATAAGTTTCAAATTGGTCAAGCAATAGCCGCTGCGCATGCGCGAACTTTAAATTTATTGTTACAACCAAAACTCCGCAACTATTCAACCAATTTCGATGAAATTTTCAGGGATTGTGTGGGTTAGGTCCTAGACGGTGGACCGTTAAATAAAATTCTACGTTGAAAACGTATAAAAACGTTTGAAAAATTGTACGTTGAAAAATTGTACGTCCATGTTACAATGAGTGAGGAAGCTATACTGCCCACCCAACTTGGCAGACGTTTTTTATTTGCAGTGAAACACAGTGTGTATGTGCAATTGTCAACAAATTAAACTAATACAATGAAGAAACAAAAGAAGAAAAAAATTAACAATGTATTGTACAATGTACAAGGTAGGTATGAAGTATAGCTGAGGTGATAGTTGTAGTGCTTATTATGTCATAATAAGCACTACAACTATCACCTCAGCTATACTTCATACCTACGACTTCCTTGAAAAATTCGTCAAAGTTGTAAGGGTTGATTAAGAACTTGATGAGATAGGCTCTGAAAAAACTGAGAGCTGCACTTCGAAGTTTCACAGGGAGAGCGTTAAAAAATTTAATGCCTCACTAGGTGTTACCATTACATGCGGACTGTAAACGATGGAAAGGAAGACAGAGGTCTAGCCATGTAGGATAAAAATGAACAGGGTAGGCTTAACATTTAACATATCTCCTGATACATTTCTCCTGTATAACTAAGACATTCCAAAATGTAGGCAGCTGGGATGGTTATAACACCTAGTTGCTTGTAGGCCGCCCTACAGTCTTCTTATTCTCGGACATTAACTTCGTATAGTTATGCCCGTTAGAAGGATTTCATGACAGACACACAGACACGAAACCAAAATTGTTAAGAAAAGTCTAAAACAAAAAGAAAGTGAACATTTTGTTTTTTGAGAACTTTTTTTTCAACCTTGAAAAGTGAAAACATAGTTTCCGCTACCTTGGTAGACTCGGATATTTTGACGACTTGGGACAGTTGTTGACGTTTTCCTTAAGTATCGTGAATGACACATAACCCCTCTTAAAAATATTTTGTTATGTAATGCATGCATTCCAGGATACGTCCCTTGGAATTGTGTATAGATCACTTTCAACTATCGGACTCACTCAATGTTAGATCCAAATTTATTTTGAGATAAACGTATTTCGAATCAAGAGAAATTCTCTCTCAAGCAAGGTTCTCTATAAATCTTTACTAAAATTGGTTTCTATAATTCGTTGCTAAAATTGGTTTCTATAATATGTTTCTAAAATTGGTTTTTATAATTCGTTGCTAAAATTGGTTTCTATAATATGTTGCTAAAATTGGTTTCTATAATTCGTTGCTAAATTGGTTTCTATAATTCGTTGCTAAAATTGGTTTCTATTATATGTTCCTAAAGTTGGTTTCTATAATTCATTGCTAAAATTGGTTTCTATAATTCGTTGCTAAAATTGGTTTCTATAATTCGTTGCTAAAATTGGTTTCTATAATTCG
Source organism: Apolygus lucorum (assembly GCA_009739505.2). Lineage (NCBI taxonomy): Eukaryota > Metazoa > Arthropoda > Insecta > Hemiptera > Miridae > Apolygus > Apolygus lucorum. Next base: position 16,121,185 of record CM019182.2, read on the forward strand.
TTGCTAAAATTAATTTTTATAAATCGTTGCTAAAATTGGTTTCTATCATTTATTACTACAATTGGCTACTATAATTTTTTCGTAAATTTGTTTCTAAATTTGTTACTAAATGATGACGATAATTCGTTGCTAAAATTGGCTCCTATAATTTGTTACTAAAATTGGAAATTGGAAATATTATTAATTATTCTTTGTTGGGGCTACCTGAAATGTCTGTGCTGGGTTTGACTAAATTTTTAGTCGTCTCTCCGATGATTTTGTGTAATTGAAATCCTGTTCTAAGCGAGTAATGGGACTGTGAAGCAATTAAGTTTTGTGAAAGCAAATAAGTTTTCGGTCAGAGTCTAGTGACTACAAACGCCCAGGAACAAGTTCCCGTTGCCTCTCCCTTCACTCCTACTCCCGACGGCATCCGGGGAAACCCCAAAAGTCCCATTGTGTTGATTCGCGGGGCCCATCAAGAGCACTTCAGTCGCGGAGTCAGGATCCGACAAATCGACCAGTCATCGTCCTTGATTACCAGTCCTCACAATTGTCTAGGAAGATTATTATTTTTGGTAAACACTCTTCACGTTTCGAGCTGTTCGGTGATTACATAATTAGATATCCCGAACAAGGTTGCCGCGATTGCGACATGTGACGCGAACCTCGATTAATAGAGAATAATTCAGAGTGTGGACCAATTATAACAAAATACTTGGATTTACACAAAAAACTAAACATTTAGGCAAGGAACTTACCTGAAAACTTTTTAAAAAGGGGTTTTTGGCTTGCCAAAGCCGAAAATTATTGTTTTCAATTTTGCTACCTATTCTCTTGTATATGCAAACCATACTGATCAATACTATAATTAGTAGTACATACATGTGATGGATTGATGAAAACGAAGACTCAAACCCTGATTGAACCCGATTGAACGTTTACCATTTTACATGCATTATCATCAGATTTACTGACATTGTTATTTTAAACAATCGTTATTATTTTAAACTCGAGAAACACAGTAGTGTCGTCACTAGCTGCTCATAAATCCCCTCGTGACAGGTTTTGAAACTATTGAGAGAAGAGAGGAGGCACCTGTTAAGCCCTCCTCTAGTTCTGTTCGAACAGTTAATGTTGTAGCTCGCCTGAGTGTGAACCTTCGAGGTGTCATGTGATCATTTTGATATCAAATTTGTAGTGAATGCTGTCCAAGGGGGAGTATCGCTAACTCGAGTTCCGTTTCTGAAATAGTACAGTTTCAGGTAATAAAATTAGTTTACTATTCGGAAGTGTTGTTCCTTTGCAAATACCATGTCTTCCGACAAAGAGGAAGGTCACCTTTGGGAGAAGAAACCCACCATAACATCAGAAGTGGGATAAACAACTTACGTACAGGATTTAATGAAAATCGTGAATCCAATAGTGACTATGTGATTTTGTTCGTGAAAATGTCTGAAATGTTCGCTTAGAATGTCTGTGAAAACGTCGGTCATTCAAAACCGCCATTGTCCCCATTTTCAGGACAAGCCAAAAATACCTCGAGGGGAAAACCCTGCACCGGACCAGAGAGGATGGACGTGGTGAAACCCTTTTGGAGGGAGGTACACTCTTCCAAGATCACGTAGGTACGCACTTCCGAACGCGATGGTGCCGAATTTTTACGAGAAGGCACGAGTGGAGATCATCGGACACCTCCTGTTCCTCCACCCGCCTCACCTTACGCTCATGACAAGTATGATATATCAGCGAGAGTTATGAAAACAATGACTGGCAAAATCTCTTTGAATCAAGAACCACCACTTCAAAACATGACCCAAATGATTAAACCTCCTCTTTCTCATCACCACAAAAATTTAATCTTTGCTGTGGGCACAAACTTTTTGAGTGTCGCTCATCAGTCTCTGGGACTAGCTCAGCGAGTACTACAGCAGTACTACAGCGACTACCACAGCAACCCATCACCAGTACATGCATTGCCTGCAACCAAAAAGGATACATCGCACCAAAATGTTCCAAGAAGAAGCAGTCATCAACACCAGGCACAGGAGAAGACAGAAGTCTGATGTCCAAGCCAGCAGAGAAGCACGTTGGCCTATGTGTTGCTAATCCAGAAGGCGCCTTCACCTACTTACCAAGGTGATGTATTCCATTATTTTTGGTTTATTATTTTCAATAATGAGCCTCTGGAATCGACCAAAAATTAAACAATAATTGTTTTTTTCTTTTTATTTTAAATGTGTTTTTTTTAATTAATTATATTTTTTAATTAATTATTTTTTAAATTAAATTAAATTTAAAATTTTTTTTTATTTTAATGTTTTTAAAATTAATTATTTTTAAATTAAATTTTTAAAAAATTATTTTAAATTTTTTTTAATTGATATTTTTTTAAATTACCTAAAAAAATACCTACCTAATTACCTACCTTTTAATTAAATTAAATTTAAATTAAATTTTAAAAAATTAAATTTTAAATTTTATTTAAAAATAAAAATTATTCTTAACCTCCTGTTTACCTAGGGAATGAGAACTAAATAAACCACACTGGTTGAGAACTAAAATGTTTGTATTGAACAAAACTAATAGTTGGTTTGAACAATAATTGCAGAGCGCAGAGTTAAAACTTGGTAGGTAGCGTTCTAGGTATGGCCGAGGCATCGGGACCACAGAGGGGTATCTTCACTGCAGCCGTCTTGATCTGCCCTGTACGTTCATGTTCTATGTTGTTCTTAATTATGATCGTCCTTGGTCTACTAGTTCATCAACTCTTACAGATCTAATACTGGTCTATTAGTTCTGAATGCAATAACCCATTGAATGTACGATGATCTAATTTGGTCCATTCCTAGGGAACTACTTTGTTGGTAAAAAGGGACTACTTTCTCTTAGGACCGACTGCCCACTTTGGGCGGGAAGGTCCAAACGCCCCCCTCAAAAAATGTTCGCTTGGAATGTCTGTGAAAACATCGGTCATTCAAGTCCGCCATTGTCCCCATTTTCAGGACAAGCCAAAAATACCTCGAGGGGAAAACCCTCCACCGGACCAGAGAGGATGGACGTGGTGAAACCCTTTTGGAGGGAGGTACACTCTTCCAAGATCACGTAGGTACGCACTCCGAACGCGATGGTGCCGAATTTTTATGAGAAGGCACGAGTGGAGATCATCGGAGACCTCCTGTTCCTCCACCCGCCTCACCTTACGCTCATGACAAGTATGATATACCAGCGAGAGTTATGAAAACAATGACTGGCAAAATCTCTTTGAATCAAGAATCACCACTTCAAAACATGACCCAAATGATTAAACCTCCTCTTTCTCATCACCACAAAAATTTAATCTTTGCTGTGGGCACAAACTTTTTGAGTGTCGCTCATCAGTCTCTGGGACTAGCTCAGCGAGTCACCTACCACAGCAACCCATCACCAGTACATTCATTGCCTGCAACCAAAAAGGATACATCGCACCGAAATGTTCCAAGAAGAAGCAGTCATCAACACCAGGCACAGGAGAAGACAGAAGTCTGATGTCCAAGCCAGCAGAGAAGCACGTTGGCCTATGTGTTGCTAATCCAGAAGGCGCCTTCACCTACTTACCAAGGTGATGTATTCCATTATTTTTGGTTTATTATTTTCAATAATGAACCTCTGGAATCGACCAAGAATTAAACAATAATTGTTTTTTCTTTTTATTTTTTTTTTTAATTTTAATTTTTTTTATTATTTTTTTTAATTAATTATTTTTAATTAAATTAAATTTAAATTTAAATTTAAATTTTTTATTTTTTAAATTAATTATTTTTAAATTAAATTAAATTAAAATTAAATTTAAAAAATTATTTTAATTTTTTTTTAATTGATATTTTTTAAATTACCTAATCATTTTTTTAATTAAATTAAATTAAAATTAAATTTAAAAAATTAAATTTTAAATTTTATTTAAAAATAAAAATTATTCTCAACCCCCCTGTTTACCTAGGGAATGAGAACTAAATAAACCACACTGGTTGAGAACTAAAATGTTTGTATTGAACAAAACTAATAGTTGGTTTGAACAATAAATGTAGAGCGCAGAGTTAAAACTTGATAGGTAGCTTTCTAGGTATGGCCGAGGCATCGGGACCACAGAGGGGTATCTTCACTGCAGCCGTCTTGATCTGCCCTGTACGTTCACGTTCTATGTTGTTCTTAATTATGATCGTCCTTGGTCTACTAGTTCATCAACTCTTACAGATCTAAAACTGGCCTATTAGTTCTGAATGCAATAACCCATTGAATGTACGATGATCTAATTTGGTCCATTCCTAGGGAACTACTTTGTTGGTAAAAAGGGACTACTTTCTCTTAGGACCGACTGCCCACTTTGGGCGGGAAGGTCCAAACGCCCCCCTCAAAAAATGTTCGCTTGGAATGTCTGTGAAAACATCGGTCATTCAAAACCGCCATTGTCCCCATTTTCAGGACAAGCCAAAAATACCTCGAGGGGAAAACCCTGCACCGGACCAGAGAGGATGGACGTGGTGAAACCCTTTTGGAGGGAGGTACACTCTTCCAAGATCACGTAGGTACGCACTTCCGAACGCGATGGTGCCGAATTTTTACGAGAAGGCACGAGTGGAGATCATCGGACACCTCCTGTTCCTCCACCCGCCTCACCTTACGCTCATGACAAGTATGATATATCAGCGAGAGTTATGAAAACAATGACTGGCAAAATCTCTTTGAATCAAGAACCACCACTTCAAAACATGACCCAAATGATTAAACCTCCTCTTTCTCATCACCACAAAAATTTAATCTTTGCTGTGGGCACAAACTTTTTGAGTGTCGCTCATCAGTCTCTGGGACTAGCTCAGCGAGTACTACAGCAGTACTACAGCGACTACCACAGCAACCCATCACCAGTACATGCATTGCCTGCAACCAAAAAGGATACATCGCACCAAAATGTTCCAAGAAGAAGCAGTCATCAACACCAGGCACAGGAGAAGACAGAAGTCTGATGTCCAAGCCAGCAGAGAAGCACGTTGGCCTATGTGTTGCTAATCCAGAAGGCGCCTTCACCTACTTACCAAGGTGATGTATTCCATTATTTTTGGTTTATTATTTTCAATAATGAGCCTCTGGAATCGACCAAAAATTAAACAATAATTGTTTTTTTCTTTTTATTTTAAATGTGTTTTTTTTAATTAATTATATTTTTTAATTAATTATTTTTTAAATTAAATTAAATTTAAAATTTTTTTTTATTTTAATGTTTTTAAAATTAATTATTTTTAAATTAAATTTTTAAAAAATTATTTTAAATTTTTTTTAATTGATATTTTTTTAAATTACCTAATCATTTTTTTAATTAAATTAAATTTTAAAACGCTGCAAATCATTGCTCAAAGGTTTATTATTTTCTGTATAGATCATCCTTCTGTATAGATCACTGGTTCTCCATCAATAGCACCTACCACCATCTGTATTCTCCCTTGACCTTCCCTCTCAAATTTCAGCTCCTGCGTTCAATAGGATTGAAAATGGCTTCGGAGCTCACTCAGCTGATCAGTGATCTGAAGAGTGAAGAAGATCTCCTCGAATGCTGGAGACGCCTGGAAGAGCACTTCCATTCAATAGGATTGAAAATGGCTTTGGAGCTCACTCAGCTGATCAGTGATGTGAGGATTGAAGAAGATCTCCTCGAATGCTGGAGACGCCTGGAAGAGCACCTCCATTCAATAGGATTGAAAATGGCTTTGGAGCTCACTCAGCTGATCAGTGATGTGAGGAGTGAAGAAGATATCCTCGAATGCTGGAGACGCCTGGAAGAGCTCCTCCATTCAATAGGATTGAAAATGGCTTCGGAGCTCACTCAGCTGATCAGTGATCTGATCAGTGAGCAATGATTTGCAGCGTTTTTTACCTACAAACATTGTTTTACCTACCAACTTTTTTTTACCTACCAACTATTGGTAGGTACTACCTACCACACTATAATGGCTTCACACCTTCACAATCAAGTTTATTAGAAAGAACTAAACGTTTCACACTCGATTCGAAAAATAGAAAGCTTGATATGGAAATTTGATTACTGGTTACGCAGAAGGAAAAACTGTATACAAATCGAAGAAATGAACAGCGATCGCATTTTAGTCCGATAAAATTTGAATGGAGATTAGACCTCTTTTGCGATTCACACTCATGATTCTGTTTTATCGAAGGAAAACCTTCAAATACTCGTAGGGACCGAACGGTTTGTCCTACAGAGCTCCGGGTGGTCTCAAAATTTTTTAAAAATTCTGTACTATTTAAAATTGGTGAAAAAACGATACCTTTATTTCGAGAGTTTTCGAGCTAGGGCACTCTTGAAAATTTCAACCCTTAATTTTCACCCCTTAGAAGTGACTTACATCAACCAAAAGCTTCGCGGCACAACTAGACCCCCAATGGAGCCCATATACCAAATTTGAACCAAATCGGTCCAGTGTTGCTAAGAAAAGTGCCGCGTACGGCGGACGGCGTACGGCGGACGGCGTACGGCGGACGGCGTACGGCGGACGGACGGAAATTTTTTTATTCGATTTTCGTATTCTACGTACCTTGAAACGTAAAACATCAAATTTTGAGGGGGGGTTAAAAAAATTTGTTTCTTGCTCGATTCCAAAGGCTTATTATTGAAAATAATAAACCAAAATTAAATTTTAAATTTTATTTAAAAATAAAAATTATTCTTAACCTCCTGTTTACCTAGGGAATGAGAACTAAATAAACCACACTGGTTGAGAACTAAAATGTTTGTATTGAACAAAACTAATAGTTGGTTTGAACAATAATTGCAGAGCGCAGAGTTAAAACTTGGTAGGTAGCGTTCTAGGTATGGCCGAGGCATCGGGACCACAGAGGGGTATCTTCACTGCAGCCGTCTTGATCTGCCCTGTACGTTCATGTTCTATGTTGTTCTTAATTATGATCGTCCTTGGTCTACTAGTTCATCAACTCTTACAGATCTAATACTGGTCTATTAGTTCTGAATGCAATAACCCATTGAATGTACGATGATCTAATTTGGTCCATTCTTAGGGAACTACTTTGTTGGTAAAAAGGGACTACTTTCTCTTAGGACCGACTGCCCACTTTGGGCGGGAAGGTCCAAACGCCCCCCTCAAAATTTGTTGGTTTACATTTCAAGGTATGAAGAATCCAAAAATCGAATAAAAATTTGGCTGTCCGTCCACTGTACGCGGCACTTTCCTTTGTTTCAATTGACCAATTTTGATGAAATGTGGTATATGGGCTCTGTTTGGGGTTTAGTTGTGCGCCGAAGATTTTGGTTGATGTAGGTCACTTCTAAGGGTTGAAATTAAGAGAACAGCCTAGCTAAAAAAAAAATTGTTAATATAAAGGTATTGTTTTCCTTCATTTTAAGACAGTATTGAATTTTTTGAGACCACGCGGAGCTCTGTGGGACAAACTGTTCACTCCCTACGAGAACTTAATGATTGGACTTGAGATAAATTAGAAACACGAGTGATCTATATAGAATATTTATAAACCTTGTGTAATAATTTGCAGCGCTTTTCGACTCAGGATCAGAATGCTCTCTCCTTCGTATGTCCTTTAGTTCTAAATTACAAGGCACTACTTTAACAATATAGTTTATTTGCATGGGATAGGATCTGCAGTAACCATTTCTAAATGCCAAAAACGAGTTAATTACCATCAATGGTCATGATATCCATGTATTATTCCACATAGTGGCAGATTATTATTATTATGGTGATTACCCCAAATACGTGCATTTTGTGGAAGGACGATCCTCCTATCATGTCTTCTGCTACTGAGAATATTTTACTGGACACTACCAGACCTTCCATGAATAAAATTGGAGTTAAATCCAAGGACACAATTATTGAAATTGAGTCAGAAGTTTTTTTGGATACTGATACTAAGAGAGATAAGCATTCTGGAACTGATAATACTTGCAAATCTATTTATGCATTTTCTGATTTTTGAAAGATCCATGTTCTCTGGATCAGTTTACAGAGGATGTGGTTGTGTTGTTCAGTGAGATCCTAGGCTGTCACACCATAACCGTTCCATTCTTTGATTCACCCACACATATAGACCCATTATCAGAAAGTCGTCAAGTTTCACCAGTAAATGATGTGAATTTCAACGAATTACACACAGGTATTCCTATTAGTCAAAAATCAAAACTCGGTAATCTTTTACAAAAATATTCAAAATTCTTCATCACAGGAGTTCTAACCACGCGCATTACCACTGGAACATTTACAATTCGCCTCATTGATCCAACTAAAACAGTACAACGACGTCCTTATAGACTCAGTCCTGTTCCTGTACAATGTGAATTAGTTCGAGAGCACATAAAAGAACTTGAAGAGGCAAAAGTAATTTCTCCTAGCTCAACTCCTCGCTAGTCCAATAGGTACTTCTAGTTCAAAAAAAGACTGGAGGTTTTCGGATGACTGTTGATTTTCGTTCCTTGAATTTGAACACAGTCCCAGAACATTTTCCTTTGCCGTTGATTACAGATCAAATTGCTCGATTGAGTGGAACTAAGTATTTCACCATCTTGGATGCGTCCAGTGGATTTTATTCAATTCCTGTTCAGAAAGACTCGACAGAAACGAAAAACTGTCTTTTGTAACACCAGATGGACACATAACTACTATTTGGTTGTAAGGAGAGCCGATCCAAACAGGATTTCGCAACCCCCTCCATCTGCAAGCAGATAGATGAAACCCCGAAAACCCTAGCAGGGTGATCGAGGGAGTGGAAGGAACTCACCACCTGGGAGCCCTGGGGGAGCTAGTCATAGCTACCAGCTCCTCTAGGTACCTACCTGTTTGTATTAACACCACAGGTTAGGCCGAACCTCCTAGCTAAGGTTCTACCAGCTAGACAGGTTGGTATCTGAGTTCATAACAGAACTCACATGCCGAGAGACGTCTTCAGGGGACTAGCCCTTGAGGATGCCATCTCTCCCCCTAGCAGTCTTCTTGGTACAAGCCCATGAAGTAGGGTTTGCTCAACCACGACCACCACGAATCCGACCTCAACTAAGGGGTAGGCAGGTAATGCTTTGACCGAAGTCGGTGCATCGGTAGCCTGGGGCTCCCCTCGCCCGTGGTACTGGTAACGAGATGAGTAAAAAGCCTTTTACAGGCATTACTGCCATCCCCAGAAGCCCGACCAGGTAACAGGCCCGGAAGCAGAGAATTTGTACCTGCTCCCTTACCGCTCTACTCCTCTCAGAGGCATGTGCCAAAGCCCTAACATTAAGGGGGTACAGGAGAGGGAGGCACGGGGGTACCCATAACACACCAGATGTTCAAATTGGAGTGAAGTTCCGAATTTCGGTGCGCGGATTCGCGAAAATGTATACTTCGGTGATACTTTCGGGTTTCCAAAGGTTTATTGAAAATAATAAACCAAAGAGACATGGAATTCATCAATTAGGTAATTAATTATTCTCATTAGCGAACAGTTGGGACTACCCGAAGTCTCATTCGGCTCTAAAAGTTCATAAAAATCTTAAACTAATGAAAAAAAATTTTATTCGATTTTCGGATTCTACGTACCTTGAAACGTAAAACATGAAATTTTGAGGGGGGTTAAAATTTGTTTTTCTTGCTCGATTCCAAAGGCTTATTATTGAAAACAATAAACCAAAACAACACCTGTATAATATCACACGAGCTAGGGTATTTTGAAAATGTTTTCCTCTGCTTTTGGTTTATTATTTTCAATAATGAACCTTTGGAATCGACCAAGAAAAAAAATTTTTTAACACCCCCACAAAATTTGATGGTTTACGTTTCAAGGTACGTAGAATCCAAAAATCGAATAAAAATTTGGCCGTCCGTCCGCCGTACGCGGCACTTTCACCACTTAGCATTGACCGATTTTGATGAAATTTGGTATATAGGCTTCATTTGAGGTCTAGTTGTGCCCCGAAGATTTTGGTTGATATAGGTCAGTTCTAAGGGTTCCAAAATGAATTTTGAAATTTCGAAAACGCCCTAACTCAAAAAATTTTGATATAAAGGTATTGTTTTTCCTTCAATTTAGGGTTCTATAGAATTTTTTTGAGATCACACGGAGCTCTGTAGGACAAACTGTTCGCTCGCTACGAGAATTTGAGGGTTTTACGTACGATAAATCAGAAACACGAGTGTGAATCGCAAAAGAGGCCTAATCTCCGTTCAAATTTTAGTTGACCGAAATGCGATCGATGTTTTTCTTCAAGTTGGATGAGTTTCTTCTAGGTGGCTTTGCAGACGAGTGATCTATATAAAAATAATAAACCATTTTGTAATAATTTGCAGCGTTTTAATTTCTCCCCCCAAAAGTTAAAACAAGTTTTGAAACCTTAGTAGACAAAGGTTTCAATTGCATACGAGTCTGCAAACATTGGGTCCATGTCTTGTATATCATTTATGCATAAATTTAGGGCTTTCCAACGAATGATGAACTATTTTTCTACGAACAAGAATAATCCAAAAGTTCCGTAGCAACGACTTGGTACTAAGTGGAAATCATTAAAATACGCTGCAAATTATTACACAATGGTTTATTATTTTTCTATATAGATCACTCGTCTACAAAATCACCAACCATCCAATATGAAGGGGAAAAAATAAAAAATAAAAAAAATAAAAAATAAAAAAAAAATAAAAAAAAAAAAATGAAAAAAAAATAAAAATCACCAACCATCGATCGCATTCCGGTCAGCTCTAATTTGAACGGAGATTAGGCCTCTTTTGCGATTCACACTCGTGTTTTGATTTATATATATATACATATTTCAATATAAACCCTTAAATTTTCGTAGGGAGCGAACGGTTTGTCCTACAGAGCTCCGCGTGGTCTCAAAAAATTCTAAAAATTCTATAGAATCTTAAATTGAAGGAAAAACAATACCTTTATATCGAAACTTTTTGAGTTAGGGCGTTTTCAAAATTTCAAAATTGATTTTGGAACCCTTAGAAGTGACCTACATCAACCAAAAGCTTCGGAGCACAACTAGACCCCAAATGGAGCCTACATACCAAATTTCATCAAAATCGGTCAATGCTAAGTGGCAAAAGTGCCGCGTACGGCGTACGGCGGACGGACGGCCAAATTTTTATTCGATTTTTGGATTCTACGTACCTTGAAACGTAAACCATCAAATTTTGAGGGGGTGTTAAAATTTTTTTTCTTGGTCGATTCCAAAGGTTCATTATTGAAAATAATAAACCAAAATTAACTGTAGCGTGACCAATTTTTGTGACGCTTTTTCTTGACGTTTTTTCGTTCATGTGCCAAATTAAAGACGTAAAATGTCAAAAAAGTCGTCCAAGTGAGTAAGAAGTAGTGAATAGATTGTGTAAAAATTATTGTGGAGCAGTACACCACTCATCCCTATAATATGAAATGATTTTCTCGATGATGTTGAGGGTTTTCTGAACTGAATTGAAAAAAGTTTTCCCGATTTCGTTGATGATTTTTTCGCATTTTCGCATGTACAATGCGTTCTATTGATTGTATCGTATTGAAATCAATAAGCAATCACCTTATAATTGAGAGAAAAATTGGGCTCGTTTGGTAATTTATTGAGGCTCGCAGTGGTTCCCTAGAATCTGTGCTCCAAGTTTGAGTGCTTTATTAGCATAAATAGGGAAAAGTCTTCAGGAGGATGGGTCCTGCGTTCTCGGACAAACAAGAGAGTTATTAGCTTTATCGCCCTCACAGCTGATCTTACTTCTAAGGTATTATTTCCTGTGGTATCCAAGAGGGAGTGCTAAAAATGTCAGTCTCATCACTCTTTAATGAGCTGAGGAGAAGTCAGCTTTATTGCTAACACAGCTCAATGAGTGTTAGCAGTTTTATTTTCTTTCACCCTCCGAGATCTCCTATGGTATCAAAGTTCGGCGCTCAATGTTATACAGGCGAGAAATCAGCTTGTATAGTTTACAAAGCTGAACTGGCCATCTTCCAATCACTTCCAGAGGTCTTCGAAAGGCTATGTGCTCAATTTACATGGATTTATATTGGTAACTCTAGTGGCCTGGTACCCCTAACGTTAATGCTCCAATAATTGTCTTACTGGGTCCGATTACACACAAACTTGGAATCGAATCATTTGTAACTACCATCGTAAATTTTTTCTGAACGTTAATAATTTTTACTATTTTCATCTGACCCCGATGAAATTTGAAAAACCTATGCACATAATTACTTGAGTACCTAATTCATTTGATTGTCAATGCCTCTTTGCAAACGAAATTTCTCTAAACATCAAATTCTCACTTGGTACAGACTTTGCTCAAAACTTAAGGATAGATGTAGTAGATAGATAAATAGTTTCGGTGACCCTGTCTGTATCGAAATCGGATCGTTCATCTTCATCATTGTAAGGAGGTGAATCGCCAGACTTTGGCATACTTTATTCTTGGACATGAATATACATTCTTCCCGGTCAGCCAGCAGACTTGGCAGACCTCTCATTCCACACGCCGCTCGAGCCTATCAGCCGGCCTCGCCTTCCATCTCCCGGTCGCTCTTGACGTCACAGTTCTGAGTATCAACTCTCTCGAGCGTTTCCGAGAATCCCCCTTCGCCCTCTCACCATCCTGCGCCCACGGAGTATTTTTTTATTTTTTTTCTCGTTTTTTCCTCGTCACTTCTAATTCGCGACTTTGATGATTGTGACGGTCATTGTTGTGTACCTGGTCGTGGGAAATGCTCGTTACGACTGACATATTCGTGAGCTCTGCGGGAATGATAAGGAAATTACAGGCACTCGCCTCCCTCGTGTACTAATTGCGGGGGCCCCACTGGGCGGAACCCGCAGAAGCTCAAATATGGAAGGTCACTCCATTAACATTATTAGCATTTTGGTTTATGACTTTCAATAATGAACCTTTTGGAAAATTTGATGGTTTTCTTTCAAGGTACGTAGAATCCAAAATTCGAATGAAAAACGCTGCAAATTATTACACAAAGGTTAATTATTTTTAGCCTGCAAAGAAAACGGCTAGTCATTGTTACTACCTACCAACCACAGAGTAATGGAGACCAACCATAGGTACCTACCTTCCTTCTTCCCTATCAAGTTTATTTTGAAGATATAAACGCTTGACACTCAAATCGAAAAAATAAAGAGTTGTGGGTGCCTTCTATACCAAAATTTGATTACTGGTTGCTAAAAGGTTAAAGAAAATTATTGGGCCTCTTTTGCGATTCACACTCGTGTTTCGGATTTATCTCAAGTTCAACCCTTGAGTTATCATAGGGAGCGAAGGGTTTGTCCTGCTAAAATCGGAAAGGAATCTGCTTTCATCCCCACAATAGGAAACCACAGCATTCACGACGACTCAAATGATAATGGCCAAAGACTCATCAACTTCGCTGCCTCAAAGGATATGGTGGTTGGAAGCACTCTTTTTCCCCACAAGAGAATCCACCTCGCCACGTGGCACTCGAATGATGGAGTCACATGTAATCAAATCGATCACGTATTAATGAGTGCCAGGCATATTTCGGGACTCATGAATGTGCGTTCCTACAGAGGGGCTAACGTTGATACGGACCACTACCTCGTTGTGGCAAGGGTAAGGGCAAGGATTGCCAGTGTAAGGAATCGAAAGCCAGCCCTGACTATTCGGTATGATGTGCCCAAGCTCCAGTCCCCAGAAATTCAACAGCAGTTCGCTGAGAAAATGGATCATGCACTTGAGCAACTGGATTCTTCCAGTGATGTAAATCAGAGGTGGCAGGCTACCAAGGGCATAATGAGTGAAGTGGCTGAGGAGGTGCTTGGACTGGAGGTGAGGCGGGATAGAGACCACTGGTTTGATGATGAATGCGAGGCAGTGACAAACAGTAAGAATGAGGTCTATGCACTTAAACTGCAACAACGTAACACCCGAAGTTTGGCTGCAGAGTATAGAAGACGGAGGAGGCTGGAAAAACGAGTGCACCGAAGAAAGAAAAGACTGTGGAAAAGCAGGCAGCTGGCTAATATAGAGAACCTAAGGCAACAAAATAAAATCAGAAAGTTCTATAAAGAAGTGAATAAGAGTCGCAGGGGATTCCAACCTCATACCATTGCGATCAAGGACCAAGAGGGTAGCCTCTTGAACAATCGAACAGAGGTTCTTGAAAGGTGGAGAACTCACTTTTCCACTCTGCTTAATGGGCATGAGGATAGAAGGGACAATGAGGCTCCCAGCAGATCCCCTTCTGAACCTCTGGAAGCTCCAACTCTTGAAGAAGTGAAAAGCGCCATTGCCAGGCTGAAGAACAATAAGGCTCCTGGAATTGACAACCTGCCTGGCGAGCTGTTTAAGAAAGGAGGAGAGTGCTTGGCCAGAATTCTTCACAGTATAATTGCTGAAATCTGGGAAAGTGAATCCATGCCTACTGACTGGTATCTCACTGTGATATGCCCAATCCATAAAAAGGGTGATGTCCTTGACTGTTGCAATTATAGGGGCATATCTTTGTTGTCATGCGCCTACAAGGTATTGTCGTCGATCCTTTATGGAAGGTTGCTCCCGCATGCAAAGAGGGTGATCGGTGTCCATCAAGCGGGCTTCATGGAGGGGAAGGGCACCTCTGACCAGATCTTCTCCCTAAGAATTTTGTTAGAAAAAGCACGAGAGTACAAGATCACAACCCACCACCTGTTTATTGACTTCAAGTCCGCCTACGACAATGTACTGAGGGAAGAGTTATACTCTGGTCTCCTTGAAATGGAAGTTCCCCAAAAGCTAGTAAACCTCATCAGGATGACCATGAAAGACGTTACATGTGTTGTGCGAATCCAGTCTGATGTCTCAGAGCAATTCGAGACACATAAAGGTCTCAGGCAAGGAGATGGCTTAGCTTGTCTCCCCTTCAATATGGCACTGGAGACAGCAGTAAAAAGATCTCAGGTACAGGTGGGTGGCACTGTCTTCAACAGATCCGTTCAGCTGCTAACCTATGCAGACGACATTGATCTGGTGGGTCGGTCGCTGGCCGCAGTTGAGGAAGCATATAATGATCTAATCAGGGAGGCAGCTGCCTTGGGGCTTGTGGTAAATACTGCCAAAACGAAGTATATGCGCACCAACCCTCCTGTGAATCATGAAAGGCACGTAACCATTGGCCAGAGCAGGTTTGAATGGGTGGACAGTTTTATCTATCTAGGAACCCAGGTGGAAGCAGACAATCGGATGAGTCCTGAAATAAGAAGGCGAATCATGGCGGCAAACCGATGCTATTTTGGGCTGCAAAAGCAATTTAAAAGCAAACTCCTATCACGAGCCACTAAGGTCCGACTCTATAAAACCCTCATTAGGCCAATTTTAATATACGGGTCTGAAAGTTGGACACTGACGGTACACGATGAGTCGGCCTTGCAAAGATTTGAGCGTACCATCTTGAGAAGAATTCACGGCGCTGTGCGAGACGGCCAGATCTGGAGAAGACGTACGAACCATGAGATTATGCAGCTCTATGGGGAAAGAGACGTGGTTCGGGTAGTCAAAGTGGGGCGTCTTCGCTGGGCCGGACATGTCGCTCGAATGGAGGAAAGAGAGATTCCCAAGAAGTTCCTGAATGAGGTACTCTACCGGACACGAAGAGCGGGAAGACCGAGATTGCGCTGGCTTGATGGTGTGACCCAAGACGCCCGCACAATCTTGGGTGTCCGTGACTGGAGAACTGCCGCGCAGAACCGAGGCACCTGGCGAACGTTGTTGCAGGAGGCCATGATCCCTCGCGGATTGTAGAGCCAGAAAGAAGAAGAAGAAGAAGGGTTTGTCCTGCAGAGCTCTGAGTGATCTCATTCGACTCTAAAAATAAAATTCTATTTTAAATTGATGAAAAAACAATACTTTCACATCGAGAGTTTTTGAACTAGGGCGTTTTGAAAATTTCATCTCTTATTTTGCATCCCTTAGAAGAGACTGACATCAACCAAAAGCTTCAGGGTACAACTAAACCCCAAATGGAGTCCATACACCAAAAGTCTTCAAAATTGGTTAATGCAGTCAGACGGCCAAATTTTTATTCGATTTTCAGTTTATTAGATTCTACCTACCTTGAAACGTGAACCAACAAATTTTGGGGGAGGTTAAAGTTTTTTTCTCGGTCGATTCCAAAGGTTTTGAATTCCAAGGTCGATTCCAATTATTGAAAATAATTAATTCCATGTTGATTAAATTTGGTATATCGGCTCCTTTAGGGGTCTCGTTATATCCCGAAGCTTTTGTTAATTGTCAGTCACTTCCAAGGGGTGAAAAATAGGAGGTTGTAGTTTTTAAAACGCCCTTACTCGAAAACTCTATATTTAAAATAGAATTGAATTTTAGAATTGAATGAGACCACCCAGAGCTCTAGGTAGGACTAACCGTTCGCTCCCTATGAGGGTTGGCCTCACAATGAATCAGAAACACGAGTGTGAATCAAAAAAGATTGTTCATTAACTGAAATAGGCATAATATCCGTTCAAAGTTTAGCTAATCTATTCTTTGCATAGAGTTAGCCGTTTAGAAACGGTTCGTTCCTTCGAATTGAGTTTTGTGTCTCCCATGTGTGCTTCGTTAGCAAACAACAACCAAATTTGATGAAGGCACCCTCAACTCTCAGATAGCGATGTTTTTGCTAGTAGGTGGTATTAATGGAAAAAGCAGATTGCCATACATGACGGGTGATCTATAAAGTAAAACAATAAACCACTGTGTAATAATTTGCAGCTTTTTTTTACTTTTAGTTTTTCTTCGTGATATTTTGTTCTCCCAGCGCATCCAAGAACGAAAGTTTTTATGAATTGTTATGGATGCGGAGAGTTGTGGGTGCTCTCGAATAGCGATGTCATTGCTGATAGGTACCTACTTTCTGTTAACTTGATTGGTAACGTATTGCAATAATATGGTTGATAAATAGGTATTATTATTGAAAAAGCCATGTCCTTTGCAGAAGTGAGCTATACCGAAAAATAATAAACCATTGTGTAATAATTTGAAGCGTTTTTCTTACTGATACCTAATTATTTCATCACTTTCGTTTATTCAGGTGCAGCTAGAATTCACTAATAATTACCTATCATATAAGGGAGATCTAATCAGATTATGATTCGAAGTCTGCGAAGATTGTTATATTTACTTCATTTCGTCTGGTGAGTATCAAGCTGGGCAGTCTGGCAACCAGAATCTTAGGATAATAAGTACTTTTCTATCCATTTAATCAAGTTGAATCGTTACCTAGTTGTTCGTGGTTATGTAAATGAATTTTATTTTTTCACGGGTACCATGGCTCCCATTGATGGGATCGTCTAAATGTGAGCAAAATCGGGTGATTTATTAATCGTACCTAATAAATTGATGTTGAAAACCGCATTCGCACGCCAAGGAACCATTAAGCCTAACCAACACATTAAATGTTAATTAATTAAATTAATTAAAAATTAATTAATGAAATTTTTATTAAAATCGTATCATGATTTTTTTGTACTATGCCCTGGATTAGGATTTGACCAGACAGGCAGTCGCATAACCAAAATTGTTAAGTAAGGTATGAAAGTTCGAGTGGAAGTTTTGTTTTCAAAGGACCTAAATTTATTTGACTTGGTGCACGAATAAAAGCTTCCCTATCTTCGATAATAAGGAAGCAGAACGTCAGTATGGAGTGGGTACATGAGAGACAAGTCTTTTTCTCGTCCCTCTGTTCAAGGAAGGCACTCAAAGGCACTCTGCATTGAAGGGCTTTTTACTACCTTGATACTCATGTAGATGATGCCGTTTAGACTCAGTGATTTCTCAGAGATACGGTCACTGCAGCGAGTATTGCAATTTTGGCTTGCAGAAAGGAAATTCATTTATTTAGTGCGAGAATGGAGTTACTTAGCACCTACGGCTTAGAAATGTAACGGAATATTACGCGTACCTACCCATACATTACAAATAATGTACATATTCTTATTTTACCGAACAAGGCAAATGTGAGATGCTGCGAGGCCGTATAAGCGGTCGAGTTAGAAAGCGACCTATGAGAATTCTCTGGGATTCACAGAACCGAACGAAGCTATTTTTACAGTTTATATTACTCAGCCAACCAGCCCACTCATTTCCTTTGAAGTGGATTCCGCCGTTAGTAGAGATATGTATCAAAACATTACAGGGATCAATCACATAGGCATGTTGGTATCCAGAACTTGCATTTGTATAGGTGTGTAAATTCATTTTACTGCCATAAGGTATTTCGAGCTACCATCTCCCACATACCCCTAACTACATGAGTATGCTGCAGACCGATTTCGCAATATTTTAGTACGTTTTTCTGATGTTCCAGGCCCATTTTTTAAGAATTGGAATCATACCTAGATAGCTATTGGATATCATTATAAACATATGTAGGTATGTACCTATAAAAATAGTTAGGTAAGTATGTGAATTCAATCAAAATCCCAGTACCAGAATCAATTTATTTGAAACAGATTCTTTTAAAACTATGATGAGTAACTTTTATCAAGGTGTAGATCAACTTACTGTCGATCAGGGTTGTTCAAAATGAATAATGCAAATCACTAATCCTTGTCCCAATATGATTCCATTCAAAGTCAACTTGTACTCACAACATGAACAGTTGTATAAGTGGCTGCAGCACCAACACAAGTGCAAAGACACAGACCGAATAACACTGATTGAATTTGGTTTTATTGGAGTGGTGAAGTCACTATTTTTTCTGGCTACTTGCACTTCCGGACGTTGTAAGCACGCACACTCGTAGTCACCAATTACGTATTATTTATAGTTACATTCCACAACATTATATGAAAACAAAATTATTCCACTCCACGAACTGCGTGGTGCAACACACCTATCCTCTTTCAGGACTACACGGGAACTAACTGGTATCTACCCTCAACATGTTGACTCTGACGTATTTCACAACATTGTTCAAGTCCTCAAGAGGAACAAAAAAGGAAGATTGAACCGAGATTCATCTTTTGTCTGGAAGCTATCTCCGGATATTATCAAAGAATTGATCTGGTTTGAGGGTGGACTGCATTTTCTTGAGATAAGGGGTTTATTTAGACAAGGGAGAAATTCTCTTTAAATGTAAATGCCAAGAAGGCGTCAAGCCAAAACTTGAATAAACGAGCACAGCTTTCATTTTATCATAACTGTTACATCGACTATATATTTTTATTCTATATTTATACGGGTAGTTTCAATGTCTCAACTAACTAAATCAAATTATCAAGTAAAAGACCGTTTCTGATGACAAGTATACATACTATGAAGGTGTTTTTTCCAAAACTCAAGTGGAACTTGTACTTGAATTCACTCTTATGCAATATTTGCTAGTTTTTTTTTTTTTTCAACGCAGCAGGCTGCGCTTAGGGTGCGCATCACAGTACTTGAGGGTCCTTTAAATACTGATCGTAGATCCACTGTACTTTCGACGTATACAATCTCGCCGCAATTGTCATGACAGTTGACTATCAAGTTGACTATGCTTTGTGTAAGGGTAGTACTATTCCATCCCATCACGCTCAGTGTAAGTGGCTTTCACATCAACACCACTTGCATCAGGGACGAGGACTTACACATCGGGAAGACTTACACATCTACTCTGCTGTATGACCTTATGAGCGAATTTTTGCGAAGAAAGTATTCAAACACAAGGAACGTAGACAAAATGAATGAGCGAGTCGGCGAGTTATATCATTAAATTTCTATATATGATAAATTGAAACATTCCTGAGATAAAACAAGGAGGCTGCGGGAGAGCAAGGAGGTCACTTTGATAATTTAGGCATTCCCAAAGATGCTGACCTACATGTTTTTTATGAAGGAAGAAATGATAGTATTTTTATTATTTCTTGACAATAGGGCTATTTCCTGTCCTATCAATAATGTAATTCAAGAACCCAATTAATCATCATAGTATGATGTTATAGCCCCATTATGACATCATATTATGATGTTATAGCTTTGATTAATGGGGTTCTTGCATTACATTAATAATAGGAATGCAATATTATTGCATTATGAATATGAACAATAGTCACGTCTGGATACCTCGTACAGAAGTAAAACTCTGAATGAATTCAGAAGTCTGGTTCAATAAATGATTCACAATGTCAATCAAATAGAGGAGGGAACCTTTGGTTTCACTTGGACATTCTAATCAAGTATCTACCTAGGTTTTTCAACCGATAACAATCACAAACTCTAAATAGGGATTTTAGACCTCAAACAAGAGGAGAAAAATTGGATTGCTTCCTTTCTACGGAAGCTATCATTTCAGTAGGTTAAACATTTTTGGATCTCCAAAATCAACATTTTCACTCACATTTTGAGTTTCAGATATTTTTGAAAAACGTTGGTTCAGGGCACGATAGAAAAAACTGGAAAAAAGTTTCACTATTTTGGGCGGTATTGGAGATTTTGTGTAAGTACCTACTAACAAAAGGGATGATTTGGGGGAAATGTTTCAGAACTGCATAGAATTACGCCTTTTCATCGTTTTATTCTTAGCACCGAATAATTATTTCCCTAAAAGACTGAAGTATTTTCTAATTCATTAATCATGTTCTTAAGGGCCATAAACGTGGTCATTCTCGGCACAACTGGACCCCAAATAGAGCCGATTTACAAAATTTCTTCGAAATAGGTTTTTGGTAAAAGGAAAGTGCCGCCGACGGACGGGACATTTTTTATTGGAATTTTGGATTCTGCGAACCTTGAAACGTAAACCATCCAATCCTGATAGGGGGTTGAAAAAAAAAATATGATCGATCCCGAAGGTTCGTTATTGAACATGAAACCTAAAAGTTGAATGGATGCCGGTACCGGTCTGACCCATTTTAAGGTTGTGCTTTGTTATCTTGAACTGTTGCTATGTAAACTGTTAGCTCTATCAACGTCTAGGACGTCCTCGTTGATCTTTCGAGGTTATTTTGATAACATTGTATGTAGGGATTCATATTTAAAACACTGGTAACGTAGATGACACCACGCTTTCTTAAGACGTCAAAGATCCTATTTTGGCAGTAATACTACGTTGGGAAATATATTCACGAGAATTGGAAAGTCTTTTTAGTTATTTACCAAACTGAGCCAAGAAGCTTATTTTTCTCGTCCAAATGATTGCCAAAAACTAATTTGTCGATCAAAGAATGTACAGAAGTAAAAGTAGGTTTGGCACCGCTCACCGCTTTTTCAATGACGCAGCAGAAACTACAAGACGGTCGAAAGTTTTTTCTTCAAATGGAACTTATTTCCGTCAATCTTTCCGAACACAATACATCTGTTTAGTTGGAATAGGAAAGTACAAGTTGGCAAGCATTGAAGAATAAATTGAATTAGAAAGCACTTCTTCGTCCCTGATTTAAGTGCTAAAGTCGAGTAAGTTCACATTCACATATAGTATCCATTAATATAATAGCGCATATAATACCCAATTTTGTTCAAATTTTAAATGTAGTTACGAACAATAGTAACAACAAATTTTTGTTAGGTACTTTCAATTATATTTAATAGAATCGAGAACAACTTCTCTACCTTGTTGATGTTTGTAAATTCAGAAAACTATCAACACGATCGAAAACAACCATTGGAGAATTCTACATATCGATAGGTACCTTAAAGCACAAAGGTGCTATGTCCATCCACCTTCCAAATTTTTATTTTTTTTTTTAATTTCAGAAAAACTCGAATTAAACAAAACTATTATTGAGTTTTCTTGACGGTAAGTAATAGCTTGAAAATTTATTGAGGAAATTAAAGAGTTTACTGTAATAAGCCATTATTTTAGGAATTGTGAATTGGTAATAATTTCTTTTGCGTTTTCCTCAAAATTCCATTTTTGGACATAGCACCTTTGTGCTTTAAGGTACCTATCGATGTGTAGAATTCTCCAATGGTTGTTTTCGATCGTGTTGATAGTTTTCTGAATTTACAAACATCAACATGGTAGAGAAGTTGTTCTCGATTCTATTAAATTACTGCCTATCCAACATGACTTGTATACATATAATCTTCTTATCTTCATGCTGATTTGTCCAAAGTAGGTACCTACCTATATTTTTCGCGTATAGGTTCACAAAAAGGTGATTTATCGACTGATCCAGAAAAAAACTATGAAGGCAATACCTACCAATAAAACGTTGTCTGAGTCAACAATACCTGTAATAAACTTGACAAAATAACCGATAGAAGACACAATTCTTTTGCCCATGTCGACGTGGAAGCTAGGTGACTCATCGAGAGGTGGATGAACGGACTGAAAGAGTACAGCTGGGAAGCGACATGCGGAGGGGCCGGTGGACAAGGCAACCGTAAAGAGGCCATCGGTATTGTGAGTTTGATAGAGCTTAGAACAATATTAGGGCGGAACAGATGATAAATAAAAAATATCTATAAAATTTTTAAAATTATTTATCAACATAAAATACTGCTTATAATCTAGAGATGGATATAGTTCGATAAATATTTTATTTGACGAAGAAAAACTGTTTGAACAGCTCAACAAGATAACAGGGTGATGCGATATTTGCTCAGATTTCCTGCCCTACATTAGGCTTGTAGGGTAGTTGCGTTGTAGGCAGAGATCTTTGCAAAAATGGTCACTTTTGACCAAATTACATGACAGCATTCCACGGTAAATCACAATATTATTATACAGGTACTTGGTTTGTAATGTTAAATGAATCCTAAGTCACAAAAATTATACTATTATTACATACTTTGTTTTTATCTTAAATAAATCCTAAATCACTATTATACAGGGTGCCTACGCTCAATTTCCAACAAAAAATGTCTCAGCAAATTTTTCATAACCCACTCAAAATGCCTTTTTTTCTCACTTCAAAGTTTTTTTTCGCGTTTTCGACCTTACCTACGCCATAAAATTTGTCATAACTCCTGTTATTTACCAAGTAAATTCAAATGTAAGGATATTGTTGGAAAGAGCGTTGAATTTCCAATCTACCTAGCGTAAAACCAAAATCTTTTACCAATATACCATTTCTGTAAAATCAAGTCAAAAAGCAAACTTCAAATTTTTTTCGAAACTCGATTTTTTTTAATCGAAATTTTCACTGTGAACGCCTGCCCATTTCGATGGGCGCTTTTCGGAAAAAAAAACATGCCCAAATTATCAGCTCTCTAACGGTCCATCAATTTTTCTCTTTAAAATTCAAATTGTGGGTTAAGAAAAATTTGCTAAGAGACATTTTTTGTTGAAAATATCTTAGCCCATCTTAAGTGTAGACACCCGCTGTTGAACACCCTATCACATCTAAAGCATCCTCATATTTTTTGTGGTTGAATCTTTCAACACCCTATAGAAGAATTTAAGGCAAATTTCTACTCTACACTATGCCAAAATCAGTCGAGTGGTCATAGAGGGATCTTTTATCTATCTTCTCTGAGATCCTTGAATCCCTCATCTTCACAAGTGTGGTTATGATAGGAAATTAGGCCTAGATTTTGGTGTCGATTGTTAAATATACATTTTCTCTAACTGAAGTAATTTTAAAGTCGGGCGAAAATATTCAAGAAGATGGCCTTTTAGTCGAGTTTTGCTTGATCTCCAACTCCCAAGATAGGGCGAGTTGCGTCAGCCAAAATCCTCCCGTCTCGTCCATCCCCCGCCCAGAACTTCCCTCTCTCGAACACCACGGCGTAGCGGCCAACCATTCTGGATCATTCCACTGTGGACCACCAGCTAAAGTGTTGTTGAAGCTAGTTTTGTGTGAAACTACCGCCCTCTCCACGATTTGTACCTCTGTATTTTACTGGTTCTTTGGATTTTACACTTATTTCATCATGTAAGTACCCATTTAAGTATTATTTTGTACTGTCATGAACTAGATTGTTGTAGGTAATGTATATGCTATAAATGTAGGGAGATAGTGAAATTAATGTATGAGGACCAAATAACAAGCCGAAATAGGAAGGAATGCGTAGAAAACTGAGATTTGTGAGGCTCAAACAGGGGGGTGAGAAACTCAATTCTCTAGGTACTTGTTTTTCCTCGTTCCGTTGATGTGAAGGGGGTTTCCAAGAAAAGGATCATTGTGTGGATTAATATCAGCAGGTGGGGGCGAACCAGCAATGGGACGGTAGGGGGACCCATAATTAGACACCCGCCGAGCATTTCCATTGGTCGAATCTAACGTCATCCTCTGCCTGGTGGGGGAGTCCCGGGAGGTGGGGATGACACAAAAGCCCATGCACCACCAATCTTCCCGTATTTCCTCAGTTCAACTTGCGCCAATTTCAACTCTGATCGTCATCAATACCCAATTGGTGAATCTGTGAACCGTTTTGGGCCACACTTGGGACATTTATTAGAACGTTCATCGTCACTAGTCAAACTACCGCGGTTATTGACATCTCATCGAAAAGCCTATCCGGATTTGACTTCCAGTTGTTATATTTTCCTATAACAACCGCTTTCATCTGACTGTTGGAGAGAAAACCCGTGAGACACCAGGCCTGGTAAGTCCAATTGTTTAGCACAAAACCACCAAAACTGTCGGTTCGATTCATTCTATTTCATGCAATGTTATTTGTTTGTGTTAAAAGCCTGACCTTCCACAACCTTCAACCCTAACGGAGCCCCTATCATGTGAGGGGGCGCGGGCTGACCTTGGTTGGTTCGCATGGACGTAATGGTAGCACCCCATGGTGAAGGAAAATAATTTTCCTCTTTTTTCCCCGATCGATATCAACCCAATTATTCCTTACGTAACCCTGTTTGTTTGAAAAATTTTCCATCACAACAGGTCAGATTTCATAGGTTCCTGTATTGTTTTTGCTAAAAAGTTATTGTTGCTAGGTAAACAAGATTAATAGGTATTACTAGTAAAATATCTCTTATTATTTTGTTTTAAAATTATGGTACATTTGATTTAAGATTATATGGTTGGCATGGTCAGCATCATCAAAACGAGCAATGAATTATTTCATCTGAGCATGAACTAAACACGACACAAGTTTCATGAGTGCTGACTATTGCAACGTTTTTTAAATTAATTAAATTTTTGATTCCGTTGTAGAGTGCGATCAATCAAATATAGTTGTTAGGTAATGCGTAAATTTCAGGCATATTGTGGGAGCGGTTGGTACTTGAAATTGTTTTTGAAGAGGATTAACATTTTTAATGGAGCTTATCTCTCGATTTTAAAGAGCTATTCTCACTTAATAACAGCTTATTGCACTTGGTAACACCTCTTATCTGTGATCCTCTAGGTAACCCAAGAAATACGCGAATTCTACTTTCATAAATTGTCTTGATACGGAACATAAACTAACTTTTTGAATTTTTTGGGACTGCAGATTAAATTAAAGCTGAAATATGTCACTAAATAAAAAAACTTGTTGAGAATTGAAGTCACTTCGCCGACCATTCACAAGAGATTGTGTGAACCCCACTTTATCGACCGCCCCCTCATTCCTGCAATGTGCGTAGATGGCAAGTCGGAAACATAATACGCTTATCAACATTACTTCGACCCCTGAAAACAAGATATCCCAGAAATGTGCAAACAAGATATCGTTTTATGTGCAAACGATCGATCGATCATGTAGCGCTGGCGTATTCTTGGCTACCCACGTTTATATTATGTCGACGTTTCAAGGGAAAAGGTCTTCTAAATTTCCATCTTAATTAAAATTCATTGAAATTCAATTTCTAATTTATTCAACAGAGTCCTTTATAATAATTTACCAATGAGCCCACGCAAAGGGCAGCGAGAATAATTTATGTAGGTACTTGGGGTATGCTATGTAATGCACGACCGCTCGGTCATGCGGGTCATCGTTCAACATAAAATTTTAAAAATACAATTTCCACAGTTTCTAGGTAAGTACCTATCTACTCGGGTGACTCCGAGGCCTAAATTATGTTTCAATTTACTATTTCTGAATGAATGATTAATTAAAATAATGGTTATTAATTAAATTATATTATTGGATTTGAGCCCCTAAAGCGGTTGCAGAGTACAGTCAGTCCATAGTAATGCCGATGAATTTATGGTACCTAGTCTTCATACATGATAATAATTTTTCCATTTTTGTTTTATCACGATACTAACCATTGTTTACTCTCACTTTCAGGTTGAGTGGATCTCAACTACCCTGGTAAGCGGTAGAGACCCTTCATTCACCATTTCATTTGCGAATAATCACATCGGATTAACAGTGAGTATCAGAGGATCTTCAGCGAGATTTTCCAAAATTATTGGAATTATATGAACATTTTGGTGTTGTTGTGCACGCTTAGTTAACTATCTGCAAGTGGACATACTCTACCAACAAGTTAAACTTAGTGAACTCTATTTTGGGTAACTCAGAAAATACACATTTTCTGAGATTTTATACATTTTTCGTGTTTGTCTCTAATAATATTTTACACTCAACGAAAAATGTCCCTTTACTTCCAAACTGACATGAGTTCTTTAATGTGTGGTCTCCAGTCCCGTGAGAGATGGAGCACCTCGCTAAACACATTGGATTCCTGTCTTGGCGAGAAAACGGAGTATCAAGCAAACTTTCCAAGAGTTGCTGCACAGCAATCGACCATGATTGGAGCGGAATCGGCTTCATTGGGCATGGCGTCGACTGGGCACCAGGAAGGATGGACCGAATGCTTTCAGGATTTACAGACATGGTGCCCGCCGGCTCAGGATGAACTAAATACGCCCCAAGTTACTAGTAAGTTCACGTTTTCTAATACTTCGTATTATACGTAGACATTTTATATAAATGAGTTGCCTCAAGCGAAGTCAAAATATCGTCACTTTATCTCTCCAAATTGTACATTTACAAAATTTTTGCAAACCAATTTTCTTTAAATATGAAAAACAAAATTTTGACCAACTACAACTAATTTCTTTATACCAACAAATTTTTCCAACATACACTCTTAAATGAATGAATCATTTTAAAATCAAATTTGATTAAAGAAAAAACAAAATTTAATTTTGTTATCCAATAAGTTCTTAAATTTGAATTGTACAAAAAAGCAAACAATCTGTCATTTAAGTAAAGTTCTTACAGTTTGATATATTATGCTGATAAGTAGTTGTAATACCAACCCCCACCAAGCCCCCTACTCGCCAAAAATATCCCCACCTAAATTATTGTTCCTTTTTGACAGACCAGGATATATATTAAAGGTGTGTATCGTATTAAGAATGTTCAGTCAAATTTTGTGCCTCGTCTAAATTACGTCTTGTTAGCGACGAAATTTCGGCCAAGTTAAGTGTGAATCGAAAAACACTCACGCGACTAAAATGTGCGCAAGACACAGAGTCCGTCCGTCAGTTTATCGACAAATTATCGCTGCTCGAAAACGGAACTACTGTAAGATAATGCGTTTAAAAATTATTTAATATTTTGAAGTAATTTGTACACAAATCTTCCATGGAAGCAACTGAGACATTAATTTCAATATGTTTTACTTGGGTGCCCAATTCTCATGAAATTTCTGTAAAATTCTTAACAGAAGTAATTTGTACACAAATCTTCCATGGAAACAACTGAGACATTAATTTCAATATGTTTTACTTGAGTAACCAATTCTCATGAAATTTCTGTAAAATTCGTAACATAAGTAATTTGTACACAAATCTTCCATGGAAGCAACTGAGACATTAATTTCAATATTTTACTTGGGTACCCAATTCTCATGAAATTCTTTAAAATTCGTAACAGAAGTAATTTGTACACAAATCTTCCATGGAAGCAACTGAGACATTAATTTCAATGTTTTACTTGAGTAACCAATTCTCATGAAATTTCTGTAAAATTCTTAACAGCAGTAATTTGTACACAAATCTTCCATGGAAACAACTGAGACATTAATTTCAATATGTTTTACTTGAGTAACCAATTCTCATGAAATTTCCGTAAAATTCTTAACAGCAGTAATTTGTACACAAATCTTCCATGGAAACAACTGAGACATTAATTTCAATATTTTACTTGGGTACCCAATTCTCATGAAATTCTTTAAAATTCGTAACAGAAGTAATTTGTACACAAATCTTCCATGGAAGCAACTGAGACATTAATTTCAATATTTTACTTGGGTACCCAATTCTCATGAAATTCTTTAAAATTCGTAACAGAAGTAATTTGTACACAAATCTTCCATGGAAACGACTGAGACATTAATTTCAATATTTTACTTGGGTACCCAATTCTCATGAAATTCTTTAAAATTCGCAACAGAAGTAATTTGTACACAAATCTTCCATGGAAACAACTGAGACATTAATTTCAATATTTTACCTGGGTACCCAATTCTCATGAAATTCTTTAAAATTCGTAACAGAAGTAATTTGTACACAAATCTTCCATGGAAGCAACTGAGACATTAATTTCAATATTTTACTTGGGTACCCAATTCTCATGAAATTCTTTAAAATTCGCAACAGAAGTAATTTGTACACAAATCTTCCATGGAAACGACTGAGACATTAATTTCAATATGTTTTACTTTAGTAACCAATTCTCATGAAATTTCTGTAAAATTCTTAACAGCAGTAATTTGTACACAAATCTTCCATGGAAGCAACTGAGAATTTAATTTCAATATGTTTTACTTGGTTGCCCAATTCTCATGAAATTTCTGTAATTTTTTTTTAATTTTTTTTTTTTTTTTTTTTTGAGAGAGAAAGAAAAAATAGTTTATTGAACATTGTAGAAGGAATAAAGGTGGTCAAGGACTCCAGTAGAATTTCTGTAAAATTCTTAACATTATTTTATTGCTGTTCGATTGAGGAAAATTATGAGTTCAGGATTCGTGATTCTGATCAATGAGCTGTGAGCCGTCAGAAATCCGTGTGTTAGTACACGTAGGTAGGAATGTTATTCACTTTCCTCGGCCCACCTGAAGGGAAATATTGCAATCGAAAGAAATCCACTTTCTATGATCAACCCCTAATCAATTTTCCGCTCGTTTGTAACAGAATGTTTCAGACTATCATTTCTGCCACTTATTACTATTTAATAGGTGCAAAATGTAACTATAATCACTCGTAAGGGGTGAATTTGCAGTGACATTAAGGAAGAAATTTTGAAAAATAAGGATGAAATAACGGTTTTTGATGTTTTGGGGCAACATCCTGCCCATAGAAACCGACATGATAGTTTTCTCAAAATCAAAAAGTGAATTCCTCGACGAATATTGAATCGTAAAAGTAGGAATTATCATACTTAGCTAAAACCCGCTGACTGAAACTTATTATGTTATTATGTGACGAAAATTGCAGTCCTCCGAGCCTTCATTCTAAAATCTCTCACAAAATAGTATAGAATTTAAAAATATTTATTTATTTGTATTTCCAGTAAAAACTACTCTTGCATTAATTCTTTATTATTGGTTCAAAACGGCCAAGAATAAAGTCATTCCAAAACTTAGAATAAGGAAGCATTTCTGTACTTTTACGAGGGTCAACTAATGGTGCATTATTTGTTTCAGCTGAATGTTTCAACTTTGGTACGATTGATCAATGTCAAGCCAGAAATTTGGATGATTTGTATCCAGCGGACTTGATGCCTGATACGCTGGGAGGTGATATGGCACTTTTGCAATCACCCAGTATTGGTTTTGACGATAAAAACAACAACATCGACACGCCGCCATTTTTGAAATTGCCTCAAACTTTTGTTCCTGCAACTTGGAGTTATCCACCGAACACTAAATCGCCGTTGAAATCAACCAGTGCAAACATCCTTTTGTCTCAAAGCAGTGTGAACCAGTCAACGATGAACAAAGGGGGAAAATACCGACCTGAGCCGGAACTTCGTATTCAAGATGGACTTATACCGTTTGATTTGGAAGATGAGGAGAACTACCTCTTATCCGTGCCGCCAGAGCAAGTGGCGAAGAAGGTCCAGGACTTCAGAGTGCCAAGCCGTATTGAAGAACCTATCAAGAAGGACAGGCCGAAATTGAAACTGGACGTATCTTTGCCCACACCGACAGTACCCGTGAGCATGCCAAGCACGCCCGAGGTACAAAATGTATTGAGCGAGCCAAACGTCGGGTTTGACCTCATAAAATACGTGGTGAGTTATACATGTTTGTATAATAAGTATGTTATGAATGCTTCAAATAATGTCTTGAGCGATGATGTTAAGGAGGTGTTTTTCAGAATGTGTTGGATGATATTGACCAGAGTAGTTACCTACCGCTGTCACAACCTCGACACTTTAAAAACATCTAGTGAATATTAACCCTAATTGGACCATGGTATCACTAGTGACACCGAAAACACCTTAGGGATTCCACAGCTGTCCCAAAGTGCCACTAGAACCAGATTTAAATTGCACTGAATTTTTTGTAAATTATTAAAAGTCAAGAAATGATGTTATGAGAAAAATTTTGAAAATTTGTTCATCGATTTCCTTGAGAATTTTTGTTACAACTCTTTTTTGAGACTTCCAATGGCCCACAAAAAATTCTGCTGTCCAATAAATTTAAAATTTCAATTTAATCTTGGTTACTCCAGTGACACTTTGGGACAGCTGTGGAGTTTTTGAGATGTTTTCGGTGACACTAGTAACACCATGGTCCAATTAGGGTTAATGAGGTGATTAATGACAAGCTTAATATTGGTTTTTCAAAGTATTATTATCCCTTATGTATCAACTTCTACAATTACCTATTTATCTAATATAACTCAGTCCTATGCTTATTGATGCTTTACCCAAAGGCAGCATAAACTCGTCACATTCTGAACAAGGCCAAGCTAATAGTTTTTTGACAGTTTTCAACATCTTGCTGGGATGTATTAGGTACACATAGCTTAGAAAGGTACTCGAATGGTGGTCCTCAAGAATTATGATCCTCCCTTTTGTTAAAATCTCACGCCAATTCCAGAAAATGCCACCCAATGCTTTTTTATTTGGCAATTTTTAAGCTTTAAATTTGAACTTGAACGACTGTGAACTCAAGCATTTTGGATAGCATAAATAAAGGATTTGATGCCTTGGGTGGATTTCCATGAATAATTTGTCCTAACTAGACCCATTGCAATAGTCGTCTAGCTCAATTTTTCTCTGAAACTCGCTAAAATACTTGATATTAATTTTGGTTTTATTTGTTGACAGGTGTCTGGTGATTACGTTAACCTTGGAACAGTGTGTGGGGTATTGCCAACTCCGAAGTACGAATCCGTCGAACGAGACCACGACTACATCGACCCTGTCGTAAGGCCCGTGATCGAGCCCATTATCATCAAAAGCGAACCTCTCTCACCCGAATCGTGCGCCGCCACCGCTTCCTTGATAGAAAACAAAATAAGAACGACGGAAAGAGGGAGACCTCTCAAACGGAAAAGCAACTCAGACTTCGTCTTCGATTCGGAAATCGATGAATCGGACAACTCCGTCGACTGGGAACCAAGCACGTCCAAAGGCAAACCTCAAAAAATCAAAAAAGCCAGAATCTCGAAATCATCTACGAACACAAGAGCCGAGTCCGACGTGGAATCCGTGGGCAGCTCATGCACCACAGACAAGTACCGGGAACTCCGGGACAAGAACAACGAGGCATCGCGGCGGTCTCGCCTCAACAGGAAACAGCGGGATATGGAAATGAAGAAAACTTCTGACAAGCTAGAATCTGAAAACCGAGCTCTCAAAGCTAGGGCGGAACGAATGCAGAAATTAGTACTCGACATGCGGGAAATCATCATGAAAACAGTGAAAGGAGCAAACAAGAGGTAGATTAGGAAGTAATGTAATTGTTTTTGCATAAAATCGCGGTTTGCGTCTTCTAAGTGCGCCCAGTTTTGTTGATATTTTTTAATGAGATACTTTTTTTGACTTCGTATCGTTGTTGATGGTGTTTGAATATGAACTGGTGAGTATTCTTCGGAGTAAGTAGCTCTTAATAAATACGCCGTTGCGTTAATTTATTTATTATCCACTATGTTATCTTTCTATGATACTCCTGTGGTGTACCTATCTTTAAGTGGCTGTAAAAAAGAAACAACTAATAAGAGTGCAATCAGCTGCTACAAATAAACGAATAATGTTTAATTTATAATATCGTTATTGTACCTATTTAACATCTAGTAGGAATATATTGAAGCACGTTATTCCCTTGTGAACTATTTCTCAAGACTTGAATTACACGAATGATGTAATTTGATTAACTCTTTAATTGTGTCTCGTACCTACCTCCCCCTTTAAAAATTCCATTAGCGTTTTTATAGTTAGGTACCTACCTAGTCAAGTAATACTTGAAAACATTTTTTGTGAAAAAAGTTTTAAAATAGGAGCGCGAAAATGGATTGGAAATGAGTGCAGATTCGATGGTTCATAAATTGCTAATAATCTGTTTAACTAGTGAAATCATTCCTACTTGGTTCTTCAAAAATTCGATCATTGACTTCTTGTGCAAGAATGAAACTTATTTTAGAGAACAAAAAGTAATTTGGTACAATACAGGGATCGACTTATTTAAGTATACTCTAGGAAAACAAGTTCCAACAAAGCGTTCTAACTTTTAGCGAAAATTTGTTGATACCATCTTGGATCAATTTCTGAAGTTGAGCATTTTCCATAAATATATATGTCATTCCAGACAATACCCTAGGAATTAGCTTTTTATAAATCCTAAATTTCACTACAAGCAAGAGTAGAAGTATTTTACAACTACTTGGTCATTTTTCTTAGTTCGGTAGTATACCTAATGGATAAAAATAGCTAGACACGATTTTTGATCGTGGAAATTACCATATTCCAGACATACCTTTCAATACAATAATACCTATATGGTGTAATCGGAATCTAAACAAAATTAAAATCAAGAGCGGTTAGGTCTCATATCAGAAGAAAAAATGTCTGCCAAGTGGGTGTGGCACATAGCCGATGCATAGTAGTTAATCTCTAAGTGCACTCTCTCTTGCACTACCCTCATAGGTGACTCAACCCGCACAATCACTGATTATTGTTGGAAAATGTAGAAATTATGGCTGATGCAAGGTTTGCGCTTGAGCTCAAAATACTCTCAATTTGGGGGCCATGATTTTCATAGGGGACCATCTCCACCCCAAGTCGCATAATTCCTGAAATTTTAATCGAAATCAGATGGGAAAAGTAGAAGAAATGGCTGTAAGAAGGAAATACACGTTTGCGCATGCGCAGTGACTACTATCAGTCTGAGAGCAATGATTTTCATAGAGAACCATCTACGTGCCAACTTGCACAATCCCTGAAAATTTCATCGAAATTGGATGTGAAATGTAAAAGTTATAGCTGTGGCAAGGAATTCGTGACAGACATGGAACCAAAATCGTTCAAGAAGGTCTGACCAGGTAAAACGCGACTGGAAATTTTGATTTTGGAGAACATTTTTTTTCAACCTTGAAAAGAGAAAACAAAGCTTCCGCTTCCTTGGTAGAGTCAGAAGCAAAAAGTCCATTCATGCAGCATGAGTTAATGAGCGAATTTTCAAAGAAATATTGAAAGCTATGGTTAAAAAAACTAAAGTATTAGCTTTATGAGAGAGTAGTCAGCTTTTTGGGTATGGCACATAGCACGAATCGTTAAAACTATGCAATCAACCTTTGGCTAAAAACTGGAAAAAAATTTTTCACTTTGAACTTATAGTGTAGGTATCTAACAGACGTAAATATTGTTTGTTTGTTTTTTTTTTTTTTTTGTTTTTTTTTTTTAAATTTGGATCCCATAGCATAGTCTAAAATTCCTGGCTTAGTTATTTTGATTGGTAAAAATTTGAAATGTTTCCGAAACAACGAGGATGCAAATTTTCTAGGCATTCTTCCTCCTCATGCAGATAACAACGGATTTTACCTGATGGATTTCTCAATTTTTGGATAAATAAATCAGCCAGGTTAATGAACCCAAGACTAGCCAGAAGATGCAGTTTTTCTGCCATAATTTTAAAATTCCAGCAAAGTAAGGAGAACTAGTCAGATATCTCAATAAAAATTGATATGAGGGTTAACATCAATTGAGGCTTACGTTGGTGTGCAGCGCACAAAACATCATTAACTAACATTAACTAATCCTCCTTTTAGGTAAGTACTATGAATTTCTAAATTCCAGCTATCAAACACCTTATGTAAGCCGTCAGAAAAAATAAGAATTTAGAGACATTTTAAACACAAGAAACTCACGAATACCGAAAGTAAAGGATTCCCCAAGAGGCGGAGCTTAGGATTAGTTCGAAAAGAATCCGCAGTGGGAAGCAACGCCCCAAAGGGCGCAAATGTCAGATGGAGCACTGAGGTTCTTGCAAGATGAAAAATAACGTTATAATAATATGCTATAATGATGTTATTTCAATGAAATTAGCTAAATTATTTATCCAGAAGCCCTCAAGATGGATCAGCAAGCCCAACCAACTAAGCTGAACAACTCAAAAAATCTCTAATTAGAGAGATTCCACAGTGGTTGGTCCATACACCTGTCACCTACGTGGTACATTATCATTCAATGAATTACACGCCACAAGTAAATTCAATTAGCCCTGTGGGTGGAATTCGTTTAAAACGACTTAAATTCAAAGCTCTCAAAATCCATCAAATCACAGTCAGTGTCTACCTAGCGACCAACTTCTCAAACTCTTCGAAAGCTCCGAGGACGCCATCGCTCCTATCGTTTCCTGGCAGCTCGCCCGAGTTTTTCAATCTCCATGCAATTACAATGAATTGTTTGCAAGTTTTCTAACCGATCTTGTTCATTTTTTATTAAATTCAATCTAAACATTTTTATTTTAAATCTATTCAAATCATAATTGTGTGTGTCTTCTTCAGGGAAAGAATCCTTTTACTCAATAAAACTAATAATCTTTTCGAAGGTGTGCCATTCTACGCATCCGACTTTAAAGTTTAAGAGATGAGCTATTCGTAGTATTCTTTCTACTCCTTACTCCATGGTGGAACCTTTCAAGGAACTAAGGACTTTTTTCACTTCAGATCTAAGGGCATTAATTTTTTCTAAGTTGGCAACACTTAGTTCTTCTTTGTTCGTGTTGAGTTCGGAGGTTCTCGAACTCGAAGTTTCACTATGATTATTATTTTATTTTCCTCTTAGTTATTCCGTAAGTTTGTTTTTATCTATTCTTTTCTTCGACATTCGATATTGAAGGGTGAGTTTTTATTTTATGAATCCTTACTTATAGGAGTTACATTCGGAAATGGAAAGGAAGATCAAACTGAAAACATTGAATGCCTACATCACTTGTAAGATCTGTCGTGGATACCTGGTTGATGCCACGACCGTCACCGAATGTTTGCATACTTTCTGCAAAAGCTGCCTAGTCAAGCATTTGGAGGAGAACAATACTTGCCCAACATGTCAAATTGTGATACACCAGTCGTACCCTTTGCAGTACATAAGTTTCGATCGAACTATGCAAGATATTGTGTACAAGCTAGTGCCCGATCTTCAGGCGAACGAAATGAAGCGCGAGAGGGACTTTTACAAAGCTAGAGGACTCGTATGCCCCAAAGATATTATCACACCCGTTGGCGAAGCTGAAGACGATAAACCAGCTGGCCAGGTTGAAGCTGATTTCCATAGATTGGATGAACAGGTCAACGTGGGACTTGAATGTACCTCAGAGAATCTCAAGTCTCTCAAACGACGGTATATTCGTCTCTCCTCTCAAGCAACCATCACTCACCTCAAGAAGTTCATTGCCCAAAAAGTGTTGGACTCTATGGACCAGTACAGGGATATCGACATTCTCTGCAACGACGAGCTCCTCGGAAAGGACCACACGCTCAAATTCGTCTACGTCACCCGTTGGAGGAAGGAAGATCCTCCTCTGCGTCTCCAATATAGGCCCCGCATAGATATTTAATTTTTCAATTTATCGGTTTGATTGATATTATATTCCAAATGTTACCAAGCTGCTCAAACCGTAAAAGCATTGAACATCGAGTTTGCTGTAAGTTGTGTCAGCCATAATGGCCATCTGTCCTACGTGCTAAGGCTTGTTTAGCCCAATGCAGGATGGATTTCATCTTCCACCAATGCATCCTGAACGGCAATCGAAAATATTTCCACGTTTGTAGGACCCTTTTGATGCCGCTAAGAATCGGATAAAAAATCTAAATCCGACCATTAATTAATACTAACGGCACTATCATTCGAAAAAATGCATTACTTAGCATTGGGCTCTGTCTAGATGGGAGCACCAGGTGGATTGGTGGTTGATTTATCCGAAAGTATTTCATTTGGATTAATTAATTCGTCTAATATTGATCCTCAATTAGGTACGAAATTTCAATGAATGATTAAAATGCTAATGGCCAAGTGTCGAACAAATAATTAATACTAACGGCAGTATCATTGAAAAATGCATTGCTTGGCATTGGGCTCTGTCTAGGCGGGAGCACCAGGTGGTTGATCTATCCGAAAGTATTTCATTTGGATTAATTCGTCTAATATTGATCCTCAATTAGGTACGAAATTTCAATAGATTATAAAAATGCTGATGTTGCCCAAGTATCGAACAAAAAAATCTAAATCCGACCATTAATTAATACTAACGGCATTATCATTCGAAAAAATTGATTAATTAGCATCGGGCTCTGTCTAGGCGGGAGCAATAGGTGGATTGGTGGTTGATCCGAAAGTCTATTTCGCCAGCATTTGACAATGGAAGAATTTTTTCGTCTACGACAAACACCTGTCAGTGCGTGGATACCTTCCTTCTTGAATTACTAAATATACTTTCAACGAAATATATCTATACTTTCAAACGGAGGTATTTATACATTGAATGAGCAGGCTTCTGTATCGTGCGTTGGTACTTAGCAATGCTCATAGTAATACTGAAGAAGTATCTGTTACTGGTGGCCTAGTTTTTATCATCTACCACACACAATTGCACGACACGGCTTTGATCTGTGATAGTTACTTTCTATGCGATTGAGCAGTGGTCATTTGGATTTATTAGTCTAATCTTGATCCTCAAATAGGAACGAAATTTCAATGGATGAATAAAATGCCCAAATATTGCCAAATTTTACGAACAAAAATAGATCTGTGACATTGCGTTTAACCGGGTGATTGAGTATACACTGGTCGATCCCCATGAATGTGAAATGTTAATTAAATTATTATTTATGAAAGTTACTATGTACTTAGGTCAGTAGGTGCCTACTGACCCACTCACTGACTTATATAATGCCAAGAGTTTGGTAGGTGCCTACATAAAACTATATCTCTGTGAAGTAGGTACCATCCACCCACTGCAAACCAGTAAAGTATGATTTTCCCCGCTTGGCCATCAATTTCGATATTGATTGTATGAGCTCCCAAGCTAACCTTTAGCAAACATTCCCTGCTGTAGGACTAACCTGTCAACGAATAAAATCACTCGCGATGAGATTGTGGAAAACCATTTTAATAAAAACGGAGTTGAGTAGAATGTTGTCTATTTCCACGAAAATAATGAGTTACAAGTTAAATCGATTTCGACGGTTAGGTCATCATCAGTAACAAACAATAACTAAGTAGTAAGTTATTGTTTGTTACTGATGATGACCTAACCGTCGAAATCGATTTAACTTGTAACTCATTATTTTCGTGGAAATAGACAACATTCTACTCAACTCCGTTTTTATTAACCTGTCAACATCATTGTTTTTGACTGATCGAAAAGGAGAGCTCGCTCCTCAGTGTCAAGCAGACCTTCCATTTCCACGTACCTATTTCTACATGATTTGAGTCCTCGTTCTTTTCAGCGAATGTTCGAAGAAAATAAGGGTATTTCAGTTATTGTGTTCTCTTTATAGGATTTCTTTTCATAACTTGTTCATCGCTGTTTATGAGGATCATCCTTATTTGAGAGTATAAGTTGCAAACGAATTGAATAGTAAACAATCAAAGTACTGAATTTGGTCAAGAAAGAAATTTTCTGTTTATTGTACGAAGTAAGAACTGAACCTACATAGGTTGTTCTTTGAAACTTTGTGAGGTACCTAGATGACACATAATTTATTCAACATATTAACTTACTGGACTAAAAAGTTCAAGAAATTATTGATCCATCTTTCTTTACAATTGTGAAAATATTTTCATCTTGTAAATCTTAGATTTTCATTTTCTTCAATTGTTGGTGTGACTTATTTTTTCTAGAAAAGTTTTTAGGTGCATCTAGTTTTATTTACTCGTATTGTAAGCTAAGCTACCTACCCACGTTTTTGTTTATTGGTGATTGGATTAAATTGTCACTGAATTTATATATTTGTAATGCAATTTTTATATCTTGACAACAAGCACGTCAGAGTCGGTACATTTGAAGTGACAATAATGATAGACGTGGCCAAAAAGTGTTGTATTATTCCAATTTTTTTTACGAATTAGTATAATTCAGTAATGTAATTTACTTCAGAAAAAATAACGTGATTAAAATAATTGTTCAAGTATGGATTTGCTTTAGTTAATTTTTCCCTTTTGGTTTATTATTTTCAATAATGAACCTTTGGAGTCGACCAAGAAAAAAAATTTCTAACACCCCCTCAAAATTTGATGAAGGTACGAAGAATCAAAAATCGAATAAAAATTTGGTCCGCCGTACGCGGCACTTTTGCCACTTAGCATTGACCGATTTTGATGAAATTTGGTATGTAGGCTCCATTTGGTGTCTAGTTGTGCCCCGAAGATTTTGGTTGATGTAGATCACTTCTAAGGGTTCAGAAATGAATTTTGAAAACGCCCTAACTCAAAAACGTCTGCCAAGTTGGGTGGGCAGTATAGCTTCCTCACTCATTGTAACATGGACGTACAGAATCAGTTGGCGAAAAAATTATGATTCAAAGAGTTATTGAATACCAAAATATTAGCGGTCCACCGTCTAGGACCTAACCCACACAATCCCTGAAAATTTCATCGAAATTGGTTGAATAGTTGCGGAGTTTTGGTTGTAACAATAAATTTAAAGTTCGCGCATGCGCAGCGGCTATTGCTTGACCAATTTGATTGAAACTTATAGGGTGTCTCTTAGAAGTTAGTACCTAACTAACCTCCAAATTTGAGCAAAATCGGTTCATTAGAAACCGAGGTTCCAGGAAATTCACGTTTGCGCATGCGCACTCGCTCCTATTGGTCCGAAGGTGCTGAAACTTATAGGGGACCGTCTAGGACCTAACCCGCACAATCCCTGAAAATTTCATCAAAATCGGACCACAGGTTGGTATAGTTTTGCCCGGGACAAGGATTGACCACAGACAGACAGACACGGAACCAAAATTGTTCGGGAAGCTCTAAAACGCAAAAAGCAAGTGGAAATTTTGATTTTGGAGGACATTTTTTTTTCACTTCTTTCACGAATACAAAGCTTCCCTACCTTCGGTAGTGAGGAAGCAAAAATTTTGATATGAAGGTATTGTTTTTCCTTCAATTTAAGATTCTATAGAATTTTTATAATTTTTTGAGACCACGCTACGAACCCTAAGTGTGGCATATGTTTTTTCATAATTTTTTAACGCTAAATCACATGGTGTCATCCGTTCTTCAATTTGACTGGAATTTTTCTAAATGGCGGCCGAAAATTCGGTTGTTATTGGTGAAAAAATCGCTCTTTTTAAATCGTTATGAGTTTTTAGGCAATTTTATTCAGTTCAAGCATGATTGTGCTGCCAATTTTTATTTTTAACTCCACCGTAGACAGCCCCAAGCCCGTGGTTCAAAAGGAGGTGAGAAAATAAAAATTAAACATGATTTCGACCACAAAACTGATGTTTTCGTGAAAGAAATGTTAATTTTTTCTCTTGAAATCTTGGTCTTCCTCAAAACGGATGACACCATGTGATTCAGCTTCAAAAAATGATGAAAAAACATGTGCCACACTTAGGGTTCTCCAAAACCTAATTTTTGTGCAATTGTGGAGTTGCGCAACTTAGAGCGATCAAATAGCCAGTTGCGCGCAATAAAACAAATCGATTCGAGCATGAATTTTTCATGAAAATTCGTAGAATCCGAATCTGTAATAAAAAAGGGGGAGTTTCATTTGAAAAAATGAAGTTAGTGTCAATTGCGCGCAACTTTTTTGCGCAAAAGTATTTTTCCTGAGATCCTCACAAAAAATCATGAAGAATTGCGTTGATCGGAATTTTTTACGCTGTATTTTGCGGAAATGAAGGGGGGTGTAACCTTTTCGTGAAACACCCTGTATATAAATCTATTTGGTTCAGAACGGATTACATTCAAAAGACTCAACCGATCATCACGGAAATCGGTCCATGCGCTAAATATATTAGAACATAGAAGTTAATTGCTCGAGAATAAGTGAAATTTGTCTCGAGCCGATTCTTCCAATTAGCTCATTTGACATTTAGTAACTTTATTGTACAAAACGAGGGCTACAGTAGAACTACGATCTCATGGGATTTCGAAGACCACAAACTAGAATGAGCGAGGGGACAAGCTGTTACCTTCATGCAGGTAGACGAAAATTAAAACAATGGGGAATTTGCCTCACATTTTTTTCTTCGAATGAGGGTTTATTTTTATGGAATAAAACCATGGTGAGCTGCTCGAAAACGCATCCAAAAAATTCAGAGAATTTTAGGAAGATGGAAATTTTAAATGTGGTGGCAATGTGTAAGAGGCAGCCATGTTTGAAATGTAACGGATATTCTACCACTCTGACTTCAAAGGAGGTTCTGTGGCGCTTACCACAGAAGCGGAACATACACGAACTTTTAGCTTCCGAGTAGTGCGCCGCGAACTGGCAGGAAGAACCCAGACACAAAAGTGACCAAAAGAAACAATATTACTCACTTTTTTACAATACGAATCTACCTACTAGTTTATCAAGCATTATTAGTCTTCATCTTCTCTTATTTAGTTTCAAGATTTGAATCACATTATTCGAGTAGCCATTTCACTGGATCGTTTTGTGTGGCGGTGCTAGAACTCTGTCTGTTGTCGGAGTTGTTTTCGCGTCGTTTTTTTTTTCGTATGACGTAACAATATTCC
The DNA here is from genome assembly GCA_009739505.2 of Apolygus lucorum. Lineage (NCBI taxonomy): Eukaryota > Metazoa > Arthropoda > Insecta > Hemiptera > Miridae > Apolygus > Apolygus lucorum. Next base: position 16,162,143 of record CM019182.2, read on the forward strand.
TCGATTTTCGCGGTGTTTTGTAACAGAGGTTCACTTGTTTAGTCATTTTCTCCTACAGTAATTTTTTCCCCTTGGTTATTCCTAGTGTTAAACGTTATTCTAGGGCCCTATTATAGAATTTGACTTGAAATTCCAGAATCTAAAATTGAGGCAAATTCCCCATTCACGATCATGTTCCGATCACTTTCAATTTAGTGTCAGAAACACAGTAGCTAATCGCTCGTTTGGTAGGCAAATATAAAGGGTTTGCAAATGCGTACTAACCACATGCCAGTAATAGGAAAGTGAATCGTCGTATTGCAGCAATGAATAAAAATCATAATTTTAAAAAATAATGGTTTGATTGGATATTAATTTGAAGATCTTTCCCTAAGAAACTCGTTGGTAAATAACGATGTTGGTAGGCACAATAAAATCAAATACTTTTTGATGTTCGTAATTTGTTTGGTTGTTTTTGAGTTGGCAACCCTGAAATGGCCAGCGACAGATCGCCGACACTGCAGTAGCTTCTGTCCACAGACATCAATACCTTGTGTTGGTGAAATTGAATTTAAAAAAAAAAAACGATTTTTGGAAAAATTACTCAAGTTTAATCTTTCTCGTCTATAATACACAATTATTTCTATTTACAGATGTTACCAGACACCCAAATTTTATAAGTTAGGTGCTTCGCATACAAAAATTAAATAATCAGCCTTATGCTATCACGAGCCATTATATACAAAATCCTATCCATAGTGATACCTAATTACATAATTACGTACGAACATTTTATTGATGCGGTGATAATTTGATAAGAATCTAACCGGGTAAAAATATGAACTGACCAACGTTCACAAGGAAGTAATCAAAAGGTTCTGGATGCAGTAATTCTTAAGTAAGCCTCGAACAAGTTTTGAACATTTCGATTTGTTTTCTGATTCCGCTGTATTCATCTTCTTTGGCTCGAATTTGTTTTTTAAGTGCTTCAATCTGTCTCAAATACATATTAGCTTTGTTTTCCATTCGTTGTAGATATAAGGCGTTTCTTTGGGTCAACGTTTCATCGGTATCCTGTAAACAAGAACAGGTTCGGGTTATATTATTATTAATTAAAACCTCTTTCGAGCCCTGCTTCGGACGAGAGGGTCAACTACGAAATCACACAGTTTTTCCACCAAGTCTACGATACGTTAAAATTGGTTTAAAATAATAACAAAACTAACTTTGGAGAGATGAGTGTCATTTTCTCCATTGTTACTTGGAGGACTGATCCCTTCAATTGTACAAGACAAAGGAGGTGATTTCGTTTCTGGTAAACTTGCTCCTTTAATCACAAACTTATTTTCATTTTTCATCTCGATCAGCTGTTGAGCGCTTATTTGGTGCATCTTCTGACCATTCACAAGTCTGGGCATTTTACATGGAGGTCCTTCCACATCTGACGACTTTTGATCGTTTTTGGATTGATCGAGGTCAGGAGACGATGGCTCGCGATTTATAAGCTTATCTATAACGAGGTTTTTCTCAAGACTTTTGAACGCCAGTTTTCCTGCATCTGGAATTATCAACAAAGGAATTAATCATTGCCATGAAGAGAACGTTAATGAGCCTATGGACCTGCAGTGTGAATGAGGTTAAATCAAGAAGGTACCTGTCAGCCGTATTGTGTGTCCATTGAGAACCGCAGACGACACAACAGTGTCCTTATCCGGTTCAATCATTCTGACTCCATGGGACTTCAACAATTGCATAGCACTACTAGCAGACACTGAAATAATGAATTCATCATTAGACACTCGAAATTATTTAGCTTGAACTTTTACTTCCTCACCGCCGAGCCTTATATTTGTGCCTATAATACGTCTCCACTGGAATGGAACCCCGACTTCTAGAGGCTTTTCGGGTCATTTTTTTTATTGATCGGACCACGACTGTGCCGAGAGATGTTCCCAAATGGGAACACGTGTCGATATAAAATCTGACCATGGAATTTTTTATTTCAACACCCAACTAGTCATGAAAGAACATTGGAAACCATTTTAAACGGCATTTTTTAAGGAATCCAGAAAGAAATAAACTGACAAAACAAGAGGGCTGTTGACAATGAGGAATTTCACCGAATTCTGTTTGCATTTTTCCTGGATAGTTAATGGTGTGGGATAGATAAAAATCGGGTTGATTTTGGAAAATAAATCTTCTGTTATTTTTGGAAGACATTTAAAATTTATTATTTCAAAAAATAACCGAGAAAACGGACCTCTTCAACGTGAAGCAGAAACGCTCGCTGATTGGCTGTTTGGATCGCCGTCGGCTCCCCTTGTTGCCCGATGGATTGATGAAATTGTGATATCTAAGAGGTAATTTATCAAACTATAACAGGGGAAACCTCATTTTCTCCATCTTGCCTTTCCTATTTTTTCTCTTCAGTTCTTCGATTTTTATCTTTATCGGTTTTGTGAAATGTTGCCTCCGAGGACTATACGAAGTGAGATTTCATGATCTCAGCGCTTCAAGCGGCTGTACATGAACTATTGCTCGTTGACGCCATCCTCCCGGTTTTTTTGTAACGTTCTTAACACTGTTGTTTAATTGTAAATTAGGAAGTATGGGCTGAAAGTTAGCCATAAGAGGTTTTTCGAGGTGCTGAATCCGATTTTGGGGTCAAAAATAGGAAATTCCGACATGGTAAAATTTCTCATTCGTTGACAACATTACCGTCATAGCATTTTTTACAAAAAATTGAGTCAATAAAAAATATCTGCCAAGCGGGAGTGGCACATAGCTTCCTCGTCACTACAACCAGATTATACAGGGTGTCCCCGAAAACGTTCCCCCACCTGCTAAAATCGTCCAGGTAGTGGTAAAATTTTTTTTTAATCTTCATGATTTTTCCCAAGGATCTCAAATATGACCACGGTGCGCATTGCGCACGTGCGCAATCGTGTGCAACGTACACCAACTTCGTTTTTTCAAATGAGACCCCCCATTTTTTTTTATTGCTGATTCGGATTCTACGTGAAATTTCATGAACACTTCACCCCTCAACCGATTTTTTATATTGCGCGCAACCCGCTCAGTGCGTGCTCAAAGATGCGCAACCGCAAGGTTTTGTCAAAATGTGCATGTACGAAGTACCTTAGTGTGACACATGATACTTCAGTATTTTTTTACGCTGAATCACGTGGTGATGTTAGTTTCTTGATTTTACTGCATTTTTATCAAATAATGGACGAAAAATGAACTTTTTTAAAAGGAAAATTGCATCTTTTAAGGGCAAAACCACCCTTTCTATTTAAAAACTTTTTTCCAAGATGATCGAAAAAAGAATTTCAAGTAGACAGGACGGTTTTTTCACGAGAAATTACTAGTAGAGAGTCCTTGTGAAATTACTAGTGAAGAGTCCAGTGTGATACACAATCGTTTTGACATGGACATGTCATTTGGCTGGGGGTCAAGGAATTTTTCGCGGCACTTTTTTTTAATCACAAAAAATGCAACGCTGCAACCAGTAAACAAAATCATAGCTACCGATATGTAGCTATGAAGCAAGGTTCTCTAGAATACTGCAATACATTACGTGCGATCGGAGGGTTTTTTTTACGTCAAAACATAAATTACAACATGTCCCACAATTTATTAACAAGGATGAAATTAACGGATGGGCACAGAAGATGCGTAATGAGTAAAAATGCAATTTTCCTTTTAAAAAAGTTCATTTTTCGTCCATAATTTGATAAAAATGCAGTAAAATCAAGAAACTAATATCACCACGTGATTCAGCGTAAAAAAATACTAAAATATCATGTGTCACACTTAGGTACTTCGTACATGCACATTTTGACACAACCTTGTGGTTGCGCATCTTTGAGCGCGCACTGAGCGGGTTGCGCGCAATATAAAAAATCGGTTGAGGGGTGAAATGTTCATGAAATTTCACGTAGAATCCGAATCTGCAATAAAAAATGGGGGGTCTCATTTGAAAAAAACGAAGTTGGTGTGCGTTGCGCACGTGCGCAATGCGTACCGTGGTCATATTTGAGATCCTTGAGAAAAATCATGAAGATTTTTAAAAACTTTTCTTTTTTACCACTGCCTGGACGATTTTAGCATGGTGGGGGGGGGACGTTTTCGGGGACACCCTGTATAGACGATCCGATTCATAGTAGCTAATCTCAAAACATCAAACTCTAAGTGCCTTGCACTACCCTCATAAAGGACCATCTTCATGCCAACCCACACAATCGCTGAATATGTCATCGATTTCGGGCGAAAAATGTAGGAGTTATGGCTATTACACAATCTGAACGTATTATGTCTGTTAAATCAATGGCAGCATGATAATTTCAAATTTAAAACGTCACCCGAGGGGCAATATTACTGGCCTCCGAAGCAGAGTATTTTTATTATAATATTACATGGCTCTAAAGGGAGCTGTTTTAAAACGTATTTGAAATGCATTTCAAGTAAAATCTGTAACTTACTTTCACCAGCAATATTCTTTGTTAAAGGAGGGAACTCGTCGTCGGAGTCAATGTCACTACTGATATGCAAGGCGCCTCTATAAGCATCACCCTCAGGGTTCTCCTTTTCCACGAGGATCATTTTCTTCGTTTTGGCGGTGGAACCCAACACTTGATTTACTGAAATCGAGCATACGTTTATTTCAATAGGATTGGGGTGACTGAATAGATAAATCAGGGAGAAATTCCTCCGAAACAAACATGTTACCAAACCTAGGATGTACCTAGCTACCTGAAGATAAAAACGCAGCAAATTATTACATAACGGTTTATTATTTAACTGATCACCCGTCTGCATAGAAAGCTGCTTTCCCATTAAAACTACCTAATAGCAATATCATCGTTATCCAAGAGTTGTGGGTGCCTTCATAACGAAATTTGATCATTGATTGCTAAGGACGCACAACAGAGTACAACAAAAAACTCATTTCGAAACGACCTATCAGCTGAAGTTCGAATTATTCAATTAAAGAAATAATAATAGTCTTTTGCAATGCACACTCGTGTTTCTGATTTATTATAAGTCCAACCCTTCAGTTTTCAGGGAGCGAACGGTTTGTCCAACAGAGCTCTGGGTGGCCTCATTCGATTCTAAAAATTCAATTCTATTTTAAATTGGTGAAAAAACAATAACTATACATCGAGATTAGCTATTTTTCACCTCCCCAGAAGTGATTGACAATAACCAAGGTTATCGCGGCACAACTAGTCTCGAATGGAGACCAAATGTCATCGAAATCGGTCCATGAAAAGTGCCGTGTGCGGCGGACGGATTAAAAAAATCTTTTATTCGATTTTGGTTTATGATTTTCAATAATTAACCATTGGAATTGACCAAGAAAACATTTTTTGTAACCCTTCCTCAAAATTTGATGGTTTACGTTTCGAGGTACGTAGAATCCGAAAATCTAATAAAATACTTTCCGCCGTATGCGGCACTTTCCTTAGTTACCATGGACCGATTTTGATGAAATTTGGTATATCGATGGCATCATATGATAACCTCGTATCTCAATTTTTGGCCAAAATGGTTCTTTTTGGATTCTCTGAATGAAAACCTCGTATCCCACCCACCTGTAATTCAATTTTCAGCGGGAATTGCATTTTCTGCTCTCTAACGCCCTAAATGATAACCTCGGTTTTGATCAAGAGGGCTGAGTGTCACTGACAACCATGGTTTCTTATCGCTAAAAATTGAATTACAGGTGGGTGAGATACGAGGTTATCATGTGATGCCATCGATATGGGCTCCATTTGGGGTCTAGTTGTGCCCCGAAGCTTTTGGTTTATGTCAGTCACTTTTTAGGGGTGAAACGTACTGTTTTTACACCAATTTTAAATAGTATTGAATTTTTAGAGACCACGCGGAGGTGTGTATGACACTCCGTTCGCTCCTTATAAGGACTTATGGGTCAGATTTACGATAAATCAGAAACACGAGTGTGAATCGCAAAAGAGGCCTAATCTTCGTTCAAATATTAGCTGACCAAAATGTCCGTTTCTTCGAGTTGTACTCAGTTTTGCGTCTTTAGCAATCGATTGTCCTAATAATTAGGGCAACCTCAACTCCCAGTTTCTTCGAACTGAGTGTGAAGCGTTTATTTCTTCCAAATAAACTTGATTGTGAAGTAGGTATGTGGTAGGTAGGCTGTAACTATGGTGGTCACAATGGTTTGAACTCTACGCATTGAAACGAAAACCATCACATTTTGATTGAAAGGGGGGAGGGGGGTTGTAGAAGTTTTTTATTGCTCAATTCCAAAGGTTCATTAATGAAAATAATGAGCCAAAAGGAAGTTTGGTTAACTACTGAATTTTCTCGCTGAATAATACATTTACCTGGTAGTTTTGGTTCAAGAATTTCTGCAACTGGAATAATTCCTTTTCTCATACTTGGGAAAACTTTTTGTTGAAGTTGGCACACTCTCATCATTCGTTCATCGGGGTGAAGTTTGTCAGTCTCCTGAAACGAATTGGATCTTTCAGTCAAGCTCTTCTGTGCCTAAGTGCAAACTTTATTAAATATAGACAATATTTATTTGGTAATTGACTAAAACACTTTTTAGATTGTAGACTGTAATCATAATACTCAAATATTTGTACATCCTAGCCTAATTTTCATCAAAGCATTTCCTCCACATACCGCAATTTCTCTGAGGATTTCCGGGAAGTTATTCTTATCAGCCAATTGTAAAGCGGTTTTTCCAAACTTATTCACAATGGAAGTGACTGCTCCGTAGTCCAGAAGAATTTTAGTAGTCAATAGATCTCCACATTCAGCCGCCCAGTGCAACGGGGTCATGTTCAACTGGAATACCAATATCATTGAATCAGTGAATATAAAGGTTCATTAAAATATAATGAATAATAAATCGTATAATTAACTGTGTTCTCATCAATTGGAAACAATAATTGAACTAACGTACCATGTCTCTACAGTTAACATCAGCTCCATATGAAAGAAGAAGTTTAACCATGTATGGTAGACCCATATGTGCTGCCACATGCAAAGAAGTCCTATCCACTTTATTTTTTGCATCTTTGCAAATGCCTGCCTTCAGAAGGAGCTCCGTCACTTCAACGTGTTTATTCATCACAGCATAGTGTAAAGGGGTAGTACCGACCTATAAATTAAATTTAAAAAATTACAAACTAACGGAGTATAAGACAATTTTTAAAAATTTGAGAGTAGTTATTGGAAGAATAATATACCTATTTCAATTTTCGTGCGACTCATGCTTTACAACCCTCCAATATTCAATGACGGCACAAGCTTCTCATCTTCTACTATGGAAACTTCTCGACACAGGTGCATTATTGCTCTCATACAATAAAAATTGGATCGCGTGCGCGAAAACTCGGAAGGACGAACGTGGATAAAGCGGAAGGTAAGGAGTTTGGACTCGGGAAATGAAGTTGCGACGCACTGCATGAAAGTTGGTATGAGATGACAAGATAATTCGTATAGGCACTATTAGTTTCGCATTAGATCGACATAAGTTCAGGTACTAAAAAAATATCAACAAAGACCAATATCATCTATTCATAAGTTGTGAGCTATTAGCGATTTTTTCCTTTGCGTGAAGGATTTTGACATTTATTTAACGAGACTGCGCCACTTACACCAATGGCAAAATTAAAATTTGTACATCTGGATGTTTCCAAGAATTAACATCCCTCGAAGACGGAGGGATCGTAATAATAAAAACCTCCGAATAAACTATATATGTGAGGCGGAAAGCGAAAAGGGACCTCTTGTTGGCGTTCGTCGAAATGGAGTTATTGCTATTTTCTCAATCTGTATAGATTTATGAAGAATTTAAACCAAAAGCATCCTTGTAGCTCAAAAAATGACGAAGCTGCAGTATTTTAGTGTTTTATAACAGAAAACATATTGTTTAGTAATGCATGCATTCCAGGGGAAGTCCCATTGGATAAGTATTGGATCAGTTTAACCAGTTGTTAAGCGATAAGACTGTTTCTCTCGATGTAATTTATTTATTACTTTAGGGAAGAAATAGTGACCCCCCCCATCATTATAAATCATAACACTTCTAGCGGCATGATAGCCTCGAATCTGAAGAGCATTTTAAAATCCATGATCTACGACACCCAACATGCGAATTCGAGTTCACACCCCCCCCCACCTACAATGGTGCCAGTCTGGCACCAAAGCGGAAATACGTCGTAACATTGAACTTTCATATATTAGGTTTAGTAGGCAGTCCGTCGAATGTCACATCCGTATTCAAGGTGAAACACCAAAAAACCCAAGAAATATGAGGTTTATGGTGCCCTGGCACCATGGTGGCATCACTTTTATTTCCATGGTGGTACAGAAAGTAATTCACGCAAACCCTAAGGTATAATGAGAATTTTTCCACAATTTCAAAGCTTGGGTACAATTAGTAAGCAGTAAAGGAACCGAAATATTGAAAAATTGGATATTTTGTGAATATTAACCCCCACCCATCCCCTCCTCTTGCAAATTTTGGTACTCTGGTGAAATCATGTACAACTCGGAAGTTATTTTAGTCAAACAAAAAAAGAAACACACAAATCGGTTGGAAATTGAGGCCTGGGCAGAGTTTACAAGATTATGCCCGCAAACGTACGTTTTTAAGCATTAACCCCCCCTTAAAAGGCGAAATTCGAAATTCCGGCGCCGTAGTGCACAACTAGATAGTTTTCCGCGTCGAAGATAAAAAGAACCACGAAAATCGGTTGAGAACTAAGGCCTGGGCAGAGTACACAAGATTTTGTTACACACACACATACATGCATACACACAGACATACACCTATGGTTTTTTCGCGGATTTGGATTCAGAATGGTCTGAAACGGATTACTGTGTGGTTATTTTTTTTTCTGTTGAGTGTTGTCCAACTTCACCCCAGATCGATCGCATAAGGACGCCCAAGTCTTACTGTGGGACGTCCTAAAAATGGATTTTGAGAAAAACGACCATAACTTCAAAATGCTACCTTAAATTCTTAGATTCTTTAATCGATATGTTCTTATTTAGGTTACTTTCGATTCGATCTTTCAGGCCTACACACTTGGGTTCTAGAGGGTCCAAGGATCTATAATCGATAGAAAGTGAAAAATCGATACTTTCGACCTTCTTCCAGTTTTTAGGACGTCCCACAGTAAGACTTGGGCGTCCTTATGCGATCGATCTGGGGTAAAGTTGGACAACACTCAACAGAAAAAAAAATAACCACACAGTAATCCGTTTTAGACCATTCTGAATCCAAATCCGCGAAAAAAAACCATAGGTGTATGTCTGTGTGTGTGTGTATGTGTGTATGTATGTGTGTGTGTAACAAAATCTTGTGTACTCTGCACAGGCCTTAGTTCTCAACCGATTTTCCTGGTTCTTCTTTTGTTCGTCGCGGAAAACTATCTAGTTGTGCACTACGTCGCCGGAATTTCGAATTTTGCCTTTTAAGGGGGAAAGGGGGGGTTAATGCTCGAAAAACGTGCATTTTTGGGCATAATCTTGTGTACTCTGCCCAGGCCTTAGTTCTCGAACGATTTTCGTGGTTCTTTTTTCTTTTGACGCGAAATACTATCTAGTTGTGCACTACGGCGCCGGAATTTTGGATTTTGCTTTTTAAGAGGGGGAAAGGGGGGGTTAATGCTTAAAAAACGTGCGTTTGCGTGCACAATCTTGTAAACTCTGCCCAGGCCTCAATTTCCAACCGATTTGCGTGTTTCTTTTTTTATTTGACTCAAATAACTTCCGAGTTGTACATAATTTCACCCGAGTACCGAAATTCGCAAGGGGAGGGGGTGAGTGGGGGATAATATTCACAAAATATCCGATTTTTCAATATTTCGGTTCCTTTACTGCTTACTAATTGTATCCAAGCTTTGAAATTGAGGAAAAATTCTCATTATACCTTAGGATTTGCATGAATTACTTTCAGTACCACCATGGAAATAAAAGTGGTGCCACCATGGTGCCAGGGCACCATAAACCTCATATTTCTTGGTTTTTTTTGTGTTTCACCTTGAATATGAATGTGAACCTTGACGGACTGCCTACTAAAACCAGTAGATGAAAGTTCAATGTTATCACGTATTTCCGCTTTGGTGCCAGATTGGCACCATGGTGGTGGGGGGGGGGGTGAACTCGAATTCGCATGTTGGGTGTCGTAGATCATGGATTTTAAATTGCTCTTCGAATTCGAGGCTCCCATGCCGCTAGAAATGTTAAGGTGGATAATGGTGGGGGGGGGGTCAGTATTTCTTGCTTAAAGTAATAAATAAATTACATCGAGTGCAACAGTTTTATCACTTAACAACTGGTTAAACTGATCTAATGCTTATCCAATGGGACGTCCCCTGGAATGCATGCATTACTAAACAATATGTTTAGCCTTCTCCTCGAAATCAGCTGTGCCGACAAGAGGTCCCTTTTTGCTTTTCGCCTCACATACTATATATAAAACGAGGAGGTCGCTCAGGACTACCCAAAGCCAGTTCTAGGAATCATGGAAGGTGAGGGTGGGAAAGATGGCTGAATTGAAGTGACCCTGTACCACTATGCCTACAGGTGGAATGACTTCTAGTTCTGATGTGAGCGTGGAGGACTTGTGTTCCTCCCTCAGAGTACTGGAGACAAGTTAACAGAGGAGGAAGCTAATGTTAAAATGGCGTGCAAGCATTTTTGAGGCTGTCTCAGTTGCGCCATCTACTTCCAGCTAAAGAACTACTACAGACACTGGAGTGGTGGGGGGAGGCCACACTCTCTTCATTCCGCTTCTTTTCAAATCGTTTCGAATGACCAGAAATTTATAAATTTTTATTTCATCGCCATTTAGATTTGCAAGAATTACTTAGAAAAACCAATCGAGTCGAAAGATATTTTCCAAGTTGCACTTACAATTGTTGTTGTCCCTATTGCCAGTAGTTCATATGTTCAATCGACAACTGCCACCCATAGAATCGTTTGAAACCCAAAGTATTATGGAAAATTGCTCGATTTTTTCATGCATGTCGAGAATACAACTAAACGTTATCAAATTAACGCCCCAAGGAGAAAAATATGTGTTAAACAAGGTGACTTGTTGGGATGAGGTTGGGAACAAGCGATCATGAACGCGATCTGTTGCACTAGAACTACGTCCTGGAGCTCCACCCATCAGAACGCTTCTAGGGCTCCCAGCTTCAGCTTTCAGCCCAGTGGTTCCCCCCAAGATACCCCTCTCGAGCAACTTTATGGCTAGTCCTCACCAAAACACAGACCATGCCAATGACGCCGCCATGACCAAGGCTGCAACGAGAGGTTTGCACGTTTGGATGCCTCGTTGGGAAAGGTAGTTGTTAGAGACATACAGTAATCGCTATTGCCTCAGTGTATGGAATCTATGCAATAGCTGTATAGACATAAGGTCTTCCAATATCTGTTTAACATAAGCGATGAACACCTCGCTAGAATTATCACTGAACGTCATATTCAGGTAAAATTATCCTACCCACACCTAGCACATTTGCAACAATCAAAGTGAATTCACGCAGTAAGCTTGGTTTAAGATGAGGCTCAAAAGATGCTCAATGTTGTCAACAAACAGGCTTCTCCTAGATTCATAAATAGATTTTTGGTTGTACTAATGATCTGCTGATCTATTGTCATCATCAGCAGTAGTAGTGCTGATCATAACATGTTTTCATAAACTACAGCGAAACAAAAAAGTTTGTATCGGGTTATCATGCAAAATTACACAATGGTCGAATTTGTGCAGAATATCTGCCAGATTTCACAAACTGTCAACATGCATTAAAGATAAACTCACCCAATCTGCAATGAATGGTGCGCCTTCTGACATAAACTTCTTCACTTCACTGGCATTTCCTGATTTACAGCTATCAAGCAATTCTTTCCGAAAGAGAGCAGCCTGAGTTCTTTCATCCGAGCGTCCTGTGCTTGTTCGGCAGACTAGAATAGTCAATGCAAGCTTTTAGTGAATTTTTCGAAACAGAAAACTAGGATCAAGTATGTAAGTAATACTTCAAACACCAGTTGCTGATGCTATCAGGTATACTGTTTTCTTTTCTACTCCGATAATGGGGAATTTGCCTCAATTTTAGATTCTGGAATTTCAAGTCAAATCCTATTATAGGGCCCTAGAATAACGTAATAATAGGAGAAAATGACTAAACAAGTGAACCTCTGTTACAAAACACCGCGAAAATCGAGGAGTATTGTTGACGTCATACGAAAAAAAAAAAAAACGACGCGAAAACAACGACAACAGACAGAGTTCTAGCACCGCGACACAAAACGATCCAGTGAAATGGCTACTCGAATAATGTGATTCAAATCTTGAAACTAAATAAGAGAAGATGAAGAATAATAATGCTTGATAAACTAGTAGATAGATTCGTATTGTAAAAAAGTGAGTAATATTGTTTTTATTTTTAATATTGTGTTTGGGTTCTTCCTGCCAGTTCGTGGCGCACTCTTGTGCGCACTACTCGGAAGGTGAAAGTTCGTGTATGTTCCGCTTCTGTGGTAAGCGCCACAGAACCTCCTTTGAAGTCAGATTGGTAGAATATCCGTCACGTTTCAAACATGGCTGCCTCTTACACATTGCCACCACATTTAAAATTTCCATCTTCCTTAAATTCTCTAATTTTTTGGATGCGTTTTCGAGCAGCTCACTATGGTTTTATTCCATAAAAATAAACCCTCATTCGAAAAAAAAAAAAAAAATGTAAGGCAAATTCCCCATTAACTACAGACATCTTTCGTGGCCTAATAAAAGAGTATAACTTATAATATAAGTATTATAACATAACATATTATGTCAAAATCATTCAAATTACTGAACAAATTAGACAGGTGATCTACACATAAAAACAATAAACCTTGGAATTTTTTATTCCTTTTCACAAGTCTTTTCATTATTCAGCGGTTTTTCATACATTTGACATTTTCTCTTGCATACCTAATATACAGGAGAAAATATCAAATGTATGAAAAGAAAATAAAATAAAATATTATTTCATTACCTAGATTATCCAATGCTGTGCCCAGAAGGGGGGAATTTATTAATTTATAAATAAAGGAAACAGTTATAATGACACTGGGAGGAAATTGCGCGAAACCCAACCAAGGCAAATTTAATTAGGTATTGAAAAATTGGAGATATTTATGAAACACAAATACGTTGATAATGATAGAAACTACAGTAGAGATTCAAAAGAAAGCTTACTTGAGCACTTACTTCTCCAACTTTTTCTATGTTACTGGTCCTCCGAATCGGTTCCAGAGTTTTAATTTTTTTCTTAGTACTAGTGTTTTGAAGTATCGTTCTGGGTACAGCGATATCCTTATGGAAATTAATCTCGTCGCCATCAGTTATTATTGCTCCGAGAGGAACGAATTTGGTGGGCACTTCTTCGTCCAAAGGACCTTTAGGTTTAGCGATAATTATGGTTTCAGTTTTGGATCTATCAACCTTGTCTGCAGATGGATCTTTAGGCGTTGCTATAATAGTTTCAGTTTTGGACACATCAATCTTATCGATTGACTCTTTCCTTGTAACAATGGTTGCAACGGAAACAGGCATCTGTAAAAAACGAGAGTAAAATGCAATAAAGTTCAGGTTACCTAACTTATACCTCCCCAACAACTCCATCAGTCCTTATTTCAAATTGTAACCCACAGTGCGAGCAGGGAAGCTAGGGAGGAAGACCAGCAATTAAATAAAATTCATTTAATTTAAAGGAAGATTTAATCTTCCTTTCGATATCATCCTGCCTATTTTTACCATCTTACTTTTTCTTTTCTTCTCCGTCCTTCCAAATTTCTCGGTTGGCCCCAATTAATATGCCACAGAGTCAATCTCTTTTCTAAATAGAGGTGGGTCGGAAATCGCGTCACTGGTTAGGCCACCTTTTACGGAGCTGACCCTGTTACCAACTGACTTGCAGTGACAGCAGGTAAAATAACTCTGTCCCTCCCTCCCCGCACTTCACCCTTTCAAATTATTTCACTTTCATCCCTTCATCACTGGGTGCATTGACACCACACAGGTCAACCATGACTCTGCTACCTGTCATTGTCACTCCCCGTGTCAGAATGAAGTTTATTAGATAATTCTGCATTTTCTTGTAAATGTTATTGTTCCATTTTGGAACGTTTAATTTGATGGAGATAAATTCTAATTATTGTCTTATTTGTTCCTTCATACTAACAGAAGACTGTAATAGAAACACTATCGAAAAATTAATTCTTTCTGAGCTCTAAATATATTTACCTATGTTGATTGCTGATTTCATAGTAGGTCCATAATATATAATTTTGTCTCTGTAGTGATCAGAACTGATTTAAATTTATTGGTCCCAACCCTCAACGTATAGAACCATTCTTGATCCAAATATGAGACAGAAACGCAAATTTCGTCTATCGGCAAGCACTCTCGCAAGTGACAGAAATCTGATTGTGAACCTCACTTTACACCGATCAGCTTAATAGTAACAGTAATAGTGAGTATATGAGTATAAAATCACCTACTAGATACGAACCGGTCACAGTCACGTTGTCATCTATTACCAAAAAGTAACCGCTTTGCACACCACCATGAACTTTTTGAGTTTGAAATAAATAAATTGTACCTAATTAAATTGAGACGATTGCTTCAAGCCAAGGAGAGCCAAACCTACCTACTTCCATCCTTCAAGCTTGTGGTTGTTGTTGTTCTGAATTATCGAAAAAATGAAATCTTCTTAGTGATATCAGAGGAATAACTTCTCAATGTTGACGACTTCCGATACACTGATAAACTCTACAACGAGCGTGGATATTTTACTAAAATGAAACATTTCCACGCATCGAGCGGCCACTTCGTACAATGTACAGGAAAATAAACTACAAACTACCAGCTCAAGGCTGATTTCAAGAAAAAAATGTAAAATAACTAAGAAGATTATTGTTATTCCCAAACATATCAACATAAACTTGGCTCACCTTTGCCATGACTTGAGTAGGAGCCGACGAAGGATTGCACTGAGTGAACCGATGAATTCACGAACGAAACATTATTTAAACCACTTTCTTGAATTTAAACACCACTAGGATGCCTGAAAAGCTCACGAGTAATCCAGAATGTCGAAATAAATTATCACTGTTTACAAGTTACGAGCCTTTGCCTGGCAAGTTGTGGACTATTGAAAGAATTGAATGGAAATGGAACATGGAACGGAAGAACGCGACACCCGTTTCACGCGTTCACTGCCTCCAGGATAGTAGTAGCATGGAAGAAGTATGGAAGAAGAAATGGAAGAAGTATGAAACGATTACGCAAATCGATAGTCATCGTGCTATCGATACTAACTATCGATGTACCAGTATCACAAGATATTTTTTCATATTACTGCTCATCTGCACTTAACATTACCAATTAATTTACTTATTTTTATGTACTCCAAGTCAACATGAACCTACCATGCCAAACTAGGTTCTTCCATCCTTGAATCCAGAAGGAATAATCAAGTCAATCAATCGATCTTAAGGCAGAGTTTTGATGCATCGAAGGACGATTGAAATTCACTTTCCCACTTTGCTGTTGGTAGCTTAAAATTTATTCGTATTGAACTAATTAAATTAATTATTTGCTGTTTTTAATGTCTGTATTTTTAATTGTCTGCGGCGGTTCAGTTGATTAAACTTAAATGAAATCAAGGTTATAGGCCTTGGACTTGGCTTTAGACCACAGCAACAAGCAACACCTTCAGATCCACAAAAAACGACATCGGACCTACCTACCTTGTACCTGAAGAGAGCTGTCAGGTAGTAGGTACTTGTTATGAAATGACAAATGGCCTTGTGTCTTAACCGTTTTGTGGCCGTAAATTGGTGGTTATTTTGTACTGCTTATTGAAAAATGTGTCAACATTTTTTGGAGGGTGTCCTAATGTTTACAAATCCGCAAGTAATTTTCTCTTCTGTTTTCTGTTGCATCAAAGTTAGGTAAGTAGTTAACTTGTTGAAGAACTATTCATTTGAGTGATATAATGACTCTTATCGAAGGAATTGGTGACGAAGTCACTCACTTTTTCGGTTTTCTTATATTATTGTTATTGGGGCTAATCGCTTGGTGGTCGACGGGAATATCGGAACTTCCACCAATCCGGACTGTGCTGATTTTCGAGAGTAGGGCACAGAGTAACGTTAACACTCAGAGACAATCGCTGATAACTAACCAGCCTGAGAGAAATTCCAATGATCCACCGCCCAACAGGAATTTTGGTTCAGAAAATCTGCCGTTCCCTCAAGGTAACAACGGTGGGAAGAACGCCACTCCGATTGCTTCAGAAACTGCAACAGCTGGGGTGGCTGCTGTCGGTAATGATACGCTAAGAACAGAAGAAGCTGCTGAACCTGTGGAAACTGAAGATAACGCTTCGTGTGTCGAAGAAGATAGCCCCACTACGGAGAATGCTACCAATACAGATATGGCCCCAGGGGATAATGAACCGTGCGAGATGTCTGAGGATGGAAAGCATACCGTTCAGTCGGATGAGCCTGAACAAGATGTTGATAACATTAGAATTCGTCTCAAATATCTTAATGACGACCAGAAATTGGTTCGCGGGAAGCTACACGAACTTCTTGGAGACTTCAAGAGGTGAGTGACACCTGATATCTTCTTGTTATCAGTATTCAACTGTGAGAATGTAGAATGTGTACTTAAAATATGTTAGTATGTCCTTGAAGTACTGCGTAATAGTACCTATCTATAATAGAAGTAGTTGTCTTGATTTTTTGCTCAAAAAACTCCTACTCTCCCTTAGTGTAGGGTGACCCAGGAAAATAAAGGTAGTGAAGGTCCCTCAGAGTGGTCAATCTCTCTTAGCAGGAGTTTCAAATCAGGAAGTTAGTGCAGGAGAAGGTCTTGCTGGAAGCTGACCCTAATTTTAGCTGCTGATACGTTCCTCAGAGGAAAGGCTTTCTCACCTTCACTTGAAGTAAACCATTCCCGTCTCCATACTAGGGGTGAGGAAACGGAGGGTGGTGCCAGAGACCTGCTAGGTTACCACAATCAATGATTAATTCAACCATATCTCTATTTTAGATTTTTTTCTTTCATTTACTGACTGGTTTTTACCATTGGTGTTGTCAACATCAACTAATCATAATCAAATGTTTCATCCAACCTTAGATACTAGGAAGCTCAACATCAATTTATTTGTAAGCATTAACTGAAATCATTGAGCTTGTTAAGCTGACGAATCTCATGACTCTAGAATAGGCATTGTGACAGCGCTATTGTGGTTTATGGGGGGAGGAGGAGGGGATAAAACCATGGAACGCTCTTCAGACCTCACTTTCCTGCACCAGAAACACTCACAAATTCATTTATTCATCTAATTTTGTCACTGCCTCTGCTAATGAGTTACATGGAGGGAAAGTTCCTGGAGGAGTTACATGGAGGAAAAGTTCCTCCACAGTTGGAAACGTCAATAGTCATGTCATTGATATCATCTCATCAATAGCATATAACATATGCGTATATTATACTATAATATATTATAGTATAATATATATACTAATATATTAGTATATTATACTAATTGACTGGATTTCACACTCAGTGTTGCCAACTCCAACATACCATACCTATCTACTTCTACTATTTATTGAACGTTCAGATAAATAGAAAGTTATAGAAACGATTCTGCAATCTTGGATTTGGAAGTAAAGAGACTAAAATACTAAAGTGTAGCTCTATCTCTACTCTGGTCTCTTCAATTGGAAGAAATCATCGTAGTTCGGTAATAGCAAGTAGGTATAATAGAGAGTTTTTGGCAACCAGTAACGGGCCTGTGGAACCTCTTCACAAAGCTCGGAGTTCGCGGAATTTGCCTCCCGGCAACAGCTGGCGACGATGAAAGGGTGCCCCCTGACAGTCACCCATTCGGAGAGGCCCACTGTCACGAGCCCCTCCCTTCCCCCACTGTCCAAAGTCAACGGGCTTCCTCCTTCAACTGGGTAGCATCCTCTGTTGCTCGCGCTAGTATCTTCCTAATGGGGCCCGTCAGATTCTGGCACCAAAAACTGTAATATCCAATTGGATCAGGCTGCGTTTAGTGTTTGACGATAAACCTTCAAACAATCCAGGATAATTGGTGGTTGAGAACTTGAAGCTAATTGATTTTCATAATTTCCATTTTCAGGAGGCATTTCAGCGTCGAATTATCTCATGAAAAGAGGATTCGCCTCATCTTCAATGGTCAAGTTTTGCAAAGGGATGAGCAGGTAAGAGTAAAATCTAATCAATAGTGTTGGGAAATGTATAGACTTATTTATCTCTTATGTATTTACACTAACCCTTTACCTACCCGTAACTATTTTTTTTTCGATTTCAACCCTAAAACTCTGAGAATTGGTCAATTTAACATTTAGTACCACAAGAAACATGGTTTTGGGAATACTAGATCACTGCGATACTCAGGAGTTGAGTTTTAAGTCTGACGCCATATGGCACTTTTTTCCAATGTAGTTTTTTCACGGATTTCGACAATACGCCAATACTCACCCTTTGAGATAAGAAGCAACCTTCGCAACGAGTTAATAATGAGTATCTTATTTCAAAAGATGAGTCTTGAAATGCCCAATCGAAATCTGTGAAGAAGCTTTATTGCCAAAAAGTGGCTTTGTTTCAAAAATCATCGATTCATTTGGTTTGTGCCTCCTATTTTCATCATGTACACGATTACAGCAAACGGGCGGGTGCAATTTACATCATCATTCTTATCTCTGGAATATCTTTTGTCGCGCTTAATCAGTTGCACTCCAAAATCAGTGGATCTCATCGTCTCATTGTCCTTCCAACTATTTAACATGATTTCTCTTCATCTTGTCTTTTGGGGCTTTGCTGCTCATGACATTTTGGAATCCGGTTTTCATGGAATGTCTCAATGGCGGAGTAGCTCCCAAATTTCAAGTATTTGAACAAGTTTTGTTGCTGCTGAAATGGTTATCAAAGAAGAAATCGTAAGGCAGCGTCTGAATAGATGGGAGACAGCCTAAGCGGCTTTCAATTTTTTGGCTAAATGGTACCTATGCCGTCTTTAACACAAGCCTCATTTCAGTTGGAAGAACAAAGTAGGCAAGCAAAGCAAAATTATCAGTTAGTCACTTCACACCCACAAAGCCAAACTACCTTCTTGTAATAGTCAACATTAAAACTTAGGGGTACGAATCTGCACGGGTTTTAAATTTCAACGTCTGCTGGAGTCCAGGGAGAGACGGGAATGGGCGGCCAGTTTCTCGAATGTCGCACTTTTCCACAAACGACAAACACGAATAGTTTACTTTACTTTAATGTAAACTACTCATCATACCTACAACACTCCTAAATAATCACAATACTTTGAACAAAATGGTGTGTACCGAAACGGTAGTAAACCGAAAACGTAAAACGGAATTCCCTTATCAGTTTTGTTTGTTTACTTGTTTCTCTAAGGAAATTCGGATTGCAGAGCACTCTGACGGGGGAGCAATGAAAATTCTGCTCAAACGAGAAAATGTCCTGCTCTCTGATTGGTCAATCTCACGTGCCTGCCTCCCTTGAAACACGTCACCATAACATCACCCTCCCCCGAAACGGAGCACAGCAAAGATTTTGCTCCAAATGGGTGTGATTGGTCAGAAAAGAGGGAGCTCCCGCCACAGTTTTCGCGCGTAGATTCAACTAGCACAGTACCTACGATCAAGTCTTCTGTCACTAGCCAACTTACTCTTCAAACAAAGAGGAACGAACTTTGAATTTTTTTTAATTGGCTGGGGGTGCACATGCGCCTATCAGTAGCCGCCCCTGATTCTGACAATACTGGTGACAGGGTGGGCGAGTGGTGGATAATATTCACGAAATATACGATTTTTAATTATTTCGGTTCCTATTAAGGCTAATTAATGGAATACAAGCAAAGAAATTCAGGATCCATAATCAATATACCTCTGGATTTTTATGAGCCATTCTTCACCATGGTGCCAGGACACCAAAACCTCGTATTGGATTTTTGGGTGTTTCCCCTTGAATATAGAAGGTCCAACGTTACGACGTAACACCAGTGTGGTGACAGGCTGGCACCGTTGGGGGAGGGGGGGGGGTCGAATTCTAATATTAGGTACCTATCGTAGATAGTCGATTTTAAAATGCTGCTCAAATTCAAGGCCCGCATGTTCATAGAAATGATGGTCATGGGTAAGGGGGAAAGTCAAATTTTTAAGTTTTGGGCTCTCATCATATACTAAAAAATAAGAACGTATGTTTTATCGTTTTCTGGTTGATATTAAACTACCTAATCCTCATCCAATGGACCCCTGGAATACATGCATTACCAAACAATGAGGAATTTCACCGAATTCTGTTTGCATTTTTCCTGAATAGTTAATGGTGTGGGATTGGGATACATGAAAATCGGGCTGATTTCGGAAAATAAGTCTCCTGTTATTTTTGGGAGACAATCAAAATTTTTGATTTCAAAACTAACCGGGAAAACGGACGTGAAGCGGGAACACTCGCTGATTGGACTGTTCGGATCGCCGTCTCCTCCCAGTGTTGCCCATTGGGACGACGAAATCGTGTTTTCTAAGAGAAAAGTTATCAAACAAAAACAGGGGAAACCTAATTTTCTCCATCTTGCTTTTTCTATTTTTTTCTTCAGTTTTTCGATTTCAAACTTTACTGTTTCGTGAAATTTTGCATGTGGGGACTATAGTTTCTCGATCTCAGCGCTTCAAGCGGCCATAAATGAACTATTCCAGGATGACGTCATTTTCCCGGTTTTTTTTAACATTCGTATTTTCTACACTGTTTTGTTTATTCGTAAATTAGGAAGTTCGGGCTGAAAGTTTGCCTTAGGGGGTTTTTCGAGGTGCTGAATCCGATTTTGGGGTCAAAAATAGGAAATTCCGACAAGGTGAAATTCCTCATTAGTTAAAAATATTGCCCGAAATACGCGAGTAATGGATTTCCTTGTCTCCAGCAGTAGTCCATCATATGCCCGCAACCTCTGTCTTGGTGGTTTCTCACAAACTTGACACTTTGTGGTTTCTTGCAGACTCTGCAGGGATGTGGGCTCTATGACAACTGCGTCGTCCACTGCCTGGTCCATCAGCAGCAAAACGCCAACAGACCGCCTTCCCAGCAAACGCCTCAGGTTAACGCATCACCTCCTGAATGGAACCTCGGTGGTCTTCTGTACGTTAGCCTCAGTATCATACTCGGTTTCGCTTGGTTCCTCAGATACCACTACTCTCAGCTCTTCACTCTCACTACGACCACTGCCCTCACTGGGCTAACTGCCATGTTTGCTGTATCCATAATTGGCATGTACATGCCTGACCACGAGGCTCCTCCTGCGTAGTTGTTGAAGTAAATCTATTTAATCCAATTTCATGAGAAAAATCTTTCCTATATCTGAGTGTTTCATCAATACTACGTATTTTGAAGAGACGTTTTGCAGGTGAATCCTTAGAATAACTATGTTTTTATTTTCCGCAGTTATTTCTGTAATTCATATTATATTTGCATCGCTAAATTAATTTTCACGAATCAATTTAGAATTATTTATAGGTAAGTACTATTATTTAATTTGGAAAATCCCCTTGTAAGTTCATTATTTTATCTAGCCCTTAAATATGAATATTTGGTGGTTAATTAATCAAGTTACTATTTCTGTTTTAATATCGAACGGTCGTTAGAGTTATGTGATGACTTTGTAAATATTTCGTTGTTGAGTTATTAGAGTTTCAAAATTTAACATGGTTTTAGATTACCCCACCTTTAGTTTAAAGAAATGTCCTTGCATTCACTTTCTTAGAACTCAAAGAATAGGCGTTGCTACCCACATACATTTTTCGCATTTTTCAAAAAATTGGTTTGATGGTGGGAAAGCGAGGAATGAGGAATTTCACCAAATTCTGTTTGCATTTTTCCTGAATAGTTAACGGTGTGGGATAGATGAAAATTGGGTTGATTTCGGAAAATAAGTCTCCTGTTATTTTTGGGAGACCATCAAAATTTATGATTTCAAAAAATAACTGGGAAAACGGACCTCTTCAGCGTGAAGCGGAAACGCTCGCTGATTGGGCTGTTCGGATCGTCGTCTCCTCCCAGTGTTGCCCGTTGATATGATGAAATCGTGTTATGTGAGAGGAAAGTTATCAAACAAAAACAGGGGAAACCTAAATTTCCTCATCTCGCTTTTTCTATTTTTTTTCTTCAGTTTTTCGATTTTGAACTTTACCTACTGGTTTTGTGAAATGTTGCATCTGGGGATTATAGATTTCTCGATCTCAGCGCTTCAAGCGGCCATAAATTAACTATTCCAGGATGACGTCATCCTCCCGGTTTTTTTAAACGTTCATATTTTCTACACTGTTTTGTTTATTCGTAAATTAGGAAGTATGGGCTGAAAGTTTGTCGTAGGTGGTTTTTCGAAGTGCTGAATCCGATTTTGGGGTCAAAAAAGAGAAATTCCGACATGGTGAAATTCCTCATTGGGGGATTGTTTAGTCGCTGTGGATGTGTGTCTTCTTGGGGATGACAGAGCTCTCCCTGTACACGCAGATTTTCTTTGAAGCTAGCAGAAATCGGCCTCCATATTGTACCACATTACTGGATCTTCACAGGTACTTGCCTGGTTCCAATCAAATTTTGGAATTTTCTACCTGGTAACCAGGAAGTAGGGTAAGCAGTGGAGACGAAGAACGAAAAAAAAAAATCCTTGAGACCACCTCATGTTCTAGTTGGAATGAATTGTGACTTGGTTGTCTGCTAAGTTATTGCATTGTGCTTTGGAATAGGTTAGGTAGCAGTGTGGTGATCCACTGGGTTTGACATTTCACTTGACTTTCCGCTGGGGTCGGATCTCGGACCCTGAAACCAAGTTGCTAGATGGGCATGACTGCTGAGTGCTGAAAGTGCTGATACAATATTGTGATTGTAGTGGAGAAGTATTTTTTCCAAATATAAGTTGTTAATGAAAAGGAATTGGGAAGTAGCGCTTCTGAAGCTCACACCCAAATGTAGCGGATCGAGAAAGAGCAAGTGTTCTGGACTTCTAATGCCAGAAAAAGTAGTCAGAACTGATCAGTAGTATGTTGTCACTAATGTTAGAATTCTAATCTAGGTGTTCTGGTGACAAACAATACAGTTATCTGTAGAACAAGGTGACTGATTTCTAGCTCTATCTTGAGAATACCAAATGTCCATAACGAATCAAAGGCCTCCAGCAAAATCTACAATTACAACTTCAAGGCACAGTTTAGGTTTCCACCCGTCTTTTCACAGACTTGAAAGGTAATTGGATCACCTTGTCCTCAAGGGAGGTGACTTCAGTAGCAGGTGAAGGAGTAAGTCCCATTTCCCTTTGCAATAAAACAGTACCAGCGCTCATGTTCACAGAGGCAAACTGACGAAAAGAAAATATTTCGAGGAATGGGTCGTTTTGGTCATGAATTTTTTAACGTTTCGATGCGTATCGTTCCAGTTAGTTTCTACTCAAGCTCGGGAAACGGTATGCGGCGCTGGTCTCTTGCTCGTTGATCACCAACCATTGCTGATTGGTTTGAATCGCCCGTCTTTCCACTATACGATATAGCCAAGAAGGGGGGGGGGGTTATTATGTCAAATAGATGCCTGAACTGGGACAGTTAAGAAATTTTAATTAAATTAAATTATTAGGAAGAAATTAAATTAATAGGAGGGAATTTTAATTAAATTAATAAGAGGAAATTTCAATTAAATTAAATTAATAGGAGGGAATTTTAATTAAATTAAATTAATAGGAGTTAAGAAAATCGTGGGAGCTACATTGATTGAGCTAAAATTTGAAGAGATCACACCGTCACTATAGGGAAGTGAACATTAGTCGTATTGATACACTTCCAGTCTTCCACCAATCAATCTTCCACCAAACCCTATTTGTTGGCATGGTTGCTCGCTTTTTAACCTTGAAGAGGTTTTAGCGATGGGACCCCCCGCCGAAAAACGACAGGAAAAATCGACAGTAAAAAGCGACAGAAAAAGCGACAGGAAAGTAGCGCTATGATTTATCATATGCTTGACGACAAATATGCTTGACAACCTGATGTTATTATGAATAAGGAGGTATCTTAAATATTACAGTGGAAGAAAGATAAAGAGGGAGAGGGAGCAAAAACGTTTTCAAGGTATGTCACATTTTAGCCATTAGGCACTAAGCGGAAATCATCCGGGGGTGCAGGGGGCGAGTTTTTTTTTTTTTTTTTTTCAAAAATATTCCAGTTTTTTTATATTAAATTAATTTTAAAAAAACCCTGAATCCTCGGGTTGAGTCCGCCTGATGGCCAAAAGTGAGTGGAAAACATGGAACATGCTTTAGCCACCAATCCCAAACTGAATTTAGCTCTCTCAGCCGATCTCGGAGAAAAAAGTGTCGTTCGAACTCAGCAGCCTCAGAAAGTCTCCCTGTGAACTTTGAGCTTCATATGGTCACCAGCTTCATTGGAGGTCACCTGCAACTTTAGTAACTTTTTCTTATTTTAGTTAGTCCAAGGCCAAAGTAAATTTGATATTACTACGTTGTTAAAACACTGAAAAACTATTCTCTTTCAGCAAATTTGTTGAAGAAAACATTATGCCAAGTTTTTATCATGTTCCTACTGAAGAAAGATTTTTTTCTTTTCGTGGTTTTTCGATTTTCGTGCTTTCCCAGTATTGATAGGGAAGGTAAAAATTATAAAACCAAGCGGTAATTCAATCTTACAGTCCAAAAGTTGCCTTATTTTAAAGCTGCTCTGACCATCCTAGGTGATGGTAGGTAATCTATTATAATATCTGAAACAGATAAGAGAGCAAGTAGTTTGCTTAGCATAGGTACAACTAATCTTAGCAACAACCAACATACCTACTTGCTCAGTTTAATGATGAGTGATCTTTCAAGGACTTCTAAAATCAACAACTACGTGTCCGACAACACCGTGGACCATCCTAGGGGTGGGGCAAATTCTATTTACATTCTATTCTATTACAGTTTCGGAACTGTCATAATGCTAGAAAATAAGGACATGAGATCAGCATTTTTCGAGTTGCAGTAACACACGTTCAATGGAACCTCCTAGGAATGGATGCATTACAACCTTATTCTTCAGAGGCGTCCCTTCGCAAAAATCATTAGTTTTAAGAAGTTAAAGGTAAGTATCCTCCTAACTCATTACCACTAAGGTCCTTCGCACTCGGATCGACCATTAGCAACTTGAGAATGCAATATCCACACGCAACCGGAAATCGTACAATCCGGCTCGATTGATTCTCGACTTCAAACGAACCAGTAGGTACTATAAAAAAATATGCTATACTATATTATAGCTAAATATGCGGTACTATATTATAGCGGTACTATATTATAGCAATATGCTTTTTGGTAGCAGTGGATCTGAAGAAGGTGTGGTTAGATTATCTCCAATAAAGAAGACACTAGAGCGTCGAGAAGAAAATCTTGGTGCCACTCACACATCGACAGAAGCTTTACCAGAATCCTTTTTGTTGCAGCAGAAGCCCTGAAATACTAGCCTAGTTCGTAGAATTGTACAGAATGCATGTCTAAAGAATGCTAGGTCAAATTCGTACGACACTTTGTTCCTTTCATAGAGTGGAAGAACACAAATATGAGGGAATATGTGACATCTGAAGAGTTGTACTGGACCTCGTGTTTCTCCACCTCTCCCGCGAATTTTCAGTCATTTCTAAGGGGTTAAAAATAGGGATTGTATTTGTCGGAACGCCCTAAGCTCGAAAACTCTCGATATAAAGATTTTGGTTTTTCATTAGTTCAAAATTAAATTGAATGGAGCCACAAGAGCACAAACTGTTCGTTCCCTACGAGAACTCAAGGATTGGGATTACAATAAATCAGAATGCACGAGTGTGAATAACTGAAGAAATTCACTGCTGAATTAAGCTTAATATACGTTCAATTTCATCTGATCAAAAAATGCGATCATTTTTTTAAATTAAATAATGAAGGCACCCACAAGTCTTGGATTGCGATGATATTGCTACTTGGTAGAATTAAAGGAAAATAATAGACAGTTGTGTAATAGTTTGCAGCATTTTTTCCTTATAACTATCCAAATATTCGAAAAAGTTTGTTTTCTGGTTCCAAATATGCAAAAGTACGTTAAAAAAAAAAATTGCGTTTATATCGTTGAAAACACTGCTAGACCCCTCAAAACGGAATCCTATGAATATTAAGAGCCTAAAAACTGAATATTCTAAATATGTTTTCTCTGTATAAACCATACTAAAACGTTTAGAATAGGTATTTCAGTAATATTAAAACCATATTGCCTATAATTTTTTATAACAAATGTTTATTATTTTTCTGTACAGATAACTCGCCTGCAAAGAACAGAACTTTGCAATTATTAGTACCAACTTTGTTTTTGCGCAAAGTTCTATCAAGTTTATTTTGAAACGGAAATGACCTTCCTACCCTCATATTCATTAAGAAATTTGGTTCTTGGTTGCTAGAAGCACAACTGAATGTCTTGAAACTTTATTCCAAAAGGAAAAGATCGTATTTTTGATCAGCTGAACTTTGAACGGAGATTTTGCCTACTTCTATCAGTGACAGTAATTAGCGACTCACGCATACTCTAACCAAAAGCTTGGACCGAATTTGGTACATATTATGTACCAAATTTTGTCAAATTCAGTCTATGATTTTTAAAAAATTATTCGATTTTCGCCTTACCTACTTTGAAACGTAAACCATCAACTTTTTCGGTGGGGGAGGTAATTTATTTGGCCATTTCCAATGGTTTATTATTGAAAATAATAAACCAAAACCCCTCTGAAGCAATTTCGAAAAAAATGGGATAAAAATAGAACCAGTAGATGAAGTTCTTCGGCCTCGTAAGTTGGCAGATTTCGTCAATTTTCTTTTAGGTAGGTACCGGGGCAAATGCCACGTTGACGGAAACGTCGAATTATCGTATAATTCAATGGACGACAGAATCATTCCCCGAGATCTTCTCAATGGAATTTCGTCGATAGGCGGTTTAGTAGAAAATCCGCGGGACAGCGCTGATGTCAGTTCCCGCGTCTCGAGAACGGCGTTTGGTTCGCCCAGCCGCCATTGCCCCCGTCCACCTCACAGCGGACACTCCAGTCGTTTGCGGTTGCCATATCTCTTCCCTTGGCCTCCATCGAGCCGTGCGTGTTTCATCTCTGCGCTCTTCGAACGATTTTCACGGGTTTTTTCTCGCTATGGAAAAGAGGATAGAATTGGAGAAACGGGGAAGGAACCCGGACCAGGTAAGAGCCGCTCATTTTATCCTCGAAAAACCCTTTTAGCAGCGCTTTTCCCACCTTGTGAAATCTTATACGAAATTAATGGTCGGAATCAAAAGAGAAGCCACCTAAGCATTGTGTTTATCCCGGCAAAATTTCTTGATTCTCCACACTTGCACTGCTATTCCTTTTCCTCGATTTTCTCACCACTCACTATTCTTTTCATACACTTCATTTGCGTCGTCATATTATAAATAGACCTCCCTCAAAAATAAATTGATGCTCCCCTATGTGCATTGCCAGGTTCACGTGTGCATTGTGGTTAGGAAATATTTTTCTCGTTATATTCCCCATTTATCATCATCGTGCTAGGAATTTATATATTGATTTGGAATTTCAATCAATCATACCTAAATAAAACGAAAATCTATATTCCGATGCGTCGGTATTGTTTTTGTCTTACAAGAAGTTTTCTCCCAAGCTTTCCCCTCAATATCGACATTTCATCCGGATAATTTATCGACTTTCGTTATACGTTCTTGCTCTATTTCATGTCCATTGCCTAGTATTCTTACGAGGAAGGCGAATTTTCACCTACCAAATCATTCCGCGAATTATCGGGAAAATCCGGTTTCCAACCTGTCATGCATTACACTATCGATTGTTTCGTTTCTTCCCTTGGCGCTCAACTTAGATGGGTTGCAAAACTGAATTCCTACGTATCCAAAGACAAACAATGAAATCCGAGGAAATTTTTGTTTATTCGAATAATGAATAAAATCTCTTTTTGGTTTGTTTCGTGTTCATATGAAGCTGGAATGTACCCGCTTTCGGTAGAGTCGACCGTAATGTGAAGGGGGGACGGCTTGATGTCGGCCTCAACCTGTTGAAGGTATTTTCGCCGTCTCCGAAGCACAACTAAATATTTTCCCAAAGCGACTGGATCGCGTTGAAATCTAGCTATTTAGCTCTAATTTTGTCGGTTGAAAATAACGTACTGTAGAATTTGGCTTCGTGTAATCGGGGCTACACGGAGGGAGGGGGTCGGCCATGTTTGGTCGATCGCTATGCGCACTACTTGTTCCATGGGCACTCTTGTCGTGGTTATTTTTTCGATGTCCCCCGACCCGTCCAGCCCTTCTTACAACTGCGTCCAACTTACTCAAACTTTCGTTTTCCACAGAATTTCAGATAATTAACGCTCAAAAATCAAACCTTGATGCAATCGATTTGTTTCTCATTATCTTCTATTTCGGGGGGCCGGTAACGAACTAGCGGGCCTTCCCGGTGGACTGGTAATAGTTTCGTCGTGGGTTTTCGAAAGACTTGTTGAATAATCAATAAAATCGCATTATTTGTGCTCCAATTTCGAGTCATCACATTATCTTGAAACTCTTTGTAGGTATTAAAAACTACGTATTGAGGAACCTAAAGGTATAACACTTCCCCAGTCGGGCCAAATTTTGGTTGAAAAATTGGACCTTATCGTCTGGAATCTAGTTCGTAATAAATTAAATTTATTAAATTTAATAAATTTTATTACGTCCGCGTGAGCAAATATAAACTATCCATTTATTTTTCGATCTTTTCAATAAGTCAACTAAGTATTTTACAACTTGTATAGGTTTTTTTTTCCTTCAAAATTTGTTTCTTTTTTCAACTTCTTCGAAGTACCTGAGTCCCATTGTGTCCAGTAATAGTTTTTAACTTTTGGATCAGACGTAATTTAGGTTGAATAATAACTACTTGTTGCTCAATAATTTGTTAACCCATTTCCGGCCACTGATGCGTTTTTGCATTCATATTTATGATTTTTTAAATATTCAAAATAGTGGTAAATCTTTGCAGGAGAATTTTCTCTTAATCATGCTGTTCCTAAACTTTTCAGAAAAAGTTTTTTTGATGTTCGGGAGCTCAATGCAATTTTGGAAATTTTTTGAAAGGGAGGCGAAGGCATGAGTATGGTGGCTCAAATTCGATTCTGGACGAGTGAGATTTCCATGAGTTGAAACATATTCCGGTCCGTAAATAGACTTGTACATTCTACCAAAACCATGAACTGGATAAATCATATCGATTTGGAAAACTGAAGCCTCTCAAATCTCATTAAAAAGTATAATTCATAAAATATCGAGTAAGTAAAAGTAAAGTGAACAACCATTTCAGGTTGGATTTTCGTCCGACTGCCATTTCTGGAAAATATCGTGTATTTTTGCTCTCGATTGGGGAGCAAATGATGCTTTATTTCGGCTGGCATTCTGTAAAACCGTTCATCCTCCTCTCCTCATTATTCAGCTATTTCTACCCTTGGCTTGAAATGGGTTGAAAGAGAATAACCAATTCACGAAAAACTAAATTTAAAATAAGTGAAAATTGATCAATGAATATGAAGTAGGTATTATACAAATACTTCATAAGGTTCCTTCGCCCCGGAAGCCAAGTCCCACATGCAGCCATTGATAAGGCCAAAAGCAATGCAATGCCTAAAGGGGAGATTAATTAAAGAGAATAGAGTGGGAAAGAAGATTTGTAGGAATGGGTTGAGGGAAGAAAATTAAGAAATGGTCGCATCATCTTCCCAAAGTGTACCCCGAGTAGTTGAGGTCCGAACTGGAGATTATATTGGAGAGTATCTCAAATCTATTAGTAGAACAAATAGAAGCAGCAAATGGGATGGAGTGGCATGAAGAGTTGTATTGATCTGACAGATTTCGTTTGGGTAAAAATATGCCATCGAGATAGCTTCGTTGAACTTAAAAATAAACTTAGGTATATACTTGCATCAAGTTATCGATACCACAACCAATCAGAGAGGAGTAGTTAGGTGATCTATGCTCCGTCCCTTGAATATTGGTGTAATTTGATGCAGGAGTCACAATTTAAAAAGCCACATTTGAGCACCTTTTGGTACAAAAATCCAACTCACTACTAAAATTTAGTAAAAATATAATGTAAGAATAAGGAAAGTAGATATATGGATGGAACTAAACAACTCTTTATAATAGATGCATACTTATCTAGTGTTGATTCAAATAATTTCCGTTCCTAACATATTAAGCTACCTTCCTGATGACTTTCTTTAGCTTAAACACATTCAACCCGAGTCGTTGGCCGAAAAAGTTGCCCGAAAAAAACGGAGTTGATTTTCCCCCATGTTGAGTATGAGCGGGAAGTGGGATGGCATGCTGAGAAAAATTCTATCGAAATGAAACCCTTTCGAACTTGGCCTTCCGGAATTCCATCATCCTACGGAGGTTCTTGGAAATTAACAAGACGATCTAACCACTCTGTTTAGCAAAATGCAACATTTAATGAAAACGGACTGAATTTACTAGAATGTACTACATGAATGTGTTTACCTGTGTTGTAAAAAGTAACATGCTTACCTTCCACCAATTAACGGAAAATTGAGACAACATTCCATATGCCGAATAGAATTTCGCAAAAGTGGAATAAAAATTTGATTTAGGTACATACATAAATTTGATATACATTTGTTACCCATCCCTGATTGTGTAGTATGGTACGTAGTTATGTAGGTAGTTATGCCCAAATCTTGAGTCTATCATCACTGAAAAACCTGCAGGCAGACATATTAGGAATCCTAAGTCCTGTGTTTGCGGTGATTGCGCTTCTCTGAATGCACATAATTTCAATTAAGTTGATGGATAAATTAAAAATTCGGCTTACGAACGAATTTCATTAATTTAATTGTCGGATTCTAGCTCGACAGCATGAAAAAGTAAGTTATTTTACAGCAGAGAGCTCCTACATCAAATTTCGGTAGGGTGTCAATAATCCAAAAGTACAAATTTGCGCTGAGATAATCAAGATTTAACAAGTCCGTACTAAATATAATATAGTAAATACTTGATATAGTTCACATTCTTTGTTGGGTGCATGAATTAGTAGAATCTTTTTTCACAGCAAAATTCCAAATTGATGGGGGGGAGGAGATGTGCTCTCAAGTTTGTGGACTTCATGAATTTTCTTCTGCAAAAAATACATAACGCTGTATCAGCATACTTAATATTGTGGAATGATGTCAATGTTTCATCTACTCGTCTCATGCCATTTTATTGGCGGGAAACAAGAAGCAATTCTTGATGCCTTATTTTGTAATCACATTTTCCCTCAGTCATAACTATATTGATATTCGTGTTTCTTCCAGATTTCAGAGTTGAATTTAGACAACTGCCGAAGCACAACTATCGAAGGGCTCACAGACGAGTTTGTCAATTTGAAAACCCTCAGCCTTATCAACGTCGGTCTCACCAGTTTGAAGGGATTCCCGAAGCTCCCGAATCTTCAAAAGGTATTTCAAAAGCATTTTTATCTTGATTTTGCTCATTTTTAATTTTTTACCTTATCGCAGTAACTATTCCTTTGTTAAACATGAGTCTTCTTCGCATGATTATGGAAATACTTGGGTTCAAAAATTGTATTATAATATACGCTTTGTTTCCGTATAGTTGGAGGTGGCCTTATTCTGGTATATCTATCGTAACTTACTCACTAAACCCCTCTCTACAACCTTCCAGACAGTGCCAATATTAACCCAAGTCATTTTAGACACCAAGTCAATGTCTCGATCATCGATTTGGTCGACAAATGACGACATTTTATTAACCTTGCATGAATTACCTATTTGGTGTAATGTCCTACAATATGCTTGTGTACGAACTCAATTTATTTCTTATTATTAATGTTATAGAGTTACTGAAATGAACCAATGGGGGTGCGCCTGGTTTTTTTTGAATTTGCAATCGAAAGTAGACCTTATCCTGAGAATTTTGACACCAACCACGACCTTCTAGCGTGAGAAGACCTTTTTCTCTGACTTTTCAAAGTTTCGAATGTTTATGACGTCACGCGGGACCCCCCAGCTCACTGTGACGTCATAAACATTATAAACTTTGAAACATCATAGAAAAAGGTTTCTCACGCTAGAAGGTCGCGGTTGTTGTCAAAATTCTCAGAATGAGGTCTAGATTAGATTAAAAATAACAATAAACAGTTTTTCCGACCCATGCGCACACCCCATTGAGGAACTTGATTCCAAAAGGTGCTATATCCATTTTGGTCAAACGTGTGAAAAACACGAAAAACCACAGCGATCTGAAAAACGTGTGTGCTATGTCATCAGTTATTAGAGATTGAATGATCAATACGGTTGCTAGGGATACTTAAATACGTTAACCATTCTTAATTTCAATCCCGGTACTTTACTCTGTTCTCATAATCATGTACGCTAAGTTTAGCGAATTGAAGCCTTAGTTCCATTAGGTTTACTTTTAACATCGTGCTATAAACCGATGATGTTATTTTTTATTTATTTCTAAATTATAATAAATATGTTTGGAAAAAAGGTAAATTAGTTCAAAGTTTAAAATAATTTTGAACGAGATTTGAAGTATCAGATTTATGGATATAGTACTTTTTTTTAACAAAATGTGGTGTTGAGTGCTTTTTGAAATCAAACTTTGTGGATAAAGTACTTTTTGAAAACAAACGAAGTGGATAAAGTACTTTTGGAAACAAAACGGATAAGAGACCGCCATTGTGCTGGATATAGTACCATATGAAATTAAACGGAATATTCACCCTCATTTTTCAAGGGAATAGAATGTCTTTTGCTCCAAAACGATCGCATTTTTGTGAAGATCTAACCCCCCCCCCCCCTGAAACCCTGGGTCAACTCAATTTCGATAAAAACGATCTTTAGGTAGTACCTTTTGGAATCAAACTCCTCAATTATAAGAAAAAATAATTTTGTTTAGCAGTGTTTTTTGTTTAGTATTTCTCGTTTCCAACATTCCGATAAAGGGAGCTTTTGATTCATTTCAAAAACAGATTTTGAAATTCCCTCTAAGAGAAGATTCTACATCTAACCCAACAATTCAGCATAGAAATTCCGTCTGCATTCAAAACTAATTCTTTCCATTTTACCTCGGAAGAACACGTCGTGTGAAGCTCAGATCACATTCTAACATGTGAATAGGTTTAAGCGTTGATTTTGAATATTATTGAAATGGTTACGCAGTTGCATGGAAGTACTACTATCAGCTAATAACGCTAGGTAATAAAAGTTCCTTTTACTTGAAATTTGGGAAGTGGTGGTGGATAATTTGCATCGCAGGTCTTGGGTTACTCTTCTGACACTCATCTGACCACACCCCACCATACTTGCTGACTTTTTCTGCTGCTGCTCCCTGGGATTCAACTACAACTGCATTTTCGAATTGCCAGTCGATCAATAAAGTTCTCAGTTCAATATTGTTCTGCTACAAGCTTAACTAATGGAGACGCTATCCGATCTGCTTGTAGTTCTTCCGATACCGTTAATTTTTCCTCAGCATTTTGTTATTGAAAAACCAATGTTTCAAGAGTCTTCCAAAATTTGAACGAATCTTTATTCATGAACTTTTTAGAAACAAGATACAGAACAGTTCAAGAATAAAGTGATTTTCAATTTCATTGTAGTGATTTTTCTTGTTATTTGTTACCCGAATTACGATCGCTGATCTTATGTTCTTCCTCCCATTACCAACACGAGGATTAATTCTTTGTAATATTTCAGTTGGAGTTGAGTGACAACAGAATCTCAAATGGACTCAACCTTCTTGCCACCAGCCCCAAACTCACCAATCTCAACTTGAGCGGAAATAAAATCAAAGATCTCGAAACGTTGGAACCCTTGGTGAGTACCATTACTAAGTACTCCTTTCTGGTTCTTCAGATTAAACTCCAGACCAAGATTAATCGATCTACAATAAGTCATTTTACCATTTGTATATTGTTAATGATACATTTTTGTTTTTCTTTTGATGTGCAGAAAGACTTTGAACACTTGAAGAGCCTTGATCTGTTCAACAATGAAGTCACAAACATGGAAAATTACAGGGAGAAGCTCTTCAAACTCCTCCCCAGTTTGAAGTATTTGGACGGGTAAGACCCCATTTGTTTTATTAATGGGTTTGGATGAAAATAACATAGTAACTAGTTGATTCGAAATTATTAAAGCTAACGTGATCAGTTATGTCCATCGAACGATATTATTCGAGATGACCATCCATTTTTTCAATTCTCATCAAACCCTTTTTTCTTCAGGTTTGATGTCCGGGAACAAGAAGCCAACGAAAGTGACCAAGAAAGTGACTCAGTTAATGGCAACGATGAGGATGACAGTGGTACGTTAATGTATTATTTCACAGGAATTCGGTTAAGGGAACCCATTTTTGTGCCCTAGATCTAGAACGCGGTTCAGTCTATTGTCATGAATTTTTTTTCAGTGGGTAGTATATAGTCGTCTTCACTTTAGTCGGATGGATTTTTAAAATACCAATTTATAGCTTAGGTATGATTTTTTCAAAATTCCGTGTTTTGTCAGAATTTTGTCAATTTCAAAAAATTATTTTCAAACCTTATAGTTGGAATTTTGAGAAACCATCCGACTAAAGTGAACTTCAACTATAGTAGTTCCGAGGAAAAATCGGGGAAACATGACAACTTCAACCATTACAGAGTAACAGGGGCAGGAAGGTCCAAAAACGTTATTATACAGCAGCAGAGCAGAGAAGCAGTTTTAGATAGAGAGCAGTTTTTCTGAGAACTTCACAAAAGCATCTCAAACAAAGTAAAAAGTAACTCCCAATGACAACAACGACTTTAAACATGCAAAAAAATGATAGAATGTGAAGAAGAATAAGGAAGAAGGTTTTAATTTCAATCAGGTTTTTTTTTCATGGTTTTGATAGGGGTGTGTCGGTCCAGGTATTTCCCTGGAACGGTTCCAACGGTTACGGTGACAAAGATGTAACCGTT
Source organism: Apolygus lucorum (assembly GCA_009739505.2). Taxonomy (NCBI): domain Eukaryota; kingdom Metazoa; phylum Arthropoda; class Insecta; order Hemiptera; family Miridae; genus Apolygus; species Apolygus lucorum. The sequence goes on from CM019182.2 coordinate 16,197,268, forward strand.
CCAAATTACCGGTACAGTTCCATTACCAGTACAGGCGATCAAATCCCACTCACATGACGTGGATGAAGCAGGCAGTCAAATCCCTATTGTCCTTCTTCCATGCTTATGATCTCAACTTGCAATACAATAGCATCATTTTCCTTGACAATTCGCTAAAAGGAAGGAATTTGAACAAGTGTTACAAAAGAGGCAATTTATTATAAATAATAGTTACCAAACAATAAGAACTTAACATGACAATAATAAATTAATAATACTGGAGACAACTTCCATGCTAACCAGTCCAGAAGATAACTTTCCGCTCAAGAGCCATTCCATGAACCATTCCATGTCCATGGAAGTAGTAAGGGCGCTTCCAGGTACAACATGGAACAGAAGTGAGAACAAGATCCATGCTTACCGGTCCAAAACCCTTCCCGTTCCAGAGCCATTGAACCATTCTATATGATATCTTATCGGTCCGGTTACATCCTTACCGGTCCAGTTCCATCCTCACCAATCAGAATGATCAGATTGATGAGATGATTGATCAGATCATTCTGATTGGTGAGGATGGAACTGGACCGATGGAAAAGATTCTCTTCCTGGTCCAGAGCCGTTTCATCAAGATATCTTATCAGTCCGTGGAACTGGACCGGTAAGGGTCGAGTTTTTGTCACTGCGTGGAACCGTTCCAACCTGATACTCGGTTCCACAGTCCCGGTACAGCTGTACCGACACACCTCTAGGTTTTCATATTGTCAGTTCAATTTTTTTCTCGTCTTTCGTTTCTGTTCCCAGCTTCAAGAACATTTTTCTACTTGTTCTAATTGAACAAAATTCAAAAATAATACACCATTTTGTGCGTATTTCGATTAAGAACTTTTTAATTAAAAAAACGAAAAATCGAAAAATTTTCTTTTTTTCACTGCTGGGTTCCTTTAATTTTTTCAAGATAAACTCGAAGATGTTCCCATAAGCCGTAAAATCGTTGGGAAAATTTCGTTTTTTTCGCAATTTTAAAATAAAAAATAAATATACCAAACGAGCCATTAGTACATGTAGCAAATAAGGGAGCGCTACTGTTCGGGATATGCACGAGGCGCATTCCAGATCATTTCCTATGAGGCTGGTGAAGGGGGGGGGGGGGCTTGATAGGATTATCTGTGTATTCTTCTTAATATTAATTGTTTAGTTGGTTGGCTACCTACTTTTGATATATAATATACAACATTATTCTAACAACAAAAACCACTTTGATATATCAATACCTAATGTGAGATAAATTGTTTTTTATTCAGCTGTAATGATTATCAAACAGTAAAGGATCAGTAAATACATTTTAACAAGCCAGTAATGTTGTGTTACGTGGTTGTTCAAATCTTCACGCGTTTTTCTTGTTTATCAAAACGTTATTATTCCATCACCGTCAATCAAAATGTCACAAAACCAACACAATGACCTCAATCACAAATATCTTGAAGAAGAATATTATTTAGAACATGATAATTTGGGTTAATACTATTAATTGTCTGTGAACCTAAATTCCATTGCAATGGCTTATTCTTCCAGTTCAAAAATAGTGATAAAATACAATTTTCTGAACATTTTTTCCTAGTCAATAAGTCGAATTTGTGTGGTCAATAAGTACCTATTGAATAATGCACTCATCATCAGTACATTGTCGAACAGATATTTCCAAATAGAGGAATTTTAAATTGTTATCTACCTACTTATACTTCAATTATCAGTCTTTGTTTTCTGTTTATGCAGAAGGTGGCGAAGAAGAAGAGGACGAAGATGTAGATGATGAAGATCTGGGGTTAGAAGCTGTGTACAAGGAAAACTTGGAAGTGAGTTACCTATTAATTTTATTAAAAATTTGCGGTTTTCAATTAGTTTTGCTCAGCTGAATGGAGGGAGCAGATAGTGCAGTGTTTGGATTTTGAAGTGGCGAGTCTAAACACTGTCTAGTTGCACAGCCGTTTGAGCATATCAAATTCATAAACAATTGGGCATGTTGAACACATTTCTCTGGAATATTGCCTTATTTACTAATGTTCGTATGAAGATAATAGAGAGTTTTCGCCACGTCTTTTGTGACGACCGTCCGCGTGTAATATCCATGCAACCGTCCGAAAATGGTGACTGCGCATGCGTGACGACTCGGACGGCGAGCTCGGTCGTCTTGGACGCCGCCAAATGCCGGCTTTTGCCGGCGTCGAGAACGACGGCTTTCTTGACGACTGTCCCCTTCATAACCTCACACTTTTATAACCAGTTTCAATTTAGATCGGATGTAGCAGGATTTTGTGTTGTGTTTGACGTTCGACTCCCGTGTTTTGGTTCTCGATTTTAGCTTTGACTTGTAGAACAGTTTTCATTTTCCCGGGAACTATCAAGTTTTTCATCTCTCGAAACAAACTACTCGTCAACAGAATTCTGTTATCTTCGCATCAAGATCAAGTGAATCCATCGTATACTATTGTTGACTCTGTGCGAATTTTACATTGTTTGAATGTCAATGAAATTTCTGAATAAATGCGCCCTTGTTTTTCATTTAATGTTGTATATTATTTATTCATCTACCAACACACCTAACTACAGATCTACAATAAACAGGCGACGGGAGTCAGTCCACGTAAGTAGGAATCATTTAACATTTCAATTGATAGTTCCGCTTGCTGTGATCATCGTACTTGTAAGTTGCATGACAAATTGGAAAAAATGCTCTTACTACAGTTATCAAGTTTATTACCTTTGAAAAAATACCTTCTTTTCACACATTATAATAGGTATTTGGTTAATTTTGGATGTCTGCATTTAGGTGTTACGTCTTTAAGTTCGTACATCTATCCTTGTTTGATAGATCTGTAGGTACTTTCGTTTTTGTAATAGTCCGCACGTCCTGGTAGGTAGAAACGAAGTACCTAGCTACTCTAAAATATCTATAGATATGTTACGGACGTGTTGTTGGACAAACAAGAAACAAGTAGAAAGGTAGCTACTGCAAAATCGGTAGTAAAGTACTATAGACCCAAAAAGTGCAGTAAGAGGTCTGGAAGAGCTAGTGTTGTTCACTACTTTCTAAAGGTGAAAACGATCAAAATCATCAGTAGGTAGGTTTTTATATCGCTATGTAGGGTCCGAAAGGGATGTAAATAGGTACCTACCTACCTATCCAAGTAGTAATAAATTTGTTGCTTTTTCAATACGGCGAATATTCTAATTTTCGATCTGAAAAACTCATTTCGAGACCCCCGGAGTCTGAATCAGCTGTTCACTATCGGCCATTTTCAAGTGACTTCACAGGTCGGTAGCTGTTTAGCGTCACTTCCAGAGTCCGCACCTAATTTTGTGACGACTCGAAATCCACCAAAAAAAGTTAGCATCTGCGTCTGCTGGCCCCATCTGTCTCGAGTCGTCACGATTTCAAGTCGTCGCACCTGACGTGGCGAAAACTCTCTAATAAATTGCTACCGACCTGTGAAGTCACTCGGAAATGGTCGACAGCGAACAGCTGATTCAGACTCCAGGGGTCTCCAAATAAGTTTTTCAGAATGAAAATTGGATTAATCGCCGAATTGAAAAAATTCATAAATTAATTACTACCTACTTGGATACCTATTTACATCCCTTTCTGACCCTACATTACGATATAAAAACCTACCTACTATGCAGTATGTATGTAGTGAACACCACAAAACTAGGTTTTCCAGAGTTCTTACTGCATTTTTTGGGGTCTCAAATACCTACAAACTACCTATCTACTGGTTCCATGTTTGTCTAACAACGTAACATCTCTAGATAATTTAGAGTAGGTATGAACTTCGTTTCTACCAGGAAGTACAGACTACTACAAAAACGGAAGTACAGATCTATCCTACTAGGATAGATGTACGAACTTATAGACGCAACAACTAAATGCAGGCATCCGTAATGAACCAAATACCTACAACTATTGTGTAAAAAGAAGGTATTTTTTCAAAGGCAATAAACGTAATAACTCTTGTAAGAGCATTTTTTCCAATTCGATATTCAACTAACAAGTTCGATGATCACAGCAAACGGAACTATCAATTGAAATCTTAAATGGTACCTACTTTCGTGAACTGATGTCTGTCCCTTGTTTATTGTAGATCTGTAGTTAGGTGTGTTGATAGATGATGGAATAATGTGCTACATTAAATGAAAAACAAGGGTATATTTATTCAGAAATTTCATAGTACATTGAACAATGTAAAATTTGCAGTCAACAATAGTAGGTACACGATGGATTCACTTGATCTTGATGTGAAGATTACGGAATTCTCGTGACGAGTAGTTGCTTTCAAGAGGTGTAAAACTTGTCAATTCCCGGGGAAAAGAAAACAGTGGGGAATTTGCCTCAATTTTAGATTCTGGAATTTCAAGTCAAATCCTATAATAGGGCCATAGAATAACGTTTAACACTAGGAATAACCAAGGGGAAAAAATTACCGTAGGAGAAAATGCCTAAACAAGTGAAGCCTCTGTTACAAAACACTGCGAAAATCGAGGAATATTGTTGACGTCATACGAAAAAAAGCGACGCGAAAACAACTCTGACAACAGACAGAGTTCTAGCACCGCCACACAAAACGATCCACTGAAATGGCTACTCGAATAATGTGACTCAAATCTTGAAACTAAATAAGAGAAGATGAAGACTAATAATGCTTGATAAACTAGTAGGTAGATTCGTATTGTAAAAAAGTGAGTAATATTGTTTCTTTTGGTTACTTTTGTGTCTGGGTTCTTCCTGCCAGTTCGCGGCGCACTCTTGTGCGTTTTACTCGGAAGCTAAAAGTTCGTGTATGTTCCGCTTCTGTGGTAAGCGCCACAGAACCTCCTTTGAAGTCAGATTGGTAGAATATCCGTTACGTTTCAAACATGGCTGCCTCTTACACATTGCCACCACATTTAAAATTTTCATCTTCCTTAAATTCTCTAAATTTTTTGGATGCGTTTTCGAGCAGCTCACTATGGTTTTATTCCATAAAAATAAACCCTCATTCGGAAAAAAAAAATGTGAGGCAAATTCCCCGTTGTACAAATGAAGGCTAAAATCGAGAACCAAAACACAGGAGTCGAACACAAGTGGGATTAGCAGAATATGCTCAATACGATGTAAATTGAAACTGGTTATAAAAGTGTAAGGTTATGAAGGGTATAGTCGTCAAGAAAGTCGTCGTCCTCGACACCGCCAAATGCCGGCTTTTGGCGGCGTTGAGGACGACGACTGTACCCTTCATTACCTTACACTTTTATAACCAGTTTCCATGCCGACCGAGCTTGCCGTCCGAGTCGTCACACATGCGCACTCAGCATTTTCAGACGGTTGCATGGATATTACACGCCTACGGTCATCACAAATGACGTGTCGAAAACTCTCTAATAAATATATGACAACTAAATTGATCTATAATTTTAGGAGGAGAGTGAAGGAGACGATTATGAAGGTGAGGGGTCTGAGGAAGAAGAGGATGAAGATATTGACGAGGAGGAAAGTTTCCAAGCTGATGATACCGAAGAAGGTACGTTTTCTGAGTTTATCAATAATGCGTTTTCTTACAGATTGGAGATTTTCTAGTGCGAACCGGGCGTTGAGATATCACTCTGTATCGCCTCGTAGAGGCTACCAATTTATCTGTCGCATCGAACTTTTCAAGATAGGGATGAATCGTATCTTGAAGATGGGATCGTGAAGTATCAAAGATTTTAACACTTTAGTAACCAAGACTAGGTAATTCTTTTTTTTGCTTCCGAGTCTACCAAGGTAGCGGAAGCTTTGTTTTCCCTTTTCAAGGATGAAAAAAAAGTTCTCCAAAATCAAAATTTTCACTCGCGTTTTGCGTTTTAGACCTTTCTGAACAATTTTGGTTCCGTGTCTGTCCGTCTGTCATGAATTCCTTGTAACGCGCATAACTATACGAAGTTGTTGTCCGATTTCGATGAAATTTTCAGGGATTGTGCGGATTGGTGTGTAGACGGTCTCCTATGAAAATCATCATCCCCGGACTGATGAAAGCGACTGCGCATGCGCAAACGTTCATTCCTTGTAACGGCCATAACTTCTACATCTTCCATCCGATTTCAATGAAGTTTTCAGGGATGTTACAGATTAGTATTTAGATGGTCCCCTATGAAAATCACCACCTTCGGACTGATGATAGCCACTGCGCTTGTCCCCAATGAAAATAATGGCTCCCAAGTTTATGGCACTTAACCAACGCGCATGCGCAAACGTATCAACTTGTAACACAAATAAGTTATATAGGTATTTTCCACCCGTTTTCAACGAATTCGTCAGAAATCTTGCGGGTTGAAGCCTTAGCGACGGACCAGGTTCTATGTAATTTGAAACACAAAATAATTTCTTCCAAGAGCCGTTCTTAGTAATCACTCTGACCTCTGACCCCCAGTTCACTTGTTATTGCTACATACGGGAGGTAAGAGCTACCGCCTGTGACCCTAATGAGCCACCCCCTTCATTGTTTTGTCCGCCGGCATGAACACCCCTGATCTTCAACCCTTCTGGGTCCCCCACCACCTACCTACAACCCTCCCAAAAATACACCCTCCAGTCCACACATATTCTACCCTAATCTATAACTCCGAACTGATAATTGAGTTTATGATTGAGAAAATTGATTGAATAAAAATTTTCAATGACGTATACAGTGGTTACGGTGGCGATGAAGCTATGTGCCACACCCACTTGGCAGACTTTTTTTCCCCCTCCAAAAGTAAACCATGAAACATCGAAGTAAATCCCAAACATTTCCAAAAAACAGATTTTTATAAAAATTTAAATCATCAAAGTATTTAGTAATTTAATAATTCATTATTATTTTTCACTCCATACACGGCACTTAGCCCAGTTCCTGTGGTCCGAATCGGATGGATTTTATACGGTTTATCAGCTTCGTTTAGCTGTGCTGCGAAGGTTTTGTGTATTGTCAGTTACTTCTAAGGGGTGCGAAGGGGTTTCCTTCTTCTAGCGGGGAAAAATATTTTTGAATTAGGATTTTAGAGAATTTTTGGGACCTACCATTCGATTAAGAAGAATAATTAATTACCTACCTGAAAATTTGTAAGTTTTTCCATTGATTTGTGGTACCTAGTGTTCAATTTCTAGAAACTGATGGAAAAACTCAGATTAAGTACCAAAAATAGTTGAATGCGCGTTTATTGTGAAATTTATCGAAAGTCTGGAGTGTAGCTGCCCAAATCCCCCCCCCCCCCCCCCCAAAAAAAAAAAAAAAACTGATCCTTCTACTTGCTGTTGGAGCCCACATAGATGTTCTTTGTGGAACAGAAACAATCTAATTATTTCATTCTCTGAATATAGTAAGAAAAAGTTGCCCACCTCAGACATTCTGAATAAAACTATTATAGTACAGCAGTTCGATTTTTTTCGTGGGTTAGTAACATCTGACCAAACAGTTGAAATCACGTGAATGTGACTTGAAGGTGCAGATTAGGGTTAGAGGTTAGCCTCCCATTTCGAACGCTCTAGATACTAATACAGTATTATATTATAATTCGTATCTTTTGAGTCGCTATCTGAGAAGGTCTCAGTTTCGTGTGTACCTTTCATTGTTCCGAGGTTTCATGGAATAGGTAGGTGGATAGGTTGAAGGGATTCTCTGCCTCGCAAGAGATGTGCGTAAATCAAGAAGAATCCAGATATTCGCACTCGAATTATCTCAAGGTTTGTACGTAGTAGAAGCATCCACTTGGCTAGACATCCCAAATTTGTTGGATAATACATTACAAAATTTTATTAAAATATTATTTAATATACTATCAGTTAATGTACAATAAAAAATTCGGAAAATACTATAAAAATTTGCCGAGATATAATTTTGAATTTCTTTGAAAATATAGGGAAATTATCTCAGTCCTAAGAAAAATGATTCAACTTTGATGATCTAAACAAAATTGACGAGAATTGCATCATCTAGTAAGGGTCTAGATGATGGGGCTAGGGAAACCAGGCTAGTGTGAATCTGATGGAACGAAGTGGGGGATTTTGTCAAAACTACATTATTGTAACTTTATACGCCAACTATTTGTTATCTCAAAACAATTTGCTCTTTAGAGGGCAAAAAGTCCTTGCTGCTTCTTTATTACATGAATCTTTCTTTCTAACCAACGAGTTCCGATGATTTCAACGTTCATTCTCGACTTTTTCAAACAATCGAAGGTGAAAACAAGCCTTTGAAGAGGTCGTTTCTCTCGAGCAAACCAACGATTTCCGATGACTTCAACGTTCATTCTCGCCTTTTTCAAACAATCGAAGGTGAAAACAAGCCTTTGAAGTGGTCGTTTCTCTCGAGCAAACCAACTAATTTCGATGATTTCAACGTTCATTCTCGACTTTAATGGGCTTTCATTTTGTCAATACAGTAGTTGAATGAAACGCTCGGATGCGCCGTTTCGAAGTTGTAGACAGAAAACGGAAACAATTTCGAGGTTTTTTGGCTCCCCTGAGTTAACCCCCTCCCCCTTTCTCCATGACCGTGCAAAACCAGGAGTCAGTCATTCCGATGTTGGGCCCCAAAACGATATAATTTAACTGGTCAGAAACAAAAGTGAATGATCGCTTTATAAACTAAAACGCACAAAACATGAATGAATCAATCAATGAGGAATTTCACCGATTTCTGTTTGCATTTTTCCTGAATAGTCAATGGTGTGGGATAGATGAAAATCGGGCTGATCTCGGAAAATAAGTCTCCTGTTATTTTTGGGAGACAGTCAAAATTTTTGATTTCAAAACTAACCGGGAAAACGGACGTGCAGCGGGAACGCTCGCTGATTGGGCTGTTTGGATCGCCGTCTCATCCCAGTGTTGCCCATTGGGACGACGAAATCGTGTTTTCTACGAGAAAAGTTATCAAACAAAAACAGGGGAAACCTAATTTTCCCCATCTCGCTTTTTCTATTTTTTCTTCAGTTTTTCGATTTCGAACTTTACTGTTTCATGAAATTTTGCATCTGGGGACTATAGATTTCTCGATCTCAGCGCTTCAAGCGGCCATAAATGAACTATTCCAGGATGACGTCATTTTCCCGGTTTTTTTAAACATTGGTATTTTCTACACTGTTTTGTTTATTGAAAAAGAAAGTTTGCCTTAGAGGGTTTTTAGAGGTGCTGAATCCGATTTTGGGGTCAAAAATAGGAAATTCCTACATGGTGAAATTCCTCATTGCAGAAAAACTTATTTTGAAGAACTTGTGTGTACTTAAATGTGGACCTTTTGTACATAGATCATGTAACTCAAGACTCGTTCCTACCTATGAAGCCTACATTAAATACCTCCAGTTACTTGTTACCCTCAGAGTCGTCACAGGCGCTACACCCAAGAACTTGTTATTTTGAACTGTTACCTGTCACTCCCTCCATACATGTACATATACACTCAGTAGTATATTACGGGCAGCAGTCCGGTTCGGATCTCCTGGTCGTACTTGGGTGTAGTGACTGAAAGTAACTGTACTGTTTTACCCAAGTGTCTTACCTATTAATATTCACTTATAAAGTAATCAAATCGTAAAATGAACTCTGACATCGAACTATCGTGGTTGCGTTCCCTTTCCCTTCCCTGTGATGGATCCGCCTGAACTGGAGGAAGGACAGATTTTCGGAAGGTCGTTCCAGTTCCCGAGGGTCCTGGGACATATAATTTCGACGATGTTACGGCAACATATATGGGCATATTGAGTTTTTCATACCACTGGATTCGTATTTTCGTGGGGAATCGATCGGTATTATTAAAAATTCGGTTGGTAGCCTTGAAACCGCCGAAAATAGCGATAGAGCAACACTGCGTATGAAGAATATAGGTTACGTTGTAAACAGTTTTTTGTGTCTCCTGAAAAGTTGCCCCAAACTTGATACGACATGTTGCCGTAACATCGTCGATTTGTAAAATTTCATTTTAGCGAAAACTAAACATTAATATTGAATATTTTCATTTCAGATTCAACACCTAGGGGGAAAAAGAGGAAACATGAGGGTGAGGAAGAAACGAACTAAAATGGAAATTTCTTTCTATCACACACAAAATGAATCAGTGATTTCCTACTTCTAGCGTCATTTTTGACATAGCTATTGGGGACAAAATGTGAACAAGTTACAATTTTAATTCGTTCCAGATTTTAGAAAGTCGTTGATTTGTTTTAATTCCAATTAAAAAAGATAATGAACACGTCGTTGATTAATATTATCAACTTCCGAAACTTCTTCCCTTGAATTTGTGAAACGTTTAGTTCCCAATAGTGATGAACTTTTTGGGTCGGTTTTTAAAGCTACAACTTTATAGATTTTGAAGAAGAAATCAGAAATACTTAAACGATTAGTGGTTTTATTGTGATTTATTGGAACCGTGGTTGGACCTACGTTGCGGAATTTGACACCAGTCATCCGGTATTGACCTGAGGAGTTCAAAACACTGGATTCTTGTACCTCCTCGTGCCCTAGTGTCGTCTCTCCTATTGAAATTTGTAGATCATCGGTCGATTTTAAGTAAACGTTTCGTTTCTTACCAATTTGTATAGTTGTCCTTTTTCTCTCTACCTCCCAAAATTTGCTCTAAAAAAACCAAGTGCCTGACGATTTTTCTCATGTAAAATCTGAAACATGGATAAATTGCTAAGAATTTTCTAATTGTGGCCTGTGATTGAAGTAAAGTTGTGAGTTATAAATACCGACCACTATGAATAGGACACTGATATATTTATTCTAAACAGATTTTACATTAACACAAAAAAGGTTTTTATTTTTTACATTATCGACTTGAGTGGTCATGTACAGATGAGATATATTTTAGGTTTTTGTACAGCCATCATTGCTCTGGTCATTTCCATCTCCCAGTTTCGCCCTTCTTCCCGAATTTGAAACGTTTACCACCAAATTATTTCTTACGAAATTGAATCATTCCAAGGCAATGAAAACCGACGAGTTTTCGTCGATCAAAAAATTGAAAAACCTAATACCTGAAACTTTCAAATCTTGTTGATTGTGTAATAAAAAGAAGAAAATGCAATTATTAAATATTTAAAATTACATTTATCTTATCAAATGATTATGGAATATAACGTTTTGTTATTTAAATATAAATCATAGCCGTATTATAGATGTAGTTGTACATTTTTCACATGAACCATGTTACATTGGTACGTATGTTTCACAAATTCATTTTTATCTACTTGTACTGGCTCTCATGGTTACTTTGTATATAAGTTGGAATTTCTCTCCTGGGTTAATGGTTTCCAATGAAACCCCAGTTATAAAAAAATATGGTAGAGATATAAGTTTCACTTCTTGTCTTCATGGTTGGCTTATTGTGGTCTGTTGAATCAAAATTAAACTCAGAAGGAAAACACTGACTTAGACGTATGAATTACTTGGCAATTTTATCATTTATTGTAGTAGGGGTTTTCCTTTGTTTCTTTCTTTCTCCTGTATTTGCTAAACTCCCTTGGTATTGGAAAACGCTGTCAGCAAACAATATTTTCTCTCCAAAACTATACATTTTTTTTTCTTCGTCTATTTTGAAAAGACAGGAATTTTTAATAGATGGCCAAGCTTTTATCTTGGTAAGCACATAGGTGAAAATATATATATAGATTTATCCGTTGATATAGGATTTTGATTTGTAACGTATTACTAAGCTATGTATTGTTAACGTAAATAATTATTACCAAACTTTGTAAAAAAAGAAAAAAAGTAAAAAACTCCATTACTTGTTGACCATGTTCTTCTTACCCTTTTCCATTCGTTGCTTTGAGTGAGTAAACCTGTGCAGTTTTGGAGTAGGAATGAAATATCAATGTTTTGGTTTATTATGTTCAATAATGAACCTTTGGAAACGACCAAGGATTTTTACCCCCCCCCCCCCCTTAAACATTTGTTGGTTTACGTTTCTTGGTACGTAGAATCCAAAAATCGAAAATAAAAATTTGGCCGTCCGTCCGCCGTACGCGGCACTTTTGGTTTATTATTATCAATAAAGAACCTTTGGAATCGACCGAGAAAAAAAAAATTTTAACACCCCCTCAAAATTTGATGGTTTACGTTTCAAGGTACCTACGTAGAATCCAAAAATCGAAAATAAAAATTTGGCCGTCCGTCCGCCGTACGCGGCACTTTTGCCACTTAGCATTGACCGATTTTGATTAAATTTGGTATGTAGGCTCCATTTGGGATCTAGTTGTGCCCCGAAGCTTTTTGTTGATGTAGGTCACTTCTAAGGGTTCCAAAATCAATTTTGAAATTTTGAAAACGCCCTAACTCAAAGAATTTTGATATAAAGGTATTGTTTTTCCTTCAATTTAAGATTCTATAGAATTTTTAGAATTGAGACCACGCGGAGCTCTGTAGGACAAACCGTTCGCTCCCTACGAAAATTTAAGGGTTTATATTGAAATATGTATATGTATATAAATCAAAACACGAGTGTGAATCGCAAAAGAGGCCTAATCTCCGTTCAAATTAGAGCTGACCGAAATGCGATCGATGGTTGGTGATTTTGATTTTTTTTTTTTCTTCTCTTCATATTGGATGGTTGGTGATTTTGTAGACGAGTGATCTATATAGAAAAATAATAAACCATTGTGTAATAATTTGCAGCGTTTTGCCACCAAATTTCATCAAAATCGGTCAACGCTATGTAGGCTCCATTTGGGGTCTAGTTGTGCCCCGAAGGTTTTGGTTGATGTAGGTCACTTCTAAGGGTTGAAAAATAAGGTTTGAAATTTTGAAAACGCCCTAACTCAAAAAATGTTGATATAAAGGTCTTGTTTTTTCCATCAATTTATGATAGTATAATAATTTGCAGCGTTTTTCTCTATGAAATCGCCCGATTTCGCTCTCATGTGGGGTGCAGTATCTACTCGTGTTACGCTATACCTTTCAAATGAGGCCAATTTCAAGGTTTTATTCTTCCAGTTGAGTTAATGACCCCAATTTAGAAAATTTGACTGGCCGCTGAGGGTAAACTCCCCAGGCAGACACACATATTTGTATTCAGGGTTAAAATATCTTTCAAATGAGACCAATTTCAAAGTTTTATTCTTCCTGTTGAATTAGCACCCCAATTTAGAAAATTTAAGTAGCCGTAAAATTAAGTAGTACCCGGATATCGCAAGGCAGACGCCCAGTACGGGGTTCCAGGAGTCGCACAGAGTCAATATAAGTCCTCGTCAGAACTTTATTTTTCCGGTTTGAATCGGGATGTCACCAGCTCTCGAACTACCATTGGCTAGGACTGTTGAGAGCGTCTCCATTCCAGTTAGAGAACTTGTGATGTGATCAGGAAGTGATCTGTGTGACGTCTCCGACCAACATCTAAGATCAACTCGTCAAATTTCAGGGATCGATTCTACGATTTATTTCCAACAAAAAATGAATCTTAGCAACTTACTTTTAACACTTTTTTCCCCCATTTCAAGATTTTTTGTAATATTTCGTTACACTAAAATGGACGTAACTCCCTCAATTTTCGAGAAAATCAAAATTTGATTTTGAATCTCAAATTTCTTATAACCATATTATCAAACCAATTTTGGTTCATTATTTTCAATAATGAACCTGTGGAATCGAGCAAAGAGAAAACATTTTTATCCCCCCCTCAAAATTTGTTGCTTCACGTTTCAAGGTAAATAGAATCCAAAAAATGGAATACAAATTTGGACGTCCGTGGCACTCTCCTCAGTTCCCATGAACCGATATTGATGAAATTTGGTGTACGGGGTGTCTACAAAACAAGTTTCATTCCTTCAAGGGGTCGGTTCTACAACTAATTTGCAACAGAAAATGATTTTTTTTTTGCATTTTTTTCCGAGTTATTTTAATTTTAAAGTTTATTTTCTTCATTTTGACCTTATGTCATTAAATTGGTAATAACTCCTTTAATTTGCTTTGATAATTACAATTTGAGGATACTGTATATACCAAATACAATTTTTTTAGTTGAATTTTACGAGAGCTAAAGCAACCTAAAAAGTGAACTGAGTAACTTCTCGCGTTCAAACACGAATTTCTCCCACAAATTCGATCGCAAAATATTTTTTAATTATACCGTTGGAAAGCTGACATTCTGGAGCAGTTTTTAGGCTTTCCGGCAATAGTACGTTATCTGTAGTTATTTGGACATTATGGGCGTTGAAAAACGGATAGTTTTCGAAAAGTTACTAAGTTCACTTTTTAGGTTGCTTTATTCCCCGTAAAATTCAACTGAAAAATTTTTATTTGGTAGTAGGGAGATAGGAAATTTAATGCCTTTCGCAACGGTATCCTCAAATTGTAATTATCTCAGCAAATTAAAGGAGTTATTACCTGTTTAATGACATAAGGTCAAAATCACGAAAAAAAAACTTTAAAATTGAAATAAATCGGAAAAGAAGCCTCTAAAAAAAATGAAGAGACATTTTGTGTTGCAAATAAGTTGTAGAATCGAACCCTTGAAGGAATGAGACTTGTTTTGTAGACACCCTGTACAGGCTCCATTTGGGGTCTCCAGTTGTACCCCGAAGCTTTAGGTTGATGTAGGTCACTCCTAAGGGGTTCATAACGAATAATATCCCCTATCTCAAACAATTTTGATGTTAAGGTATTGTTTTTCTTCAATTTGAAATAGTAGTGAATTTATAGAATCGAATGAGACCACCCACAGTTCTGTAGGACCAACCGTTCGCTCCCTACGAGAACTTAAGGGTTGGACTTATGATAAATCAGTAACACGAGTGTGAATCACATAAGAGGACTAATCTCCGTTCAAATTTTATCTCAGTAAAATGCGATTGCTGTTCGTTTCTTCGAACCAGTAATTAAATTTCCTAATGAAGGCACCCACAACTTCCTATTTCTTCGAATTGAGTATGAAACGTATACTTCATAAAAATAAACTTGATTGTGAAGCGAAAATACGTTTGGTATGTCTTCGCAGACGAGTGATCTATACAGAAAGATAAACATTTGTGCAATAATTTGCAGCGTTTTAAAACGTGGGACTCAAGGATCAAAAGTACCCCTAAACATTGAAATAGTCTGATTTGTTGAAATTTGAAAACCTTTCAAAAATTAAACGTGGCATTCAAAAAAAAACGTCTGCCAAGTTGGGTGGGCAGTATAGCTTCCTCACTCATTGTAACATGGACGTATAGAATCAGTTGGCGAAAAACAGGAGAGGAAATGGCCTTGGAGCTCACTCAGCTGATCAGTGACCACTCAGGCACCTTCAGCATTCTCCATTGACCCTGCCTCTCAAATTTCAGCTTCCTGCGTTCAACAGGAGAGAAAATGGCCTTGGAGCTCACTCAGCTGATCCGAAGGTGCTGAAATTTATAGGGGACCGTCTAGGACCTAACCCGCACAATCCCTGAAAATTTCATCAAAATCGGACCACAGGTTAGTATAGTTTTGCCCGGGACAAGGATTGACCACCGACAGACAGACAGACACGGAACCAAAATTGTTCGGGAAGCTCTAAAACGCAAAAAGCAAGTGGAAATTTTGATTTTGGAGGACATTTTTTTTTCACTTCTTTCACGAATACAAAGCTTCCCTACCTTCGGTAGTGAGGAAGCAAAAAAAGGAAACTCCGGTGTAGGAGGAAGGGTGAGAGGGGCGGCGCACAGTGGCGAAAAATCGTCAAAAAGCGCTCAAAACTCAATAACTTTGGAAGTAGTTGAGCTAGAAACCTGAAATTCTGCACACTTGCCACTTCTAATCAGTAGGTACCACAAATTACGTCTTCCCGCCCAATGTTCTCGCACTAATGAGATTTAGATGATCAGGGTAAATAAATATTCACGTTAAATTTCAAAGGGTTATATTCAAATTATAAATGTGAGACAAACTGTACAAAATGACAACAGTAACATAAGTTACAATGTCAGAATATATTCAACATTTATACAGCATCATGTCTTAAACATTCTTATAGGTACCTAATCGCAAAATGAATTACAATTTTTCAAGACTAAAGAAAAATAACATGCATCCCATACTGAAGAACGAATACCATTCACACCTGCTTAAATTCCGATTGCCAATTCACTGCTGGTTTAGTGATTATTTACATCCAAGCGCGCTAGTAAACGGCCAAGCTTGGGAATTGAAGAAGTGGTACTTAACTTTGAGTGTTTGAGGAGAAATTCTGTCGTCTGTCTAAAGATGAGTATGGATTGTGGGAAGGTGTGGCAACAATCGGAAGGGTAAAATAATCATGGAGGGTTTCTAGTCTCTTCTCGAAAAGATATTCATGACGGTGGATAATCAGCGTTTAACACGAAC
Organism: Apolygus lucorum; assembly: GCA_009739505.2. Taxonomy (NCBI): domain Eukaryota; kingdom Metazoa; phylum Arthropoda; class Insecta; order Hemiptera; family Miridae; genus Apolygus; species Apolygus lucorum. The sequence goes on from CM019182.2 coordinate 16,213,574, forward strand.
ATTCTGGATCCAAGTTTATGGATTACTACTGAAAATTTCTGTCGATAGCGCCTTCCCATAGGAAGAAAAAGAAGCCGGATAGTTGTTTCATAAACAGCCAGCCACGCGCTCACTTCGATACATACCTACACGTTGATAAATAGTCCAAGTTGGTTGTCATGGAATAAAGCGAATCAGGAATTGCAAAAAGCCTATCATTCAGGATTCTAAACTTCTGCAGACCACTGAAGCGAGTGGAAACGAAAACGAACTTCGTTATCTTACGTAGGTACTCAAAAGATTCGTGCGATCCCACACTCAAATAATCCGAACGACGTAAATCACAATCTACTATGAGAAATCCAATAGAGCAGATAAAAAACTACATGTAGGCGGTGATTTATGGAATAATCTTACCTTCTTCCGTCTTTAATCGTGACATTTAATGGCACTACAGGGAATTCAACGCAGAAAAGAAAACTAGTCGAACCCCAACGATTTACCTCATGACGCAGTTAAAGTAGCATTGATTTGAAACCAACTCAACGGCACTAAGGTTGATTTATACATATGGAATAATTCTGGAAATTGCAATACATTGAAGAAAAAAAAAACAATCGTTTTGAAAATGAACCAAAAACACAAAACAAACAACCAATATTTTTTCTACTACAATCATCTATGAAAATCATTATTTATTCATTTTATTTTTTTTTATAGAAATGTCCTTAACATATTACAATATACTGTATACATTGAAACTCTCAATATAGGTAAATATAATATAAATCGAAGAAAACGAGAATTTCGTCATCGACTTTGAAATTTACAGTTGAAAACTCACGACTTCAAACATCCTAAATACATAACGGTGCTACCAAGTGATTTTAATGACATTCCGCTAGTTTGAATGGCGACTACTTTAAAACTAGTTTCAATTGCTTCTTTTGGACGTGGACTAAGGAAAAATCCAACGAAAATTGAGCAAACCAAACACGTTGGACAAAACAAAAGGGTTAAAAAAACGATCTAGCGGCTGTCGAGAATCCTTAAAACATACGAAGGTGATTTACAGAAAGGTTTTTGGTTTACAGAAACTATGTCAAAGAATGGTTTTGAACAGATTACTTCCAAAGGATGCTACTATAATAAAAACAAGAAGCATGTTATCGAGGATTGCACGATTTCTTCCACTTCCGGAAGAAAAAACATACTTTTACGAAACAGGACAAAATCATGATTTTTCAATTAAAATTGTAAGACGTGTCGAAGTATGTTCATTCTGACGTCGAATTTAATTATTTCTTTTGTAAAGAGGCACATTCTTCATTTCTATATATACAATTAATTTCAAGACGTTTCTGGTACTTAAAGGTAGACAGGAACGCGGAAAAACTGAAGAGATCTGCAATTTTTTTTTCGTCAGATTGCCAGAAAAAATGTAAGTATACACAATTCCAAGACCAATTTACTAGATCCCAAAGTATAAAATTTCCATCAATGTTACAGCAAAGTCCTAGGAACTAAAAAAATTTTGTTGTTTGCGTAACGATGATGAAAATTATCTACGTAAATATTATAATCAGTCCAATAAATTACATGGCTTTTTTTATTTGTACAATAATCAATGTTAACAATAAACAATCGTCAGTTTTTTTTAAATAACATGGGGGGCAACGTCGCGCGAGAATGGACACGAAATCCTCGACAGAGAGGGTAGAGGGGCGTGACGAAGTGAGATTAAATTCTGGAAATCAGCATAATCTTTTTCCGGCCGCCGGATTCAAAAACAGCGGAGTGGATAATGTAACTTTTATTTTATGAATGTACATCCGAGCTACTCAGCAGCTTCATCTTCATCCAATGGATTGTATTTATTACGACCCATAAAATTCTGTAAAACGACAATAGGAGCTCAATTGCTGGTCAATAGAACACTGTGAATACTCTTGATGGTCATGAGATGGTTTTCAATGAACGCGTGAAAACAATGCAAATGGACTTCTGACTGGCTATCGTATCTACAAGGATTGTGGAAGTTAACCGGTCAACAATGAGAATGATCTTATTCTTCTTCTCCTTCGTGGAAACCCCCGTTATGTTTCCTGACATCCGATTCTACTGTAGATCAGAAATCTAGTGTAGACTGAGAGGCTCCAAGATAATTGAAAAGCGGGGTTCTTGAAGGAGGAAAGGAAGAAGTTCAAGATCATACTCATTGTTGTCAGGCTGTATGATTTGAGAGGCATCATCCGCAACTAGGGACGGCACGATACCACCGATACATCGGAGTATCGAAACCGATACATGCATCGATACTTTCTTGCCATTAAAGGTATAGATAAATTTTACCTAAGTCATCCCACGTCGAACTAAAAAAAAAAAAAAAAAAAAATGATAATCGCTTCTATTGTCCTGCACAGATACCTCTTGCCTTGATAAGCTCTCGTGTGTCCCCCAGGAAGATTTTTTTTTGACTAACCATATTGGTTTATTAAGAATTTGCAAATTATTAATAAATAATAGTAGGAATTGAAATATAATTAATTTATAACATTAATTAAGTATTAATTTTTGTTAAATTTAAAATTATTAACATATACATAAAATTTACTTTTTATCTCTTATAATTTTGTTTTGTTTTATGCTTCTTTTTAAAAAAATTAATTCTATTTTTTTAATTTTTGATTTGCTAAAAATAGGTAGGTAGGTATTTTGTAAAATTGGTGGTTGGTGGTATCGATACTTTGAGCCGATATACATACATTGAAGTATCGTATGGAAAGGTGTATCATGCCGTTCCTATCTGCAACAGACACTAGATAGGTCTGCCATAGAAAGTTAGCGTCCGTGGGGCGCCCCCTAGATGATGGATCCACGAACTATAACGATCAAGTCAACCTTCCATGGTGAAACCTTCGCACGGAAATTGGAGCAGTGAGACATTTGATGATTGTGTAGTAAAAGTATAATTTCAATTTCGGAAATGCTATAATTTCAAGCAGCAGTAGGAGGGAAATCATGTCACTTTTGAGGGGAGAAATTCCCGAAAAATTATTGTACGCGTGGGAATTTGCTTGATGATAAGAGTAGCTCTATGTTCTCCAGAAGAACGCGCCAAAGATACGCTAAGTTTCTGTGGCAGACCCATAGCGCAGTCTGTGGCCAACCAATGGTGGCAATCTTCCAACAATTGGCTGGAGAAACCGAATTTAATCAAGTTACTGTGGGAAGAAGAACCTCAACAAAGAGCACATTAATGTTAACAATAAATTGAATTTGGTAATTTATTTTTGAAAAACGTATACACCCTTCTCAATTTCAAACTGTTACACTTAGTTTTGGAACCTCGATATTTTTTCATAGAACATCCAGTTTACTCATCAACTCAATGGAAGATTACCAGCCAATTGGTGGATACACACTTCAGCACACAGACACACACACTATAATTTTATTTAGGTTTCACTGAATATCGAGTAAGTTCTCGAACTCTGAACATCTCAAGAGACACCATACTATCCAAGCACAAACAATGACAAATTAAAAGCAAGAAACACAAAAACGAGCATGGTTAGGCCCTAACACACGAGCAGACTTTGATGACCAATTTGTTATTACAATGACGGATTAATCCTCTTTCCCTCCGAGCAATTTGTAAGGAAGACAAATGAGGGGAAAGAAAAAACATCTGCCAAGTGGGTTTGGCAATCCAATGCACAGTAGCTAATTCAACACATTTATCTCTAAGTATCTTGCAAGTACCTTCATAGGGTAGAGCAATCCACAAAAACCCTTAAATTTGTAATCGAATTCAGATGGAAAATGTAAGAGTTATGGCTGTAACAAGGTTTTTACGTTTGCGCATGCTCAACGGCTACTGTCGATCCGGGGGCAATGATTTCACTAAGTACCAACTACCGGCCAACCTATACAAGTCTTTCAAATCCGGTGGAAAATGTAGAAGTTACATCTGGTACAAGGTGTTTACGTTTGCGCATGCGCAGCAGCTACTGTCAATTCGGGAGCTATGATTTTCAAAGGGGACCATCTACACGCCAACCCGCTTTATACGTAATTTCAGCGAAATCCGTCAATATTCTTATAGTTAAGTCCGCTACAAGGATTTCATGACCGACTGACACACTCACAGATAGACACGAAACCAAAATTGTTCAGGAAGGTCTAAAACGTAAAACGCGAGTAGAAATTTTGGTTTTAGGAGAACCAATTTTTTAAAACCATAACAAGTTAAACAACACGGAGAAAACATCGATACGTTATTATTTCAAATAACTTCCAATCAATCCATACTTTCTTTCCTCAATCCAACCAAAGTTTAAAAAAGAGGTATTCCAGAAACCATTTTTTATTGAACACCAGTTCAAAGTGGACTTGAAACAACTTCTGATCAACTTTTTAAATATTTGTACGAGGGTACTTGATAATAGAAATTGATGAACAATTACCTATCTTTAACTGGATTTCATGCAAAATTAAAAATTGCTAGTTTATAAAAACGATCAAGTTGCAGAAATTTGCCATTTTTGCTACTTGTGGTATTTTTGAGTACGTCCACAGTTTTATTCCCAGTACACACTACCTACGACTAGAAAAAATCAAAAAAACTACCCGATAAAACTAACTAAACGCACTTAATAAAAAAGTAACTTTAACGCATGTTTTGATGTATTATCTTTATTAAGGGTAAAATCAGACCAGAAAAGGACTTAATACTCAAGGATCTGTACTTCGATAACCAAAATTTGTCCAAGGGAGTAACCCCAGACCCTCCCCCAACAGAACGAAATTTCGAGTTCAAAATTTCTCTCCCAGACTTGGTAGAATTTTACCCTCGACGTTTCCAAGTAGGGTCCTAAACAACGAAGGTTTTTGATTGACGTATTTCTAACATAATTATTTACTATTAAACATCCATAGTTTGAAACATTGATGTTTTGCAGTAGGTTTCGCATCACTACGTGGCGGAAACTGACACAATACTACCTAAATAGATCTTTATCAGCCAACCTGACTGGTCGAATGGATACGTCGTTAAAATCTGCTCGTGTACGCGGGCCTAATTATTCGTTGGTTTCAGGCAAACGTTCACAGCACGCGTGTTCATGAAGCATAATCCACCCCAGTTACTTGATAGATGAAACGAAAGAAGTATAGGTACATGAACTAATAACCCCACTCATGAATGCAATGTAAGTATTGCTGCTGAAATAAAATATCACACTATACAGCCTGAGGACAGGTCGCACCACTGAAAAATTATCGGTGTTTTTCAAATAAACAGCACATAGTTCATAACCATCATCCTCTGCATGTATTTTTCCACAAATTCACTTAATATTGGAGTAGTTTTGCTCTTCCTTCAAGTCTCTTCAGAGAAGAGGAAACGAGAGATGCATTGGATTTCAACCGCATTCTCGCACACAAAGAGTACAAGTCATGATAAACCAATGAGCATGCAGCATACCCTTCCAGTCCACAATAAGTGCTTTATTAACAGGCAAAAGTTGGCTAACACTTATTAGAAAGCATTCTACGAGACGAACACTTGTGTACGTGAAGAGAAATAAGGGAAGTACAAAAATACTCAATTGTTGAAAAAACCACAAAAGATTGAACACTTAACACATTTTCTCAGGAGCTGCCACTTGCCATGTAAGTAGCCACATACCCAATGGAATAAGCACTAACTAAACACCCACTAAACACTTCCCAGAGCCTGAGACCTTGGGGGATGAATGCATTTATCGTTGCCAATTTCCCCAAAATCTATGGAGACTGGCTTCATTAGGAGAGTCTAGCCCTCGGACAGTATTGTCGGGTTTCAGCGCTACCTACCGCCACTTCAACTAACTACCATTTCTGATATCTTATCAGGTGATCACGCCCAAGATTACAATATGGCGATGTACATGGACTACTTTCACGACAAGTCGACTCGAGAACATTTATTTTTGAGTTTTGACATTTTCATGTCTTTACCCTGGCACATAGCACAAAAAACTGTCACGAAATTGCGTAACGAAATTGTGTTAAGTACAGTGCCTTTATAATGATTTCCGCTTACAACGACCCCGTTGTTAGGTTTGTTCCTTTTCTACACTTTTTAACCCACAAAAATTGTTCACCACTCGTTGGAAAGCTCTCGATTTAACGAACATTTTCATGTTCTCCATAACATATTGACTATACGAATAGCGGAGCTATGGGAATAACTGTTCTCATATTTTGTTTACAAACTAATGATCGTGAGTGTGGAAGATAATTAATCCGGAATCGTCTATTTTATTGGAATTAGGTACCTACCTCTTAATATTAATAATTGTGTCAATTTGTAACATAATATATCTATGTTATTATGTTAATGATTCGTTTCACATTCTGACAACAACGGAGGGTGGGTTATAAAATCCTATAGTGAGGTAAAAAGCAATAGGTAAAGACATGAGAATGTCCCAATGCGTTGCAGACTCGTATGCAAGCGTTTCTTTATTCGATTTTCGTATTCTACGTACCTTGAAACGTAAAACATCAAATTTTGAGGGGGGGTTAAAATTTTGGTTTTGTAACGATTTTACCCACAAAACTTTTTATGTGGTTACGTAATATTTTTCATTTTCTAGAATATAGGGACACATCGGCGATTTGGAAATTAGTTGGGAGCTGGCCCAAAGAATATTACTTATTAGAATTGATTTGAATGCACTTAGCGGTGAGTATTGTCGGGTTTCAGCGCTACCTACCGCCACTTCAGCGAACTATTATCCTTTTTCAGCTCGATGTGAGCGTGGTCAAGCGGCATTTCTGAAAAGTAGGCTTACCTCGATTTTACCAACTCGGTTTTACCACTCTCTAATTTCTAAGTTTGGCGGCTTTACTTCCCTGCCTTTTTAAATTGTGAGGAAAAGGAAGTTGATATTGCATTTTGTGTTGTTTTCAATTGTTGTATTGTTCTTCTTTGCTACATTGTAATCTTGGGATAACTGCATGTTAGAGGAGCGACGGTAATGCGGTCGCGAGCGTGATCACCTGATAAGATATCAGAAATGGTAGTTAGTTGAAGTGGCGGTAGGTAGCGCTGAAACCCGACAATACTGTCCGAGGGCTAGACTCTCCTAAAGCACTAACTAAACACCCTAACTAAACACTTCCCAGAGCCTGAGACCTTGGGGGATGAATGCATTTATCGTTGCCAATTTCCCCAAAATCTATGGAGACTGGCTTCATTTTACCCATGATTGTCACTTAACACCTCCTGGTAGTGGCTTGTCAAAACTTTCGATTAATCTCCTGTGATGCGACCTGGCTCGCTGAGGCAGTTGTGGCTTTACCTTGATGCAACTATGACTCATTCATTAAAAATATGCTCCCCAGAGTACTTAGAAACTGTAACAAGCTTGATGAGCTTGAACTTAATTCCTTGATTGTGTTTCAGTCGTGTCGAATACTTTCAAAGATTGTCGATGAATTTAAGGACGATCAGAAAAATGCGAAGCGGCCTGTATCCATTTTCCCTAAATTTTCCATTGATCCAAGAAAACATGATGAATTTGACTTTTTTCTTGTTGATGTTGATAATCAGTCATTAATTCTATCAATGAAGGAGCTTTACTGAGTAATACTAGTAAATTGACAACAATTCAACTAGGAAAGAATTGAACTTACGAACTTATATCTTTCATGAATCCACCCTGTGCCCGTCGTGTGTGAAATGTTGATCCATAACAGGTTCGACCAGCCCACACATTTGTAAGAATCCATTTGGATGTCCACACAAATGTAATTAACTTAGCAATGAAAGTGTGCTTACTCCTTTTTGATGAAACATTCAACTCGAGCTATTTGAGAATTGTATCTTTTTGGAATCCACCTTCATAAAATTTCGAAAAAAAGGTTATAGGCCTCTTCTCCACGAACACCCCATATATTTACGTGGACGCTAGCCTCTTTGCAACCTGGTGTTAGTACGAATAACAACCAAGGACCACATGATCACAATAAAAAGCAACAATACACAGATTGTCAAAACAATTTTTAAAAAGTGAGGGAAAAGTCCATCATCAGTCCATTGAATCGAATATATCAACAAAATAGTTAGGTAACTAGAACTAAATGGTTTGGTTAATGATCCAGTGTGAGATGTATGAAGTCGTTATCTGTTAACATGGCGAACTTAACTTATATAGCGTTCAATTGGTTACTTACAGGTGCTTTGTTTTCGACCAATTGGGGCATTTTGTGGTCGTCAACATTGTGATCTTTCCGTGGTTCTCTAAACAATAAAACACCATGAGTTAAGAGCTGACGAGTGCTCCTTTGTAAAAAAGTGAAATTGGATTGTCTTCAAAAACCTTGGCGGGTTGTTTTAACACCACAATTATAGTTCGGGAGGGGCTTCATTGGTTAGTAGTTGTAATGTGGCATTCTTCACTTCATAAACTTACGAGGGATCTCTATTGCCAGAATTTTTAGGTCAACAAACATCCAGTTGGAACAAGTTGAGGTCTTAAGGTTGATTTCTTCTTCAGGGTTGCAAAATATCATGAACGGAGAAAATCTAATGCAGTTGGAACAGTACACAACTCAAAGATAGTTTGAACAACTCAGTCCACATGTTCAATGGGTTCTTTGCTGAACTCAAGTCATCAATTTAAGTACTTTCTACGATTGGAATGAACTTAAATCTTCAAGAGATGAAAGTCAAGTTAGGCCGGTTTCATTCGGCACAGCTCAGATTCGATTCTGTTACGACTTGTTGTGAAGCAAAAAAACAGAACGAAAACAGCTTGCATAAAGAAAATGGAGCTTTTTGATGCTTTTATCAGTGGAAGTTTGAGGTTTAATTTAAAGTTAAGAACTCGTCGAAAGAAGTGGTTGAAATGCGAAAATAATTAGAGGATTTCTCTAAAATCTCTTGAAACGCTCCGAATTGATGCTACCGAAAAATGGTAAGATTAGGATGGACCCAATAATTTCGACTATTTCCATTCCTGTCATACAGCGCAAGCATAGCAAAATGACTTGCTTCCTCTCCATGGCGACGGTTTTCACATGCGAACTGGTGAAATTCGGATGGCCTATCGAAAGCAAACCTGATAGGAACCGGACAAATGTGAAGACTTCTGCGAGGTTTTCGAGTGACTGAAACCGAACCGAATCGAATCCAAGTCGTGCCGAGTGAAACCGTCCTTAAGCATTCAGAGATCTATCAGAATCAGTCTTCGAAGAAGTACCAAATTAGTAGAGAAATGTAAAAGGAAAAGTGGTCATAGACTGCAAAATTGGTGTTCTTCCTTAGCCTGATAAAGTAATAAATAATTAATATTCTTACTCTCTGGGAGGAAGGAATAAAAACTGAAATGCATGTATCTTACGCATCTAAGCAGGATTATCTCTTGGTAATGGTTCGTCGGACGAAAATGGCTACTCTTGTAATAAACGAGGGAGGTAAAAGATGCGCCCCTTAGGTTTGATGAACATCCCGTTGAATATTACAGGCTATTACTAATCATGTTTAGCTGTCTTTGAGAAAATGGGGAATTTGCCTCACAATTTTTTTTTTCGAACGAGGGTTTATTTTTATGGAATAAAACCATAGTGAGCTGCTCGAAAACGCATCCAAAAAATTAGAGAATTTAAGGAAGATGGAAATTTTAAATGTGGTGGCAATGTGTAAGAGGCAGCCATGTTTGAAACGTAACGGATATTCTACCAATCTGACTTCAAAGGAGGTTCTGTGGCGCTTACCACAGAAGCGGAACATACACGAACTTTTAGCTTACAAGTAGTGCGCACAAGAGTGCGCCGCGAACTGGCAGGAAGAACCCAGACACAAAAGTGACCAAAAGAAACAATATTACTCACTTTTTACAGTACGATTCTACCTAAGTACTAGTTTATCAAGCATTATTAGTCTTCATCTTCTCTTATTTAGTTTCAAGATTTGAATCACATTATTCGAGTAGCCAATTCACTGGATCGTTTTGTGTGGCGGTGCTAGAACTCTGTCTGTTGTCGGAGTTGTTTTCGCGTCGTTTTTGTTTCGTATGACGTCAACAATATTCCTCGATTTTCGCGGTGTTTTGTAACAGAGGCTTCACTTGTTTAGGCATTTTCTCCTACGGTAATTTTTTCCCCTTGGTTATTCCTAGTGTTAAACGTTATTCTAGGGCCCTATTATAGGATTTGACTTGAAATTCCAGAATCTAAAATTGAGGCAAATTCCCCATTGTCATATAAGTACAATCATAGAACCATAATGAAATTACTAGAGTCAGGTGCAGACAAAGTGCCCCCCCCCCCTCCCCTCAATATCTCCCCAACAGTGTAATAAAACTTCGAGGTCAGCAATCTATTATTCTCAAATGACCTGTGGTTGAGATCTTCGAGGATCGTCCAAAGATAGTTTCTTTTTTGAAACTCTCCTAATAACACATATACAGGGTGAGCCAAAACAAATGGTGCAGTTTCAAACAAACGACACCATCTAGAAGATTGCGGTTTATTTTATTTGCCCTGCACACTTCACCCCATTTTGAAAACTTAGGTCCTAAAATTACGTGAGGAAGGTGGGCGCCCTCAGCAGCGATACATTGATGAAGGCCACTTGCCGAACTTTTTTCAGTTTGGATGAAACACACTTCCTTCGCTCTGGAGTGGTTAACAAACAAAATTTCCGCTATAGGTGTAGCCACAACTCATGAGGAATTCACGAGAGACCTCTCCACTCCCCGAAAGTACCCAAGTACTCCCCGAAGTGTAGTAGTCTGGTGTGTCGTTTTCAAATTTGGGGTGATTGGATTTTCTTTTTTTTCTTATTTTTTTGAGGAGGGCGGAAGAACTGTTACTGTCAACTCTCAGCGTTACCTTTCCATGCTGGAAACATTTTTTGAACCCGAATTGGACCAGTTTCTGAAGAAGAGGATCTGGGGAAGATATCTGGTTTCAACAAGATGGGGCTACAGCTCACACAGCAGATGTTTCCTGGTCGCCTTGTCTATCTCAGGGGTGATGTGGGGTTGCCGGCGAGATCACCAGATTCAAGTGTGTGCGATTTTTTCCTATGGGGCTACTTGAAAGAAAAAGTGTTCTAACATCGGCCTCACACTCTGCGAGGGAAGAAATGTTCTAACATCGGCCTCAAGACATCAGTGAGTGAAGAAATTGCCGCGATTCCCATCGAAATGTGCCAGAGAGCAATAATTGCTCTCTAAAGTTTTCAATTATTGAAAACTTTAAAAATCGCATTCATATATGTATCGCTGCTGAGGGCGCCCACCTTCCTGACGTAATTTTTAGGACCTAAGTTATCAAAATGGAGTGTTGTGGAGTCAAATAAAATAAACCGCATTCTTCTAAGTTGTGTCGTTTGTTTTTAATTGCCCTTTGAAACAGCACCACCTGTTTTGGCTCACCCTGTATATGAGCATCGCTGAGAACGTCTTATCTGTCTTTCTAAGTTTATGTGGCTGATGAAGTCACCTCAAAGACCACTTGAACCAAACGACCAATGAATCACGTTTATAGGTCCTCTTAGTTTATAATTTATTATTGTTCACGTCATAGAAGATGGTACGTATTTCTTATAAAGAAAAAAATTATTTGATCATTTTCATTCAAACTGTTTTTAAAAGAATGAAGAGGACATTCTGACAACGGAAATGAACAAAACCGAGTAAGTGTTCTGAAGCTCCTTAAATATACGCGTGGAGTCCAGCGATTTATTTAGCATTATTTCCACATATGAGAGTACTACATACAAAAATGTACAGAATTACAGTAAAAATTATTATATTTAATTAAAATAAAAACAACTAATCAAAAATTTGTAATTTATGAGAGTTTGGTGTTTGCAACGCCAATTTCAAGTGTTCCACGGCTAACCCGAGTTCTTACCGTGATCTGTTCGGCTTGTCGTCCCTTGGTCGACTCTTATCAGGACCAGAGCTCGGAGGCCCAGATTTAGGGGGAGGCCTGTTTGATCTCTCCCTCTGATCATCTGAAAAAAGAAAACACTCAGAAATTAATGTCGTGTTCAAGAAATCCATCACTAATATAAACCTATAAACACGAAAAATATAAGCCACATCTGCCTCGGCCAATCACACTGGAAGTCGTCTTTGAAAAGTCTATCAAAAATAGGAGAAACCACCAAAATGCCTTTTCCTACGCAAGTTTTTCTTCCGTTCATTTACTAGAGTGGTTAGGTGAGGGGAAGAATTGTTAAAGTGAGGAGAGGAGGAGTAGAAGATCTAGTGAATGGAAGAACCAACTGTGCTTTAGCCCTCCTGGCATTCTCTAATGCTGTGTCAAGTTTCAGCTAACCTCTCATCTCTGTAAGTCATTTGTTGAGTGATACTGTGCAAGGGTTGAGTGGTGAGACAGTGAGAGGAAGAGTTGTTGGTTGAATGAGAGGTGAGTGATTTTGGAAGTCCACACACTTCGAAGAGTCGCTTTTCTCATCAGACTTCCCAGAAGCAATGTGTGAAACGGTGCCAAAAATTCGGGAAAGTATCAACGCTTCAGGCTGATACATTGTGACATGAATATAATCTTTTTGAACAGAGTAGGTATTTGCGGGATCGCTACAGTCACAATATTACACTAGAACCTTGATGAAAAAACATCACTTTTCACCACATAACCAACCCACTTCATCCGATACTAGCAAACTAACATTTTTAAGAAAATAATAAAGAAATTCATGTCAAAACCTCGTGGAGGGAAATGGAACTCAGACGGTTTTCCACTTACAAAAATTGTTAACCACTCGTTGGAAAGCTCTGATTCATGTCGACTACTTGGCCATAAAAACAAAGAAACAATGTCAAACATGGTAACGTTTTTTGCGGATAAAATTGTTAATTGACCAGCCAGGGGACTGCATTACACTGGGAAAAGAGTAGTTTTTTCAATCTCAACAGGTAAACGATGAAACATTTTTATTGATCTTTCTGATGTACAAAACAATTAGTAACTCGATAATAAGGTCCTCACTCAACACCTCCGCCTCAACACGCCGCAACATTTTAAAATCCCTGACTGCGATACCCAACATGCTAATTCAAATTTCAAAGCTTGGGTCCACAAGTGTACCTTAATAGGAGAAGATACGTTGACACCCCCCCCCCCCCCACCGCTAATTTCGATACTCTGATGAAGTAATTTGCAACCGGGAAGTTGTCTGAGTCGATCAAAATAAGAAACACGCAAATCTGGTGAGAATAAGGAATTTCACCATGTCGGAATTTCCTATTTTTGACCCCAAAATCGGATTCAGCACCTCGAAAAACCCCCTAAGGCAAACTTTCAGCCCGAACTTCCTAATTTACGAATAAAAAAAACAGTGTAGAAAGATAAATGTTTAAAAAAACCGGGAAAATGACGTCATGCTGGAATAGTTCATTTATGGCCGCTTGAAGCGCTGAGATCGAGAAATCCATAGTCCCCAGATGCAAAATTTCATGAAACAGTAAAGTTCGAAATCGAAAAACTGAAGAAAAAAATGGAAAAAGCGAGATGGGGGAAATTAGGTTTCCTCTGTTTTTGTTTGATAACTTTTCTCTTAGAAAACACGATTTCGTCGTCCCAATGGGCAACACTGGGAGGAGACGGCGATCCGAACAGCCCAATCAGCGAGCGTTCCCGCTCCACGTCCGTTTTCCCGGTTAGTTTTGAAATCAAAAATTTTGACTGTCTCCCAAAACTAACAGGAGACTTATTTTCCGAAATCAGCCCGATTTTCATCTATCCCACACCATTAACTATTCAGGAAAAATGCAAACAGAAATCGGTGAAATTCCTCATTGAGGAATAGGTACCCCGCTAGAGGTGTTGTCAGAAGCGCCTTATTTTCGATAAATAACCGGGGACGTAGTGTACAACTAGATACATTTCTGCGCAAAAATAAAAAAACCCGACGTCCCGACTTAAGTTAGGATGAAGCTCTCACTCCTAAATAGGGACGGCACGATACCACTGATATATCGGAGTATCGATACTTTTTTGGTATCGATACCGATATTTGTATCGATATTTTTGATACGAAACAACAAACCAATATATTGGTATCGATACTTTTGCCTAAAATGTCGGAGGTATCGATACTTTCTTGACGATATTATCGAAAATTTTGCCAAAGTAAGTTGGTGAAAAATTACCAAATGAGTAACAAGAAAATAATACCTTATAGCACTAAGGCGCTATGTCCATCCACCTTCAAAATTTTCAATTTTCTTCAATTTTAGAAAAACTCAAATTCAACAAAACTATTATTGACCTTCTTGACGATTACAGCTTAAAAATTAGTTGAAGAAATTAAATATTTTAGTGTAGTAAGCCATTATGTTAGGAATAGTGCACTAGTGAAATTTCTTTTGCGTTTTTTGAAAACTCCGTTTTTGGACATAGCTCATTTGTGCTTTAAGGTATCGATATTGTCTGCCACAGAATAACAATCGAAATAGGCTCAGAATATTATCAATTGAAACGATATATCGCCACGATAGCCTCAAAATAGTATCAATATCAATTGTGAGTTTGGAAGGAATTTAAACCCGTTTTCCCGAACTTACAAGAAGAGGGAGGCATGCAAAATATTAATCGTGATGGCGACATCCACGTGCGAACGGCTTTTTTCGAATAATAAATAGCAATAACTGTATTGTAACTGTTTTATTACTCGATCCTTTCGATTTCTAGTGGAAGGAAAACATCATTTCATCGAACAGAGATTTCTATCAAAAAAGAATTTGAATTGAAATAAAATAGAATGATTATTCATTTTTATTAAATTTTAAATCATAGGCTTTTATTACATTTTTAATTGCCATTGACTTTTATCACATTTTAAATTATTGTTTTTTAGAAAATATATTGCCTTTTCTTAATTAATAGGGTTTTTATTGGGAGTGGGAAATCATCGGTGGGTTAATTTGAAATATCGGGGGTATCGATACTTTGAGCCGATATTATCGAAGTATCGATATTTTATAATATCGGTATCGAAAAGATATCGGGTATCGATACTTCCTGAGAAATATCGTATCGAATGGAGTATCGATACTTTGGAGTATCGTGCCGTCCCTACTCCTAAAACCAGACCTCTCAAAAAGGGTGGAGGACAACATTCCCAGGCAAAAACTGTACCATGACAGAGTAAGAGGAGTAGATGAGGTGAAGGAATTTGGGGAAGGAGAAGAGGTAAGGCGAAGAGGAAGAAAAAGGAGAAACAATTCAAAGGGAGTATCCTGAACATGAAAGAAGGAGTATACCTATCGTGGAAGGAGTAGAAAGAAGGGTGCAAATGAGAAAGGGTTGAAGGAAACCGAAGGTGGGGGACCAAGTTGTAAAGTAGACTATTATTGGTCGGGTGTTATCAAACTGCGACCCGAGGCCCTTGGCCCCGATACAAATTGCTTCCGATTGATTGATTTCCGACCCATGATCGAACTGCGACCCCGAATGTTGAGCACCGCGGGCAAAGTGCGACCCGTTACTTCTGGTGTCACCGGTCGCACTTTGTCCATGAGTCACCAGCGATGAGGAGCTCCGGCTCAGCTGGTCATTTTGCCTCAGTTAGTTATCTTCTGTCAATCGCCTGAATCAATTCTGAACTCGCCTGGCCCATCGAAATTCGTCAGTGATCGAGGTAATGACTTGTACGTTTTGGAAGGATTCAAGTACCGATTCCATAAAGGTTGTCCAATGATTTTCAACGTTGGTTATATACAAGAAAGTCGTGCAAAAACAATGAACCGTCATACTTTGAGAAATTACTTGAAGAGAAAAGCCAGTGATGATTCAACTGTGCAACCGAGCAAGCTTTTAGCTCTTCAATCAAAAGAAATTGGAGACAGTAGAAAAAAAGACTCCCTTCTTTGTAGACGTGCGTTTATCGTGTCAAAAGAAAAGTTTGGCCAAAACTTCCCAGTGGGTTACCAGAATGAGGAATTTCACCGAATTCTGTTTGCATTTTTCCTGAATAGTTAATGGTGTGGGATAGATGAAAATCGGGCTGATTTCGGAAAATAGATCTCCTGTTATTTTTGGGAGACAATCAAAATTTTTAATTTCAAAACTAACCGGGAAAACAGACGTGCAGCGGGAACGCTCGCTGATTGGGCTGTTCGGATCGCCATCTCCTCCCAGTGTTGCCCATTGGGACGACGAAATCGTGTTTTCTAAGAGAAAAGTTATCAAACAAAAACAGGGGAAACCTAATTTTCTCCATCTTGCTTTTTCTATTTTTTTCTTCAGTTTTTCGATTTCGAACTTTACTGTTTCGTGAAATTTTGCAACTGGGGACTATGGATTTCTCGATCTCAGCGCTTCAAGCGGCCATAAATGAACTATTCCAGCATGACGTCATTTTCCCGTTTTTTTTAAACATTCGTATTTTCTACACTGTTTTGTTTATTCGTAAATTAGGAAGTTCGGGCTGAAAGTTTGCCTTAGGGGGTTTTTCGAGGTGCTGAACCCGATTTTGGGGTCAAAAATAGGAAATTCCGACATGGTGAAATTCCTCATTATTACACGAAGCGATCAGTAATCTGCCCGAAGATGAACTAACAACGAACTGAAACAGTGACAGCCAAAGGTCGCACTTTGTATAGGGGCTAACATTTTTATGGGACGCACTTTGTATAAATGGGTCGCAGTTTGACAACTCCGTATTGGTCGGTAGCCACGTGGGAGAGCAGTTGTAAGTGATGGAAATTCCCAAAATACATTCATTCGCATTCTTGAATTCGATCGGACACTTCAATCTAAAATATGAACTATTGAAGTAGCTTCACACTATAATTATCTACTAAATGGAGTGAAATTCTGGATCAATAACATTATTATTCCAGAAACTCCAAAAACTGTGTTGTGTGGTGTTGCGGTAACGACTTCGAAATGACTCGAAGGGTATTCGGAAATGCATAATTATCCAATAATGGTTAACATTTAGAAGACGTGATTTTTTAAACTCACTCAATCCTCAATGTAATTTAAGGAAATTTTGTTTTTACAACCCTCCCAAAAAGTGTCAATATTTCTGTCCCACCCTACAGTTCAAAAATACTCTGGTTGAAATTACGATCATTACCTGTTCGACGAGGTTCTTGACGTTTGGTATCTCCACGTCCCCAACTTCTCGACCCTTCACCCCTGTCTTCGCTTATCGGACCATCTGGAGTAGTCCTTCCATTGTTAACCTGAACAAAAAATGTGTAAATGATCAATAAGAACAATGAACTTAATAAATTTTCTTATAATAAAACCATTATGATAATTACTTTGTTTCTTGAATTCCCAAGTTTCAGAACACCAACAAATAACATTTTGATGATTTGCAAGAGTGATTTCTTCATGATAAAGCTCAAATTCAAGGGCCAACAATAACAATCTTCAATCCTTCATTCACAACAATTTTTTCAAAAAAAAAAACGTACCACAGGACTGGTGTTTTTATGCCAAACATTATCTTTTGGTGGGGGAGCATCCACGATCTTGTCTCTTTCATCACGCTCTTGAAGGTCCTTACTGCTGGTAGTACTACCAGGTCCAGATCGGCTACGCAAAAGAATAAAAAAGAGAGAGTGAATTTCAATGAGAATACAAAGGATCACAAATAATGCATTTCTCCACGCCTGAAAACGATCGTGAACGACAAAACGTGGAGTAGAACTAATATCCGTCATCGTACCTTTCAGAGATGTCTTCGCCACGGTTCAAGCGAGCCTCAATCTCTCGTTCACGGGCCATGGTGTCAACTGGTTTAGCTCCACCAAAGATGGCCGAACTCACAACAGCAGGAACTACAGGCTTTTCCGGAGGAGGCAAAGCAGATGAACGAGGTTGCAAATTGAGCTTCTTCCGCTCTGAGGCAGGCGCTATCGTGAACAAATTCAAAAAATTAATAACATTGGTTAAACAAATGCAAAACTGTTCATTCCAATTAGGTATGACGTCATCAGAATAATACGTGAAAAAAGTCACCTCTTTCCTGCATAGGTAAAGAATCTTCTCTTCTCGTCATGGGAGGACCACCATATCCACGGTCCCCGCGTGGTTCACGATCCCGGCGGTCATCAAACTTGCTGAAATTGCCACCCTGGCTGTCATCACGCCAAGATCCACCACCACTGCCTCTGAAGTCACAAAATTGTGGAGTGTCCATGAATCGCACAATATCAATAAACAGGTTTCCTAAGGATTGATGATAATTTGTATATGAAATTCCTAATGTCAGACAAAACGCCTTCTGGTCTTCTTGAATTTTCAGCAATACGAATTTTAATCCAAAATAGGGTTTGAGAGGGTTATAAAGAGTGAGACAGGGTTAGTAATGCGACATTAACCCAATAGCGTACAGTGGTGCCAAACAGCACCCTGTGCCCAGTACTCTTCTAGGTATTGTAACCTCATCATGCGATTGATCTGAAGTTAGTCCAAGGTTGTTCAAGTCAGTCACTCCACAGTTTTCAAAAATGGAGAGCTTTTGCAACACCGAGGCGCTACAGAAATTACTCTAGTAAGTGGGCTAATTATGATTTGTTGAACTTATTTTGGCATTCCGTTCATAGATTTAGATTGATGGTTGTAGCGCACGAAAAATTGCTTTTTGAATTTTTTCCACAGTTTTGACACCACTAAAAAGTTTCGACTTATAGTCTACAGTGCCGTTTGGCACTTCTGGGAACTAACACTATTTTAACAGTATTTTCAGGCCTGATATCACACTTATGGAAGAGATCTTATTGTTCAGAGGGAACCCTACACCTACACTCAGTATTTGTGGATGTTCCTACACCGAAAGTCGATACTGATTCAGAATTTAGAGATGGAGATCAAGATGGGGGAAGGGGGGGTGTTTGGCCTTCATCAGCACAGCAACTGAGGGCGCCAGCCAATCAAGTACTAATAGATTTAGAAAACTCAGCCACTGATTTTGAATCGTCTAGTCCATCGAATCCGATTATTTTCCCAGATTGGATTAACCAAGGGATTAGCCCTGTTGTTCATCAAAACTTCATTCCGTCCAATCAAAACCAACCTATTAATCATTCTTCTCCAGCTAATCCCCCTACTCGTGCTGATCCGACTGACGCCCCCATCGAGTAGGCTGATAAGTGGCGTTTCAGAGAACGCGTATTTTTGACTGGCTTCGGAGTTTTTTGTTATTGTTCTTTATTGACGGGGCGGGGGATCTGCTGACCTCAACGTTTGTCCGTATAGGCGGTGGCTCGACTCGTGTCTTGGGAGGGAGTTGTTTTGATGACCTAATCTAAATGAATTATTGTTTCTCTGAGAAATGCTGAGGAGACCATTCGGGTCCGATACGACTGCGCCATACTGTTGAGTCATCAAAAATTAACTTCCCTCGACCAGGGATCGATCTCCTATCATTCCGATTCTGAATCGGAGCTCCTACCACTGAGCTAAGGAAGCGAATGAACAGAAATGCGAAGACGTCACTGATCACAACAAGACTATAAGGGGAAGAACCAACTCCACATTTCATTGAAGTGAAAGGAGTCGGGGAAAAGTGCTTGTTCTTCTTTTTACCCCCTTCCTCCTCCTCCTGCCATTTGTTCAGAAGCGTTTGAACGCTTTTTTAGAGAAGATAATTACTGTTCGCAGATAGAAAGAATGCCGCTGGCCAATTTTTCAAAGGGTATACCTGCTAACATAGACGACTACCTGTTCCAAAATCTTAGGTTGCCTGGTGAGTCAGGCTGGGGAAAGGGCCGAGCCTCCATATCTCAGACCTTCGTAATTTGGGCATTGAGCAGATTGAGTCATAATGAGTTAGAGAGCCCCTCCACTCTGCCAATTGTTAGGAAAGAATTCCATCTCGATTGTGAGTTCACTTGCCCTTCAGGTTTACTCTTCATTCGCCTTTAAAATTTGAAAGAAGCACCATCCTTTACTGGAAATAATTTTTTGTAGGAAAATGGGAAATTTGGCGCCCTTATTTGTACATGTTTACGGTAAATTAAGGTAGTTCTGGTAATTTTAGTGACATGTTCAAGAACACGAAAAAAATTTGAAATTGAAAAAAAAACTTGGAAAAACTAGGGGTTAAAACAAAGATGTTACGATACATTTTTTTTTACTTAAATTAGATGTAGGATCGATCCTTGAAGTTTGGTCGACACCCTGTATAGAATTGGGAACCACTGCCTTAAAGTACGCGAACGGTCGGTGAAAATCAATCCTTCTACTTCATCATTGGTCGGTAGTCAACGACCCTCGGTCTCATTTTCCCTGGCTTGAGTGGCAGGTACAAAAAAAAAGAAGAAGAAGGAGGATGTTTTTGGGACTGTAATACACAAGGAAACCTCACCAAACCATCCGCATTCTTTCCATCTGCTAACAGTACATTTGATTATATCGTTTCCGGGGCAGAAAAATATGAGTTTTTTTTCAAAGATCATGCTACACCGGAGATTACCAAAATGGAAATCAAAAATAATTTTTCGAATTCACTGTTCTTAGTGGGTCTTACAGTCAGCCGTTTTCAAAGCCAAAGACATGTACCTATTCAACATTGTGGGAGTTGATTTTTTTTCCACGTGTTCTTACAACTGATTATTGCTATTATTCGAAGATCTGATCTGTAATATAGAATTAATAAAAATGGTCAAGTTTGATAATGTTTTCCCTTGAATATTATTTCCTGAAACAAAGGACCCCGGAAAGCCCAGTGGTGCCGTATGGCAAAAAACGGGGTTTAAAAAAAAAGTACGTTGGCCAGATTTTTAAAAGCATTTTCCCCGATGTTTGGAGATATATACCGAGACTTGCACGTGAAAATAAATCGAAAATTCGAACATAAATAATCACGGGACATAATGGGTTCAAGTACCTTTCTTCTCTGCGTTCATCATCGTAGCCTCGGTCTCTGAAGCCACCACCTCCTCTGTTGTCCCGACTGAATCCACCACCCCGCTCATCCCGATCCCTGAAGCCTCCGTAGCCTCCTCGGTCGTAATCATTTCTGCGCTCCTCTCTAAATCTATAAAAAAGAATATAATAAGTTATGTAATAAAAACATTTATGTATGTTAGTCATGAAATATTCTGAAAACACTCGTTGAATTATTATGACGATAAATTCGGATCGTCCACAGGTAGGATAAATAGTGGCATAATAAATAATGGAGGGTAAAATTCAATTTAATGTAGGTACTTAGCCTATCGTATTTCTCAAACATACAACATAAAACTGACAGAGCGCTCGATGGTTACTATGTTCCGAATGAACTCAAACTCACACAGGTCTAGTGTGAACTCTTATTCCCAACGACACGGAAAAAATGCTATCCTTCGTAAGATTATATCAGTAATTGCTCCCGGCCACAAGGATACAGAAGAAATGAATGTGCTACTGTACGCAAGAGGCTGACGTAATTCATGTTTCTAAATTGTACGGAGTAGTAAAGCTTTTCTCTTTTTGATCAATAAAGTGAAAGATGGTCGTTATTATGTTGATAATACGTAATAACTTGGCGCAAAACTCAGCTGTCTAATGAGGAATTTCACCGAATTCTGTTTGCATTTTTCCTGAATAGTTACTGGTGTGGGCTAGATGAAAATCGGGCTGAAAATAAGTCGGAAAATAAGTCTCCTGTTATTTTTGGGAGACAATCAAAATTTTTGATTTCAAAACTAACCGGGAAAACGGACGTGAAGCGGGAATGCTCGCTGATTGGGCTGTTCGGATCGCCGTCTCCTCCCAGTGTTGCCCATTGGAGAGACGAAATATTTTCTAAGAGGAAAGTTATCAAACAAAAACAGGGGAAACCTTATTTTCCCCATCTTGCTTTTTCTATTTTTTTTCTTCAGTTTTTCGATTTCGAACTTTACTGTTCCGTGAAATTTTGCATCTGGGGACTATAGATTTCTCGATCTCAGCGCTTCAAGCGGCCATAAATGAACTATTCCAGGATGACGTCATTTTCCCGGTTTTTTTTTAAACATTCGTATTTTCTACGCTGTTTTGTTTATTCGTAAATTAGGAAGTTCGTGCTGAAAGTTTGCTTTAGGAGGTTTTTCGAGGTGCTGAATCCGATTTTGGGGTCAAAAATAGGAAATTCCGACATGGTGAAATTCCTCATTGAACAAACAGTATATTATAAGACGTAAGTAGAGCATTACCCTCCTCTTTCTCGGTCGTAACCACCACGATCCTCACGGAAGCTCCGATCATCACGGAATCCGCCGCCTCCTCTCTCTTCTCTATCTCTGGAAAAACCTCCTCTGTCATCACGTTCAAATCCACCGCTCCTGAAGCCTCCAGAACCGCTGGAGAAGTCTCTCCCACCGCCGCCTTCTCTTCTGAATCCGCCTCCACCGCCTCTTTCCATACCTGTAACAAAAACGACACATAAGACATCTCCCAGTGATCTATCGACTTTTCGACAGGAAAGAACTTTTAAGACCTTGAATGGAGACTCGGCCTACTTTATAAGCTTGTACTCTGGAAGGTATTCTTGATGATCAGAATTGAAAATTTGAAAATATATGAAAAAACCATACTTTGTTTGAAACGTTAACTAACAAATTTAAAGAGGGTTAATTTTTCGGTATCAATTTCCAAGATTATTGTTATAGTTACAGAGCAAGCCAAAGATATAAAGTAAGATCTGGTACTTGCCGGATGGTTCGAAGTCATCCCTCGGACCGGACCTCCAGTTCCCAGCTGTGCGATCGGGGCCTCCCATGTCGTCTCCTCTCATGCCCCCATCCCTGTTGCCACCTCTGGCATCCATCCTGGTCCGTCTTTGATCGTTGGTTGACAAGTCTATTTTGATGGGTCTGTTTTTGATAACCTGTCGAAAATCAACGATGAACAACGATCAACATGAAAATATAATCACATTGGATATAATCAAATTGGATATTATCACTGGATATAATCACATATGATGATTATATTGGATATAATCACATTGTTTCACAACTGCTTCGAAGATGCCGTTGCTGCACTGCTTTGGGGTTTTTGAGAATGTTCTCCAAGTAAATCCCCTACTGAACATGGAGGTTTCGATGCTTAAATAAGTAGTCAACAATTTCCACAGTTACAAATTGAGTAACCATCCACTTATATGCACTATTTTGAAGAAAGTTACAGAAGATTTCTAAACCAATGATTTATAGATTGGTAAGATCAAAGGAAGAACTCGGTCCGAAAAAACGAACACTTTTCTGATCTAACACCCCAAAAGTGAAAGATGGGCCAGAGAAGTGGAAGGAATGGACGACCTATCTCCAAATATACACTGATTGAATATCAAGTATTCAACCGGGATATACATCCATCTCAAGAGACACATATGAAAATGTACATAACTATACAACAGTTATTTTATCTTAATATTGGACTTTTTCTAATTAAGGAGAACTGTGAGGAACTGGTTTACAGCAGGCTACCACCACTAGGACCTAAAGAGGTCTATTGTGACATTAGCCTACTGAGAACGATTTATCAAAAACCCTTTCTCCCCACTTCTTAAGGGCGTCTCAGTCTATGAATAACGGGTTTTCCCACTTTTCTGTAGCAATATTGGTCAATTTCGATGATTACAGCGGCAATATTTTTTAGTTTTCCCATTCCCCAGTAAGATGCACTAATAAATTTCAAAATTAGATATAACATTTCAATTATTTGTCAATTATATTCAATTATTATGTCAATTAGTGCATTAGTGTAGAGATTATAAAATTAAGAATACCACAAGAAACATGAAACTTGGGATAATTAGTCACTGAGAAAAATTGTTGATGAAAACTGACCACCTATGAGAAGGCAGGGGGATGAGGAAGGCACTGGGGGGGGGGTGAGTAGCAATATTGCTTCTTCAGACAGGGGGCGGCTACCGAACGCTGGTTCTTAAGAGATTAGACTAACCCGCAACGAGGAATGAACTCCCTT
Source organism: Apolygus lucorum (assembly GCA_009739505.2). Classification (NCBI taxonomy): domain Eukaryota; kingdom Metazoa; phylum Arthropoda; class Insecta; order Hemiptera; family Miridae; genus Apolygus; species Apolygus lucorum. Next base: position 16,237,499 of record CM019182.2, read on the forward strand.
AAAAAAGCAGAAAATATCGGTGTTGGGAACCTTAAAATAGTGTCAGGAGTTAGGACATCATTTCCAAGGATTCGAACTAGTATTTCACGGTACATGATATCTTCCATTTTGCAGAAGCGGCAGATGCCTGTTGTGAGTTTGCTTATCGTCTTTACGTGATATTCAAGAGGCAGTGGCCTGTTAGTAAACCCACGAGTATTCTGACGTCCTTCATAGACATATCTATAAGATCATTAGCCCGTTCTTGGAGAAAGTCACATTTACACAATAGGTTTGCCTGTCTCAGGCCTGAGAAGTTTTGCCAGTATCTCACTCGCTCATTCCTTTCCCAGTTATTAAGGGGGTAACCGTCGGTCGCCGTTCGTTCCTCGTTCCAGGTCATTATTTCCCGAAATTGAAGGAGCAAAAACATAAAAAGTTGTACCTAAATTTGAAATTTCAAAGGATTAGAAAAATTCATTAGTGCAAGGCCCTAAGGAATTAAAAAACTGAAATATTGCCGCTGGAATCATCAAAATCGATCAATAATTGCCAGAGGAATAAGGGAAAAACCAAACTGAATAAACGGGTTTCCCCATATTTTTCTGGCAATTATCGTTAGATTTTGATGATTCCAGCGGCAATATTTCGGGTTTTCAATTCCCCAAGGCCTTGCACTAATGAATTTTTAAAATCCTTCGAACTTCAAATTTAGGTACAACGTTTCAAGTTTTTGCTCCTTCAATTTCACGAAATACTGACCCGGAACGAGGAACGAACGGCGACCGACCGAGACCCCCTTAACCACGTTCAGCAATTTCAAAACTCTCACGACCTTCATGTTGGGGAATCCAGAGAACGGTGACCTGATTGCTCTGGGCTGATATTGGACCGCGTTACGTAAGAAAGCATCAGAGACTCACTGTATCGGTTTTATTCAACGCAGCAATCAAACTCTGTCTGTCTTCGAACTCAACGTATCCATAACCTTTCTTCTTCCCTTCTTCTTTCGGCAAACGAACGTGCTTGATCTGCAGAAAACAAAATTGATAACGAATAATAATAATGAATAAATAGAAAGTACAAACCCATAACAGAAAAAGTTCATTTTCTTTTCAAATTGTCATATAAAACAAGATTTCGATAATTACCGCAAGTCCTTCGAAAAAATCAACGAGTTCATGTTCTTCCAATTCATAAGGAACATTGGAAACATGGATCTGGAATGGTCCGGTGTGCGGGATTCTAGTCTCATCAAAATCATTGGGTCTTAGAGCACGAGGAGCGGTGGGCAATACAACGTTCTTGTGTGGAACATGGTCGTTTACTTCTGAAAACATAGAAATGAGTAGGTGATTAACATACAAATCTTGGGTAATGAAGTTACGACCAATAAACTAATGACAATTATTCAATTCAATAATTTTTTAGTTTCTTCAGCTGATGTCCGTCTAATTTTCCACCTCTAAGTTAGTCGATGACCTTCGGCTTTGTGAAACACCAGCTTCAGTAAAGTGAGCTTCGTGAAAGAGATCTGAAGATGAACTGCAAGTCAGCATAAAGGTGGGTTCTACATGTGTAGCCGTGTAACTTCGATCATAACAAAAAATGCAAAGTGTGTGTGGAAAGTAGCTTCTACGTATCCTAACACAATGGGGTATTTCGGTGGGTCGGAAATTCAGGGCTTTGAACTCAAATTAGGATTCAGCACCATTGAAAACCTCCATACTCCTGCCATACTGCCCAATGTTACAATAAAATGATTGTGGTAGAAAAATTCATTAAAGAAATCAAAAGTTTGAAAAAAAGTGGGCCTCCTGAGCAACTTAATACGTCACATAACCTGCCATCGTTCAAATCTTCAACTTTTATTAGCTTCTCTAATTTCTCCTAAACATTTTCTCGACGAACGGACCCGATTACTGTTATTTCTGAGCCATAAAATTTTGAAATTTTTTTTTTTTTTTTATCGACTGAAATACCCTATTGTAAAGATGATTCACGTTGGCGCCTGCACAGTGGCTTCCAATGATCCGATCATGATGAAACTGAAAAGGGACGTGTTCCAAACACACAATCCCTGACGATGTCGTCAAGTTCGGATAAACGTGCGTGTTGGTTGTTGGAAGAATTTCACGATTGCACATGCAATGTGGATGCTATCAATCTGGATGCGATGAATTTAATAGGGAACTATTATCACACCCCAACACGCACAATCCGAGTATATTTAATCGAATTCGAACAGTAACTTCGTACAGTATCACTCATTACAAAAATTTACAGACACATAAACTGACTAATTTTTTTCTTTTTTTCAGGAAGGTCTAAAACGAAAAACGAGTGTGAAGCTGGATCCACATGGGACAGAAAGGTCGGAACGACGGACAGAAATAACGCAATCTGATTGGCTGATTTTCCCAAGTGGAGAATGGAGGCCACCATCTTGACGGAAAGTCCGTCGGTGGAAGAAATTGTTATACTGTCGTCTCTCTTCCTCGCGCTTGCGCAATGGTCAATGATAACCACTATTGGAGGTTGCAGTAGGGGTGGCTGACTGTTGTTAGTAGTGAACAATCAATTGTTTCAATACGATCGACGCGATTAATTTATTGAGGAGTTGTGATAATGTATTCCCAGAATTTTTGTAGAATCCCAACCATGATAATTTCCTAGTGTGGGTAATGAGGAATTTCACCATGTCGGAATTTCCTATTTTTGACCCCAAAATCGGATTCAGCACCTCGAAAAACCCCCTAAGGCAAACTTTCAGCCCGAACTTCCTAATTTACGAATAAACAAAACAGTGTAGAAAGTACGAATGTTTAAAAAAAACCGGGAAAATCACGTCATCCTGGAATAGTTCATTTATGGCCGCTTGATGCGCTGAGATCGAGAAATCCATAGTCCCCAGATGCAAAATTTCATGAAACAGTAAAGTTCGAAATCGAAAAACTGAAGAAAAGAATAGAAAAAGCGAGATGGGGAAAATTAGGTTTCCCCTGGTTTTTGTTTGATAACTTTTCTCTTAGAAAACACAATTTCATCGACCCAATGGGCAACACTGGGAGGAGACGGCGATCCAAACAGCCCAATCAGCGAGTGTTCCCGCTTCACGTCCGTTTTCCCGGTTAGTTTTGAAATCAAAAATTTTGATTGTCTCCCAAAAATAACAGGAGACTTATTTTCCGAAATCAGCCCGATTTTCATCTATCCCACACCATTAACTATGCAGGAAAAATGCAAACAGAATTCGGTGAAATTCCTCATTGAAATTCAAAGAGCAATATTATCCCTTTGTCAAAAAAAAAAAAAAAAAAAAAAAAAAAAAAAACCATTGAAACTATCGATTGTTGGAAAAAACAATCGATTGTTGCAATCCACAATCAGCCACCCCGAGGTTCCACACTCGCCCTCATTTGTTAGTTCAATTTCTCACGCTGTCCTTTTTTTGAAGTTTTTTTATTTATGAATTTCAACGAGGAATGATCACCACCCTTTCAGGTTGGATTTTCGTCCGACTGCCATTCTTGGCGTCGCGGACGTCATCAGCTGTCTTCCTAAGGGAAGATCAGAATTTGTTCTGATGATTTCGCTCATGGCTTCCCATTGGCCTCACCGCCCTGGGTTGGGACGAGGGGGAACTGTGACCGACTTGCCCGAAAATATGCCGCAGAGGCGGGCCTCGAACTCACGGCCCCCGCAACTGGTCCCGTCTCCAGAGACACATGCCGTAGCTTGCTCGGTCACAGCTGACCCCTCCAGCTATAACCAGGAGGAAGGTTACATTCCATCTATGTGAACCATCTGCCGACTCTGCCTACCCCCTCCACTGCTTTTTTCGCCTTTCAGTCCCATGTGAATCCAGCTCAAAATTTTTGATTTTGGAGGATTTTTATTTATTATGGTTCCAAAGTGGTTCCGGACTGCCTCTCCGAACAGACCCTGAGTGAAAGATGCAGGATATGAAACGACAAATGATAGCAACCTCTCCATGAGTGCACACCCACCTACTTATTTGGAATGATAATTTCTGCTCGACGTTCAGAGCTCAAAATGATCATTTCGATACTACTCTGGACATGAATGAATTCAGTAAAGTGCCTGTCAGGATGGATAAGTGGGAACAAGTAGCCATTCAGGGAACCGACGTTCTACAAAATAACCTCCCTGACAATGGGGTATTTCTGTGGGTCCGAAATTCAGGTTTTTGACCTCAAATTTGGATTCAGCACCCTTGAAAACCTATATACTACAACTTTAAGCCCAATGATACTATAATATGTGGTAGAAAAATTAATTAAAGATCACACGTTTGAAAAAGGTGGGCCGCTATAAATGCACACACACTAGGCAAGGACTACGCCGCGCGCGTGTGAGTTGAATTTTGTAGTATCCAAGACGTCCTCCAAGGGTTTCTGTGCATGGATACTTTTTCAAAGACAGTTGGCTAGCTACGTCACGATTGGCTAGCTACGTCACACCATTCAAATCTCCAACTTTCCTTAGCTTCTCTGATTTTTTAAAAACATTTTCTCGACGAACAGACCCGATTATCGTTATTCCCGAGCCTTACTCTTTTGAAAAAAAAAATTAAAAAAATTGACTGAAATACCCCATTCAAAGGGTTCAACATTGAGTGAGCTCCTGGAGACCAACAATGTCACTAGTGGGAGTTATTAGTTGATGATATTTATTGCTACTAATTGGATATCTACGTAGGAATACTAGGAAAGGAATACAGAAAACTTTCCTACTGCTCAAAGTACAAACGTTCCTAACTATTCACGAAATCTTTGCTCCAGGGATAAAATTACAAACTTTTCTCCTTTCCATTAAGGTACTCAAGAAAAACTTTGATTACGACATATTAATTAAGCGCAATAGTTAATTAATTAATGGTAATCCTAGGTGGTCCTATATACATTTCGACATCGGACAATCTACAAATGCTAACTTGATTTTCCTCAACCATCGATATAATTTCCTCGCGACCTGACAGCCCGATTTCGCTCAAACTTGAAGGATAGTTTGAGGGAGGGCCATAAAAAATGCCTACCCTGAGGGTAAATTGGGATAACTTTGGGACTTGGGAAACAGTAAAAATGGTTGTTTAGAAGGTCAACTTTTGTTTCTGACCTGTGGCGGGAAAGTTGAAAGAGAGGTGAAACGAGTCCAGTAGGCACCTAATGACAAGATAATTAATTAAACTGTTAATGAGAAGGCAGGAAACCTTCCATTTCTTGAATCCATTTACTCCACCTGATCTTACGACAGTACGAATTGCAATTTTTAAAAACTCTGTACTTGAATAGGCATTCATGCTGTGTGGGGGTTTATAATGGCAATCTTCGACACTTAGAATTTGTAACTACACATTTTTCAAAGGCACTAGTGTCTGATGAAAAGCTTCAGATCCTCCTAAGGGCAACATTTTGTACCCAGCATTTTGAGTGGGTATTTGGGTGACCAAAATCCAAATTCGAAACCATTTCCAACCATTTGACTGAGTATTAACAATATGTAGAAATATAGTACCGGAAAGCGAAAACAGGTATTCTCATCGCTATTCCGCACCTATTAGCGCGCCTTATGTCCGAGGAACTCGTTGGAGTCGCGGGGTCTCATTAAACTAAGACAAAACCAACGTAATTCCAAGCTAGAAATGGGGTGTTTCAGTCAATTTTTTTTTTCAAAAGAGTGGCTCAGGAATAACGGTAATCGGGTCTGTTCGTCGAGAAAATGTTTTTAAAAAATCAGAGAAGCTAAGGAAAGTTGAAGATTTGAATGGTGTGACGTAGCTAGCCAACTGTCTTTAAAAAAAGTATCCATGCTCAGAAACCCTTGGAGAACCTCTTGGATACTACAAAATACTACTCACACACGCGCGCGCGGCGAAGTCCTTGCCTAGTGTGTGTGCATTTATAGCGGCCCGCCTTTTTCAAACGTGTGATCTATTTAATTAATTTTTCTACCAGATGCTATAGTATCATTGGGCTTAAAGTTGTAGTGTATAGGTTTTCAAGGGTGCTGAATCCAAATTTGAGGTCAAAAACCTGAATTTTCGACCCACCGAAATACCCCATTGTGCGAGAGAAGCTTACAAGGGTGACCAAAAATCCAAATTCCAAACCATTTACAAAATTGACAGAAAATGTGGATTATGGGGCGTAACAAAAAATTCTCTAGAGATCAGACGAACGCATTTCGAGCCATGTAGGATTCAACAATCATTGTGGAGACAATATAAATATCACTATAATGTTCTCACCAGCTCTAATGTTAAAAGACTGTCTTGTGGAATAATTGCATTCCAAAATTCCACAGCATTCGAACAGTGATTGAGTACTCGGAACCACGTAAGATTCCACAACGAATACGACACAGTAGTCGAAAGAACGACCGAGGGTACTGAAAGTTTCATTTTATAGGTAGGTAGTAATGGAACAAAAATAGGCATTAGCTTTGTGGCTGAGTACAATACTTTTCTGGAGTCTGAAATTATTCCTTACCATCGGCTTGATCAACTTCATCGGCCCAGTTGGTTGATTTTTTCACGTTAGCATCAATAATAGAATTCACAGGTACAGGCTTCCAGTTCTTCTTTGCACCTTTTTTCTTACCTGAAAGCGGAATGAGATTACCAGGTTAGATACATCATGATCAAGTATAGTAGCTCAGCTACATTTGAATTAATCAACTCGTGGTGCATTTACTAATCAATATAGAATTAGGTGTAATCAATATATTCTTTAGTTCCGGCAAAATCCAAAAATTGTCCGGGCCTTGGGAGAGATGCCGATAGAATGTGGCCGAGCCCTGAAAGATAATCCATCTGGGAACATGGGTGGAACCTATCGGGTTGAGGGTGCCTCTTGTCTATTGGTCGATGTTCATCAATATTGGCAAAGAATGATGTCCCGATCAGTAAAAATGATCGGATATGCTTCTACCACCAACAACTATCGTGGTAAAAACCGGAAGAGCGTATAAGCACAAAAATATAGGCCACGAGGTTCGCGGCTGGGATGGGTTTCTTGGATCGCTCTGTTTCCGCACTCGGAGGTCCCGGATTTTCACATTTTTTATACGTTAACCAACTAGATTTGAAGGTGAAACTAAACTGATCACAAAAACACCGGAAAATCCGCGAATTTATGTAAAAATAAGGATTTTCAACAAACTCAAGAATACAAACCTGAGGTCGCCATTTTGTTACTCTTGAGATGAAATTCAGGAGACGGCGTCAACATTGTTTTTAATGTTATCATTTTTATTGAATATTTTTATTTTGTGTAAGTTAGAGGTTTATGAAATGTAAAAAACTTGAATTTAAAACAGAAAATTGTCAAAAAGTGGAATGGAGCCAGACAATGAAAACATTGAGATGAAAAAGTTGATTATTTAGAAAAATCTATTTTTCATTAAAACATAATTTCTCCCACCCCAACTAGTCTGTATTATGAGTATAGTGTAAAGCTAATTCCGGTATTTTTGAAAACTCTGAGAGAAAATTAAAAAATTAAATTGTGGTTTTCCGATGTTTTGGCGGGCTTGTAACCTGCTTTGTTATTACCTTCCGCAAAGTTCAAATAATCTGATTACCTGTCTATCTTGTTTGTTTTCATGTTTTCACTGCTGAACCATTTTATAACTCAATTTTGATAGTTACTTCGACCTCAATCGTGTAAATAAATAGTCGAACGTTTGGGTTGGGATCCACTAATAGTCCACAATTGTTGGCGGTTTGTGTGTCCGAATGCAACTTGAATGGAGGCTCCTGGTTCTAGCGTTTTTCAAGGCGCAGGGAGTATCGTGATAGACAATGCTGGTCAAAGGCAGGAAGAAGAGGAGTTCCTTGTGGAAGAACAGAACCGCAAAGCAGAGGTATGTTAACTTTTAAATGAAAGGATTTTGTTGAGTTTTCATGATTTGATTACATTTTATATGCAAGCAGGCCGCGGTGGTGGTCGCTCGTGTGGGGAAGAGGATGCCGGATTTCAACAAGTGATCGATTATAAATTGAATGAACCACAAGTAGAAAGAATCACTCACCCATTCTCACGTAGATGTACAGGGTGCTGCTCTGGCTAGCTGATCAAAATGAACTGATCACTCCGAAGTAAACTGTCCCGTCTTCTTGAACTGAGCACTACACAGCAAGAGATAGGTGGTTGTATAGAGTGGCTCGTGTTTGTTCTGGTTTGTTTGGGTTAATTGTAGTGATAAGTATATTGTTGTTGTCCCGAGTGCAAAGTGTGTACAACTTGCTTGACTCGTTCTCTCGTAGTAGATTTTTCAGCCTCGAGACCTGTGTCTCAGGATACTCGATGATGTCAATTATTGTTCATTTTTATTTATTCCGGCAATCAGTTGTTATAATGTCAATGTATTGCCATTGCCTACAGTACTGCATCAACATAATAACAATGTAGTTGAAGATGCCTCATTACTAATAAAATTACTCTAAATCAAGCATACTTAATCATTTTTGGGAAAAGTAGGTATGGCCTCGCAAGGTAAAATTAAACGTTTTCCAAATAGGTACCTACTGGGCACTTGGGTTGAACACCCCAGTGAGTTGGTCACCTTGAGTGATCACCTAAATTGTACCTAAATTGGGAATTAGCGGACCACTTTTTATTTATCTTCTTTTGACATTTTATGTCTTTACTATGGCACATACATGAAAAATCGTCACGCGGGGATCGTCACGCAGGGAGCGTCACGCGGAAATTTCTGTTGATTTTCACGTACAACCAATCGTTCCTAGGGAAAACTAACTTCCTCATTTTCCACCCCACAAAAATCGTTCACCACTCATTGGAAAGCTCTCAATTTATTAAACATAAGACATAAAATGTCTCTCGTGGTTGCGTACTTGTACGAAAGCTGTATCCACCGTTTTTTTTTTTTTTTTTTTAGCTATTTCATGCACAAACCGTGTGTATACGGCTGTAAATCTCCGAATGGGGTATTTCAGTCAATTTTTTTAAATTTTTTTTCTTACAAAGAGTAAGGCTCAGGAATATCAGTAATCGGGTCTGTTTGTCGAGAAAATGTTTTAAAAAAATCAGAGAAGCTAAGGAAAGTTGAAGATTTGAACGGTGTGACGTAGCTAGCCAACTGTCTTTGAAAAAAGTATCCATGCTCAGAAACCCTTGGAGGACGTCTTGGATACTACAAAATTCTACTCACACGCGCGCACGGCGTAGTCCTTGCCTAGTAGAGAGTTTTTGCTTCACACGGGCGCACCGTGGGAGGGACCGTCCGTGGAAATAACGCGGTCCGATGATGACCGAAAAGGTACGAAGTTTCCCGAAGTTGTCGCGGGGCTGCGCGTTCGTGAAGCTCGCCTGTGTGAAGCGCTCTTCACACGGTCTCCTCCCGCGGTCGGGTTCCTGCCACCGCAAGATGCAACCTTCAGGTAGGTTACACATGGATAACAGTTATTACATTGCTTTGGTTTTGCGAATCGCAAGATTTCTTCTTCAATTCTTGCCAAAATAAGTACCTACCTACCTCACATTGAAACTACTTGAGGTTATTACAGAGCACTGCAGTGGAACTTCAATAGAGGTTCATTTAACTCTGTGCAAAAATATTTGTATAGTCCCCCCATACGAAAAGTAATTTTAATAAGATAAACATTGCCTAACACACGTTGAATTTTGAGGTCTGAATACAATCACGAATGATATTGGTAGTTCACATGATCATAATTTCATTTGATATTTCACTTGATTAATAGTGAAAGAAAATTAATCTAAAAATGTGTTCAGGCAATAACACATTTAAAACTCATTCTTACCCATGTGCAATTTTAAAAATATAATAATTTTCCCGAGTTTATTGTCATTTATTATATTTCAAAATATAAGTAGGTATTTATTAATTAGGTGTAATACCATACGTGAACTCTGAAAATTTTGGGACTGAGAGAAAAACTTATAACAAAAGATAGGCCTAAAATATCATCATTCTTAGTCACATGCTATTTCTAAAATGCCAATAATAGAATGAACACAATTATTGTGTTCATGAGTTTATAAGAAGTTTGCCAACAATTTAATTGTAATTGCAATTTGATAGTAAAATTAATAACTATGCGTCAAACTGCATAATATTCAGTTTGCGCATAATATGCGCAAAATAGAAAAAATAGAAAAATACCAGTCAAATTTAAAAACGATGACACCCTGTGATTCAGAGTAAAAAAATTATGAAAAAAGATGTGCCACAGTTAGGGTCCTCCAAAACCTAATTTTTGTGCAATTGTGGAGTTGCGCAACTTAGAGCGTTCAAAAAGTCAGGTTTCGCGCAATAACAAAATTTGGTTCGGGTATGAATTTGTCATGAAATTTGACGTTGAATTCGAATTTGTGATTAAAAAAAAAGGGGGGGGGGTCCATTTGAATAAATGAAGTTGGTGTCAATTGCGCGCAATTGCCCGCAAGTATTTGCGCGAAAGTATTTTTCCTGAATTCCTCACAAAAAATCATAAAGAATAGCGTTGGTCCCAATTTTTTATGCTGAATTCTGGGGAAATGAAGAGGGGTGAAAACCTTTTCGTGAAACACCCTGTTTACTACTACACCTACCAATAATACCCAGAATACTGTTTGGTCGGAAAAAATGGAGACAGGATTATATAAAAACCTTTAAAAATATATTTTTGAGGATTTGTGAGTTTGAGATCATGAGTAAGGTATCGCTTTCTTCTAGAAGAATGATGAATTTAGGATTGCAAACAACTGATTGTTGAATGTGAATAATCGTTTAGAATTCCTCAGAATGGAACCAACTGAGTTGGTTCATCACTCAAATTTGGTAACAGCGTTTTCCAAAATCTCAAAAAGAAATCAACTACATATAATTTTAATTTTAGGCGTTCTACTACAGATATCGCATTCTCTCGAAGTAGGAAATGGCGCGGAATTAATTTAAATTTGAGAGAAAAAGAAGGAAATTCCAATACAATTATCACCTGATTTACAAACTTGAAATAACTTTGATGCTTGATCACTCAAAACTAGGTTTTTGTAGTTGGTTCCATTCTTTGGAGTCCACTTCAACATGGACGAAAATGGTGGCGAACTTGTCACAGACAAAATGGTGGCGGTGTCAGGTTATGATAACAGAATCCACGGAGCGTCCCGTTTCCATGGTGACAGTCACGGTCCCGTGGTAAAAAGGAGTGGGGAGGTTAGCATCAACTCCAGTTTTCCGTAGCTTCACGTTCACGGGAGCTCGCCACCGTGTGAAGCAAAAACTCTCTAGTGTGTGTGCATTTATAGCGGCCCGCCTTTTTCAAACGTGCGATCTCTTTAATTAATTTTTCTACCAGATGCTATAGTATCATTGGGCTTAAAGTTGTTGTATATAGGTTTTCAAGGGTGCTGAATCCAAATTTTAGGTCAAAAACCTGAATTTCCGACCCACCGAAATATTCCATTAGACTTGGAAATCGTATATATACGATTTCCAAGTCTAATTCGGAGAAATTTCCAAACCATGTTCAGAATTTTTCCAACCATAGGTATTCAGAATTTTCCAATCCAGTTTCAGAACTTTCCAATTCAATTTCAGATTTTTCCATAACAATTTCAGAATGTGATCAATCTTTCTGTGTTGGTGATTTATAGCATTTCCAAGTCAAATTAAACCTTTTCCAAACCAAATTAATCCTTTTACAAATCAAATTAAACTTTCTCAAAATCAAATTACCCAATCCTTTCCTACAACAAACAATAAAAAGTAGATGGTCCCCCATGAATTGGGAGGAGGGATCACCTTCCCAATTCATACGGGACCATCTACTTTGTGAGATTAGATATTTTACAGAAATATATTGTTATGTTGTGGAAAAGGATTAGGTAATTTGACTTGGAAATGCTGTATATCACCACACAGAAAGATTGATCACATTCTGAAATTGAAATGGAAAATTCTGAAATTGTTTTGGAAAAATCTGAATATGGTTTGGAAATTTCCGAAATTAGTCGGGAAAATTCTTGGAAATCCTATACAGGGTGTAAGCATAACTGGTCTGCCATACGGTACCAGTCGATTCTATAACTAATTTGCAACAAAAAATGTCTCAGAGCAATTTTTTTTAAACCCTTCGTTTTCGAGTTATTTTAAATTTAAAATTTTTTTCCTGATTTTGACCTTTTGTCATTAAAATCGGTCATAACTCCGTTAATTAGCTGTGTAAGTTACAATTTGAGGATACTATTGGAAAGAGCATTAAATTTCCTATCGTATTTCGTAACGTTTTTTGAGTCAAGGTTTGAGGCATGAAAACGTCCTCTAAAAAGAGAATTTTACGTAATTTTGGAAACCTCGCATTGTTTCTTTCGCAAATTGAACTACAAGAACCCATATTTTTTCAAGATTCAAGGACAGTAAAAACTGTGCTAGAATCTCAGCTTTCCAATGGTACAATTAAAAAATATTTTACAACCAAATTTAGGGGAGAAATTCGTGTTTGAACGCGGAAAAACGTGCATTTTTTCAACGAAATCAGCGCTCTGGCCTCGCGGTCTACTGCGGCGCCGTCCCACCAACTTCTATCGTCCGACCCTTCGACACTTCTATCGAATACCTTCGAGGCCAGAGCGCTGATTTCGTTGAAAAAAGCACGTTTTTACGCGTTCAAACACAAATTTCTCCCCTAAATTTGGTTGTAAAATATTTTTTAATTATACCATTGGAAAGCTGAGATTCTAGCGCAGTTTTTACTGTTCTTGCATCTTGAAAAAATACTGGTTCTCGTAGTTCAATTAGCGAAAGAAAAAATGCGAGGTTTCCAAAATTACGTAAAATTCTCTTTTTAGAGGACTCTTTCATGTCTTAAACCTTGACTCAAAAAAAGTTAAGGCATCCATCCGATAAGAAATTTAATGCTCTTTCCAATGGCATCCTCAAATTGTAATTTATACAGCTAATTTATGGAATTATGACCAATTTAATGATAAACGGTAAAAATCACGAAAAAAAGTTTAAAGTTAAAATAACTCGAAAACAAAGCGTTAAAAAATTGCTAAGAGACATTTTTTGTTGCAAATTAGTTATAGAATCGACTGGTACCGTATAGCAGACCAGTTAGGCTTACACCCTATATAATAAGTTATCGTTAGAATATCTACTTTGGTTATTACCCTTATTTGGTATATTTTAAACATAATAATTCTTGCATCTAAACCTAAATCTTTTTTATACCGTTTTTATTTAAATTTTTTAGTTGGAGAATGTCATGAAAACGGCATTTGACGATCTTGAAGACGATGACAATGAAAGTTCTATCACAAGCAGCCATTATAGTTCCAGTGAGTGTTACTTTTCACGGACAATTTTAAATTTTGCCAATTTTTTCTATATTCAACCTACAGAACGTGGATCACGTTCTGGATTATTTTCATGAGGACGATACTTTTTCTGTTTATCTATTCGTATTTATCTTTAACAAAATTTCCAGGACATGATTTCCGACAGCGCCTTTCGTTTGATGAAGCTGAAGAGAGCAGTAACGAGAGAAGTTTCCACGAACAAAACGGTTTGTTCAGAAACCATTCCAACATACAAGAAAACTTCGCACCTGACCGGCTATACCGGCAAAGCCGTGATGAAAAGCCGTCGTCCAGTACGTACCACTATCCAGTATTCGAATATCTCGTGAAGTTCAACTACTTTGTTGTCAATGAAGAGAAAATCATAGAATTTACCGAATTATGACCCTTCATAACCATAATTTAGACCTTAATAATATAATTCAAAAATAGTTACTATCTTGTTAAAATTCGTCTTTAATCTATTTTAAAATGATCAAGTTCCATTAGGATCATTTTAACACTCGACCTACATTTTTTCAGACGAAAGACTACACCAGCTGGGATATGAGACGCCGCCAAGTAGCGATCCCTCCGCACCGTTCCAAAACGTCAGGGTTGACCTTGAAGTTGTCACGGAGGCCTACAAGCAAACTGGTAGTTACCTACTTGAAAGTGTTGAAAAGAAAGACGGCTAGGAGTTAATCGTCAGTTCGAAATTACGATTACCAGATATAAGGTTTTGGCTATTATGGACGAAATCAGTGCCTTTGTAGAATGCCATGGCACAATATTTGGCAACGCTGCTCTTGCATCCGTGTTCAGGTCAGCCGCTGCTAGGTGGTCTCATTTGGTTGCCGTTCCTTCCTCGTGGGTTAGTCTAATCTCTTTCGAACCGGCGCTCGGTGCCCCTCCCCCGTCTAAAGAAGCAACATTGCCTCCCACTTTATTCTTCTCCTTTTCATAATCTCTTCACTAATGCACTTGTTTAATTCCAAAAGTAAATTTCCACAAGTAAAAAGTTGTATCAAAATTTGAAATTTTCAAGGCTTTTTGTAATTCATTTTTGCACCTACCTACCTAAGAAGTTGAAAAACTAACAGATTGCCGCTGGAATCATCAAAATCGACCAATTGCCAATAGCCAGAGAAAAGCGGGAAAAATTTGTATTCACTGGCTGAGACCCCCTTGAAGCTATCATCTCTCTTGATGCACTAATTATTCCGATTTATTTGTTTTGGGTGATGCGACGAGATGAATTCACAGAGAGGTTGATGACGTCTAAGTTAAATGCCTTAATATTGAACTTCCCCTTAATGAAAAGTAATAACTAGAAGTGAACGTTAGTTGCCTGAATGGGGAATTTTCCTCAATTTTAGTTTCTGGAACTTCAATTCAGATCCTATAATAGGACCTTAGAATAACGTTTAACACCCAAGGGGAAAAAATTACCGTTGAAGAAAATGTCTAAACAAGTGAAGCCTCTCTCAAAAAACACCACAAAAATCGAGGGATACTGAGGACTGCCGACCTTAGAGTAACGACGCGAAAACTTCCGAATTCACACTGCTGTGCTCTGGAGAAGCGTAGAAGAAGTAACTCGGCAAATAGTATCAGAGATCGTCAACAGGTAGAGTTGTAGGCGCCCTTATGACCGAAATTTAAAATTAATGCGGGCAATGGCATGACTGAATTATTTCATAAGCAGCGATTTGAACCCCATTAATATATAATTAATATACTCGGTTGAGAAAGGAGGAGGGAAAGACAATAAAATTTAGGGGTACAGTTAGCCACCTGAACTATTTAAAATTACGTCGTAACTCAAGGATGAAAAAATAGCGATTTTATATTAACAACCATCTAATTTTCGGGCGCAGTTTCGAAAAATTCCAGTTAAATCCTAAAATGGATACCTCCACGTGATTCAGCGTTGAAAATTAACGAAAAAAACATGTATCAACAGTAGAGGTCTACCTTGGCGCATGTTTGCGCGCTCACTGGACGGGTTGTGCGCCGCCAAAAAAAATCGGTTGAGGGTCTAAAACTCATGAAATTTGCGTAGAATCCAAATCTGCAAGAAAAAATAGGGGTTCCCCATATGAAATAACAAAGTTGGTCTCGATTGCGCAATGAGGAATTCCACCAAATTCTGGTTGCATTTTTCCTGAATAGTTGATGGTGTGGGATAGATGAAAATCGGGTTGATTTCGGAAAATAAGTCTCCTGTTATTTTTGGGAGACAATCAAAATTTATGATTTCAAAAAATAACCGGGACAACAGACCTCTTCAACGTGAAGCGGGAATGCTCGCTGATTGGCTGATCAGATCGCTGTCTCCTCCCAGTGGTGCCCGATGGTTCGACAAAATCGTGTTATCTAAGAGGAAAGTTATCAAACAAAAACAGGGGAAACATAATTTCCCCCATCTTGCTTTTTCTATTTTTTTCTTCAGTTTTTCAATTTCAATCTTTACTGGTTTTGTGAAATGTTGCATCTGAGGACTATAGATTTCATGATCTCAGCGCTTCAAGTGGCCGTAAATGAACTATTCCAGGTTGTCGTCATCCTCCCGGTTTTTTTAAACGTTCATATTTTCTACACTGTTTTGTTTATTCGTAAATCAGGAAGTACAGGCTGAAAGTTTGTCGTAGGGGTTTTTTTCGAGGTGCTGAACCCGATTTTGGGGTCAAAAATAGGAAATTCCGAAATGGTGAAATTCCTCATTGTTGCGCGGTGCGCAACTTGGTCATATCTAAGATCCTTAAACCATAAAGATTAAAAACAATTGTTTTTTCTATCTCCAAAAATAACGATTATAGAGGGAGGGGTCAACTTGTGAGACACCCTCTATAACTACGTGTTGTATAATAAGTTTCTTCGATCGTTTATAGATGTTAACAGCTACGAACAGCTGCACATATTATATGACTTGCGGATGCGAGAAATCGAAAGACTACGTAAAGAAATAGAAGCTGAGCAGCGAAGTAAAGACCAAGTATTGAGAAAACTTGCTGTTGCCGAAACTGAAAAACAAGAAATTATATCTGCGCTAAAAAATAACCAGCTTCTTTTAGGTAAGTTACATTATTCTCTTTTGTTATTTGATTCTCAATTTCCTCCAAAACGCTTTTGAGGGCTAGTAGCAGTAGCAATAGATGCTAATGGGCTCCTCTTCATTATTTTTTTCCCCATTTATTCCAACATTTGGGTCATCATCACTGGTGGATGGTTGAGGATTTGTATATTAATAAATGTGACCGTCCATGGGAAAAGGGACCTTAAGTTAGATTTTGTGAAAATGGAGTTATTGGTATTTTCGAATAGTAGAAGAGTAGCTGAACACGATGGTGTTTTCAAAATTTTTCTACGATTTTTTTTCAAAAAGTTATGAGTTTTCGAAGTTTGAGTTTCGAAAAACACAGTTTCGAGAAAACAAGCCTCAAAGTTTACCAACATTTTTCAAGTGTTCAAATGTGAATATTCGCCGTTCTAACAGGAATTTTGAGTCAATTTTTTTTTTCATCCATTAGGTACTCATTCACAACCAATATCTGAACATTTTCTACGATTTTTTTCAAAAAGTTATGAGTTTTCGAAGTTTGAGTTTCGAAAAACACAGTTTTGAGAAAACAAGCCTCAAAGTTTACCAACATTTTTCAAGTGTTCAAATGTGAATATTCGCCGTTCTAACAGGAATTTTGAGTCAATTTTTTTTTTCATCCATTAGGTACTCATTCACAACCAATATCTGAACATTTTTGGGCCATTAGTCTTGCGACCGGTTGGCAGTGACGCAGGTTCATCCCCACTTACTTACCTCTTCCTAGCAGAAATTTCGTACCTATCAGTTTATTTCTCTCAAGTTCTAAATTAAACAAGCAAAAATCGTTATCTGGCCAAATCATAGAAAAACAAGAGATAATATCTCTTGGAAACTGTTGGAAACACTGCTTTGGGAAAAGGGACCTTAAGTTATCCCCTCCTCCGCTCCATATGAATTATGGAGCGGGGGGGTGGTTAACTTAAGGTCCCTTTTGTTGAGATTGACCTTCTCTCGATTTTTTCCATTTTTCGATTATTTAATCGATATAACCTTGCAAACGGCCTGTATCTCCATAAAGAGGGATAGTTGCTGCATCAGAATCGATCAAAACCCAAAAATCGATTTTTTTGGCATTTTTTCTTAAAACTGCTCTCCTGAACATTTTGCCATTTTAACTTAAGGTCCCTTTTCCCATGGACGGTCACAAATACAATATTTATGGTTTACAGAAGAATCATCGGAAAAAGTGAAAGCGTTGAATCGTGAAGTTACCACTGTGCAAGAAGAGTTGAAGCAGGTGTCGAAGGAAAAGGACGAGGTCATTTTTCCGTTCAATTTCACACAAAAATGGATTATCATTGTAACAATAAGCAACTACCTAATTACTATGGATTTTACAGACTAAGCACGAACTCGATATCGCCAAACTGCAGATCTTGCAACAGGAACAGCAGATAGCGTTGTTGGAGAAATGCGGTAGCTTGAAGAATCAAGATAAACACATTGATACCATTGTGGAGAATCTCAAAGAAAGACACAAGAGAGAAATTTGTTCTGTGAAAAAGGAACTGGACGATGCCCTTGCTAAAGTTCGGCTGAAAGTGAGTTATTACGATTGATGTCTGAGTATTGTTTGAGATTACTGGCGTGGGTTTGTGAAGAAATCGTTATTATTTCCAGGATGAGTCGTATAAACTCCTGGAAGGTAGGCTTGAAGAAGTAGAGAAAAAACACGTCGCTATGTTATTGAATAAGTGCGATTCGACTGTCAGGCAAGAGGCTGCGGTTAAAGCCCTTCTGGACGAAGCGAATTCTGAGAAAGTTCACCTGACCAAAAAAATCAGGGCACTTGAGGTAAGTTTCATCATCAAGATTTTGCATGCTAACTCTTCCTCTGAACCTACTGTAGAGCGAGTACATACTTCTCTGACTGCTTTATCATTTTGGACTGACCATAGATAGAATGGCTGCTGGATACTCATCACTAAAGAGGAGTGTAATGAATGTGGTTACAGAATAAGTAAAAACTGCTATTAACAGTGTCTCATTTTCTCCTTAGAGAGATGTTCGAATGTGAGACTTAACTATATCTTTTCTCATTTCCTCTTAAACTGTCATTGCTTGGACCTGCTATTCCCCACATCTGATCCATCTTCGTTCCTCCTCTTCAGTTGCGGTAGAATACACCAGGTGACATGTGTGTTTAATTTTCAGTCGGATCTCGAAACGGTCAGCAAAGATCTGGAGTTTTACGAAAACATATCGAAGAATAAACTCCTTTCATCCACTTCTTCAGATGAGATGGATAACGAAGATATGAGTCTCGGGTATGGTAGACGAGTTGGAGACCAGAAAACCTCCAACAACATGGGCCTTCTCAAATCCGAATTGAACAGAGCTCTAATTGGTAATTTACTAATTAAAAAAAAGTTTCTATAAACATTTTCATTTTTAATGATTCCTCGTAATTTGTTTGGAAACAACGAAATTTTTAGTTTTTTTGCTTCCGAGTCTACCAAGGTAACGAAAACGTTGTTTATACTTTTCAAAAAAAAAAAAAAAAGTTCTACAAAATCAAAATTTTAACTTGTTTTATGTTTAAACCTTCCTTGAAAATTTTGGTTCTGTGTCTGCCTGTCATAAAATCCTTGTAACTGGCAATACTATAAGAAGATGTCCTATTTCGATGACATTTTCATAGATTGTGCGGGTTATCTTGTCCCCTATGAGAGTAGTGCAAGGTACTTACAGAATGATGTCTCGAGATTAGCTAGTATGCAATGGATCATCCATACAATCAGGTTATGAATACGTTCCACACCCATTTGTTCTGTTTCTTTAAACTGCTTTTTTATCTCACTTCACACAAAAAGAATTAAAAAAATCTAGTTCTCATGTAGCTTACCCCCTCACTTTTATATGCAGCAAAAAATAACAGAATTTTGTGAATTTTGGATAACCTGATGTGGAGTAATGAGTTTCACTTAATCACCGGGCAACGATTCTTATGCCAGGATTCTCCATTAAAGAGGACAATGGAGCCTACTCACGATGTTATGTATACAGTAGTATGTAGTTATGTATACAATAATTATGTATACAATAACTCCAAACTATAGACCTAGTACCTGGGTAAAAACTCCACCATCGATTTGCATATTAAAAAAAACATAGAAATCGAAGATTTTTGAGTATGGTTGAAGTACAGACTTACCTACATGTGGAACCATTCCCTAGGGAACTATCTACTTGATAATATTGTAAACTTGACAAATGTAAAAAAATGTGTGAATTTCTGGGTGTATCCAGAGTAACATATCGCTCCTTGATTCCCTGAGGCATTTACGCTTTTATGATATTGGAGTTTTAAAACTTTCTTGTATGGACTTTTCAGGACAGAAGGAGAAGAGGATGACAATACGCAAGTTACAAGAGCACGTTCAGTCAAAAGAGATACAAATAGCGCAGATGAGAGAGCAAGAAAAAATATATCTTACAGAAACTGAAAAATTGAAGGTATGAATAATAATAGTGTTTTGCCAGGACTCAGATTTAGAAATTATCTGGGCAGTACTGAGGCGGAGCCCCTTCAGTTCCTCATGTCCCCAAGAGCCTTGAGAGACTCCCTAGTAAATGTTAGTATATTTAATTCTTGTAGGGGTCAGCTGTGACCGAGCGAGCTACGGCATGTGTAGAGTATTACTCTGGAGACGGGACTGGAACCGGTTGCAGGGGCCGTGAGTTCGAGGCCCG
Source organism: Apolygus lucorum (assembly GCA_009739505.2). Classification (NCBI taxonomy): domain Eukaryota; kingdom Metazoa; phylum Arthropoda; class Insecta; order Hemiptera; family Miridae; genus Apolygus; species Apolygus lucorum. The sequence continues at coordinate 16,257,608 of CM019182.2, forward strand.
CCTCTGCGGCATATTTTTGGGCGAGTCGGTCGCAGTTCCCCTTGAGTTTTAAGGGAGTCTGAATTGGTGGCTGTTCCTTCCTCATTCCGAGTTAGTTTATTGACTGAATAAACAAGGTTTCCCCTTTTTCTCTGGCAATTATAGTTCGATTTTGATTATTCCAGCGGCAATTTTTTAGTTTTTCAATTCCCCAGGTAGGCGCGCTTATGAATTTTGAAAATCCATGAAAATTTCAAATTAGGTACAACTGTGAAACTTAGAGCGCCAGTTTGTAGGAGATTAGACTAACCTGGAACGAGGAAGGAACGGCGACCAACTGGAAAAGTTTAACCCCTATTTTTCACCCCTTAGAAGTGACTGAAAAAAGCTTCACAGCACAACTAGACCCTGAATGGAGCATTTAGACCAAATTTCAACAAAATTGGTTCATGGTAACCAACGACAGTGCCGTGTACAGTAGACAGATTATGAAACTTTATTATGTATTATGTACCTTGAAACGCAAACCATTAAATTTAATAAAAGGTTTTTCATGCCCAATTCTAAAGATTTATCTTTGAACCGAAAGAAAATAGCTCAATTTTCCTTTAAAACTCGTTAACACAAACATGAAACCCCATGGGAGGGTTGCAGTTGGGATAGGACGACAACTGCGCACCTAGCGGCCTCTTAGTAAGAGCGGCTTTGTATGATAGAGATGATTTACGGCAAGCGGTGTCAGAGCTAAAAATAGTGGCACCCGACAACATCAGGGTGATGGCTGTGACCTTGTCATGGCACGGAGTGTGGTGCGGGAAAAGTGCCACGGAGTTGCAGGAGTTGGGCATATCAGTAGGTGTACTCCATGGTGTCACCAGACGCGTCTTGCTCGGCTCATATTTAAACTGGTGGTCATTTTATAGAGGCACTGCCCTTCATCCCTCTCTCCCACCCCCACCTTCCTCATCTTCCTTTATCCCTTGGGCCGGTGTCGGGTGAGACCTGGGCGTCCTCCCCAATAATATTTGATTTATTTATTTTTTTTTTTTTCATGGCGTGCCCCCTCCGTCAGATAGACCTTTTGTCTATAAGGGGAGTTTATTTAAAAAAAAAAGAAGAACTCGGTTTTTGAAGCCAGTTTCTATGGATTCGGTGAGGATCACTCAAGGAGGTTATAGAATGAGTCTGGCTTGGACAAAAGAAAATATATTTATTTAAAATCGTGGACTGAGCTGGTTTTGAGTTCGAATCGATTAATGATCCAAATTCGGGTAGAAATAATAAATAAAATTGCTCTGCTATGAAGCTTTTGTTGGTGGACAAACAAAAAATTTTTTTATGAGGTATAAAAATGTTTTTAAAATTAGTCTTAGTTAAAATTAATTTTAGAAACTGGTGAAAAGTGTTGGAAAAATTATGTTTCATCGTCTGTTAGGGCTACACTAAATCATTAACTGTCAACAGGATGAATTTGGACACTGACCTACAACTTTTGTTTGATCAATAGCCGTTGTTACCGTACCGATTCTGAGATCACTAATTTACCGCCTACTTGTAGGACGTTTTCTACATGTTGAGTGTTGTTTCAATAATAATTTGTGCTTTTAGGCCGAAATGGCTGCCGTACTCGAACGTTTCGGAAAAGGCGCCGACGAAAGTGAAAAACGGGATTTAATTGAGAAAATAACTCGTCTCGAACAGCTGATATCCGTATTGGACAAGGAGAAGAACGAGAAAGCGACGAGAGTGGGGGAGCTTGAAGATGAAGTTTCGAGTTTAAAATTCAAAGTAGCGGAGCACGAGGAAGCTGCCAAAAAGTTGGTGCAGGACTATATGGCCTACCGGGAGCAAGAAATTGGTAAATTGAAGATGGAAAACGAAGAGCTTTCGAAGAACAATGAACTTGAGTGGAGGTGAGTTCCAATGTTATTTCATATTCTTAGTAAGAAGTTGACTTCCAAAACCATCGCTAACCTTGATACTGAATGTGTCTGCTGACCATGTACTGGACAATAATGAGGGTTACCCATCATAGTTCCTAAGTTGGTGTTTATAATCGACGATAAAAGGTATTAGTTTGCTCGCTATCTCTCCGTGTGCTTTTTTTGGCATGTGAATGGCTACGTGACTTTTGGCTGGTACCTGGGCTTCCACACCTTACAGCTACACTTCCTACAGCTGATGTGAAGCTGTATCAGTGGGTACCGCTTAATGTGATCAAGTTGGGGATTCCAGTCTTGATCACATTACGCGGTTGATCACAATACACAATACAAGTTTGCCGAGTAAGAAAATTTTATTTATGTACATAAATACGAGGGTCGTCTCAAAAGTAAGGTTCCCTATGCTATAAAAAATTCAAAAAAATTTTTTTTCAAAAATTTTTATTGCTTTGTGTTTAGTAACATCATATCACTTTTCAACATAATTCCCAGCTCGATCGATGCACTTTTGGAACTGGGGGAGCAATTTATGTATGCCCTCCTTGAAAAACTGCGTGTCCAAACTAGAGGTCCAAGCACAGACGGCAGTCTTGAGCTCGTCGTCGGTTCGGAAGCTTTTCCCCCCCAAATGAGCTTTCAGATGTGGAAATAAGTGAAAGTCACTTGGTGCCAGATCAGGTGAATATGGTGGGTGGCCAAAAACTTCCCATCTGAATGAATTGAGAAGATCTTGAGTCTTTCGAGCCGAGTGGGGGCGAGCATTATCGTGGAACAAAAAAACTTGTTTCGTCAAAAGTCCTTGTCGTTTTCGCTTTATTGCGGATTTCAATTTTTTCAGAGTCTCACAGTAAGTGTCGGAAGTTATTGTGGTGCCCTTAGGCATATACTCAATCAGCAGGATCCCTTTAGCATCCCAGAAAACACTTGCCATGATTTTTCCAGCTGAGTGCACCATTTTCGCTTTTTTGACTGGACTTTCAGTTGTTTTTTTCCATGTCATGCTTTGGCGTTTGGTTTCTGGTGTCGAATGGTGCACCCATGTTTCATCTCCAGTCACTATACGGTCAAAAACAGACTCACCTTCTTGCTCAAAAAATTCCAAAAAATTTTTTGCTGAAGCAATCCTTTGCTCTCGGTGTTGTTCAGTCAAAAGTCGTGGCACCCATCTTGCACAAATTTTGTGGTAACCCTGGTCATCAATTATCCTCCCAACTGATGCTCGGCTTACCTCAATATGTGGAGGCAACAAAGCAATGATTTCATCAATCGTTACTCGCCGATCGTCTTCGAGAATTTGCGTGATGGCGTCAACAGTTGCGTCGTTTCCACGAGATGTTGAAGGCCGCCCACTCCGCTCTTCATCTTCCACGCTTGTTCGCCCTTCCAGGAACAATCTCCTCCATTTCCTCACATGTTGCACACTCATACAGTCCTCTCCATACACAGACACTAATTCTCGATGAATGTTTATCGCAGATTCATTTTTGGCCGTGAGAAAACGAATGACAGAACGTAACTCCAGTTTGGACACGGGGTTGAGAGGCATCTCCATGGTTACTAGCGTGTTACTGCCATAGGGTAGATCCAAACGGCTGGAAAAAAATTACGGGTTGCCACTACACCCCGACAAATATTCCCTCAAAATTTCCCGATTGTAGGACGATTTCCCTCCAAGTTAGAAAATAGGGAACCTTACTTTTGAGACAACCCTCGTATGTATACAATCGGATGTACAGGAAATCAATTTCAAATTTCATCACGAAAACTTTTCATGCAAAAAAGTCTGTTAATTTGGTTTGAACATTTTTATTACATTGACTTGCAATGATGACCCAGCCTTACGGAAACAGTTGCGGATAGTGAGGGGGGTTACTTGTTCCCAGCATTCAGCAATCATATTACTACAGCAATTCAGCGCCGGCCTTAATTCCGTTGTCCACTCCCTCAGACACTAAAAAGCGCATTTTCTTTCTATAGTGGGCCTTAACTGCTCTAATGATGCCCTGATCAAGAGGTTGAATGATACTCGTGGTGTTGGCTGGCAAAAAGACGCACTTGATGTTTTTAATTCGAGGAGCGGGTGAGCAGTGCAGTTGTCCATTACTACGGCGATTTTTCGTTTAAGTTTCCGGTCCCATTTTGTCATGAAATCCGTGAAAATGGAGCTGAAGATGATTAATGGCCGAATTTTATCATTACCTGTCATTGTAAACCTGTGATTTGTAAACAGAACTCGGGTAAATCATGTCGAAAAATACCTCTCGACTATCTCCGTTTGATCACATTACGCAACATTCGTGATTACAATACCCAGAAATTTTATCGTAGGATTAATAGGAAATGGATTGGGGATCGTGATTTTGATCACATTACGCGGTTGATCACATTATACGTGATCACATTAAGCGGTACCCACTGTACCAGGATTGGGCGTTACCCAACTGACTTCCACAGCATCAAGTGTACTTTCTCTTGGGAAGCCCATCCCACTCCTGGCTGGATGAAAACCACTGCAATCCCGTCTAACTCCCGTAAAGGTTCGCCAAGAAGCTGCCCACAACACTTTGGCCACATTTTGAAGACGAAGCGGCTGCTAAAAATTGTTATGTGGACGGGTGATCAGTTATTTGTTACGTTCTGATGACGTGTTTTCGCCGATATTTAGGTTAGGCATTCCACAAGATGTTTCTCAATATCGCAAACCTCTAACTACAACGGCACGTTCTACTCGTGGAGTCAGTTGGGTAACCTCTGGGAGTGACACGTTCCATAACTTCTGGGAGTCTGTTGGGACAATTAGTTCAGTTTTTCTGCCCGGGAGTCAGATAGTCATTTTGGCTGCCGCCGACAGTCATTTGGGACACCCCCAAGCCGCAGAGTCCCCTCCATTCAACTATTTATTGTTTGCAGCAGAGTTTCATCTATCGAAAGTTTCTCGAACATAATTGATTATCTAGCTACAGTTGAGTCACCAGCCTCTTGCAACAAATATTTCAAAATTAATGAAAATCAATCTGAGCAACTTTCAATACTTTCAGAACTCGCATGGAACGACTGTTGGGCGAATGTGATGAAATTAAAAGGCTTTATTTGGACATGAGATCAGCTAGAGACGAAGCTGTCGAAAAACTGGAAGAGGAGAAGAAGAAATATTTCGAATGTTCAAAGACATGTAGGGCGCTCGAAGAGAGAATCAAATCTCTCAAACTACAGGTGTCAGATCTAGAAGATCACGTCATAAGTATTGAAGAAGGTATTTCGATTGATCCTAATAACAATGCTCTTAATAATTTCAAATTTTATTTATCGTGCTATGAGGTCCGTCCCCTCTCTGAATGGTGAGAGGAAAAAGAAACCCCTCGTAAGTCCATCTTGGTCCTATGGAGACGATTTTTTCTTCCATATAACATCACTTATGAATGTAGTGGATAAGGTGCTTTACGTGAAATCGAATGGTGTGGGGCTTGTCTAAAAGCTGCAATTTATTATTACATCGAAGAGTGTTTGTTGAAAAACCGGTGCTATGTACTTACTAATAGCGCGAAAAACCCTGTGAAGAAGTCCTTAGAAAGAACTAAATACCATCTTGATTTCTTTCATGAATGCTAGTTGAGAAATTATGTTCATTGACTCACTTCTAAGATGCTGAAAGTGAGGGAAACTTTCGATTCAAAGAAAAGATACGAAAATTTAGCTTCCTGAGCCTCGAAGAACTACATTTCTTATTGAACTCTCGGATAGCAATGTTTTTAGAATGAGACCATTCAGAGCTGTACAGAAAAAATACAGAATCAATAAAAAATGATTAATTTATGCTTTATTAATATAGTTTTATTCTTTCAACCTAATGGTTTACTTATCTAACTCGTATTCAAATTCAAGTTCCATCAATTTCATTGCTCAAATTGCGCCAAAAATCCAAAATAATAAAGAATTAAGTTTCCCTAATCTAATGGTTTACTCACTTAGCTCTTATTCAAATTCAAGTTTCATAAATTTTCATTGCACAAATTGCGCCAAAAATCGGAAAATCACTGCAAATTAATGTGGAAACTAATACGAACACGTCTGCCAAGTGGGTGTGGCACATAGCTTCCTCGTATTCGTAACCCGATTGTATAGATGATCCGATGCATACTAGTTAATCTCAAAACATCAATCTCATTCATGTGATTGATGTACCTTCCACTACCCTCATAGGGGACCATCTACACGCAAATCTGAACAATACAAAAAATTTCGTCGAAATCAGATGGCAAATGTGAAGTTGAGGGTGTTACAAGGAATTCACGTTTGCGCATGCGCAGTGGTTACCATCAGTCTGGGGACAATGATTTTCATATGGGACCATCTAGGTACAACCAAATTCGCATAATCCCTGAAAATTCCATCGAAATTGGATGGGAAATGTAGAAGTTAAGGGTGTTACAAGGATTTTACGTTTGCGCATGCGCAGCAACTACTATTAGTCTGGGGAAGATGATTTTCATAGAAGACCATCTACACGCCAATCTGAACAATTCAAGAAAATGTCATCAAATTCGGATGAAAAATGTAAGGGTTATGGCGGTTACGTGGATTTTACGTTTGCGCATACGCAGTGGCTACTATCAGTCCAGTAGGTCGATTCTCTAACTCGCTATGGGATAATAGCGACACCGAAGTGTCGTTATGATAACAATAACGATTAATAGCGACGATCGCGATTCCTAAGACGCGAAATAGCGACAACTGTCGCTCAGTCGTCGGTATTTCGGCCGAAAAGTGTCGTTACCATCTCGACGGCTCGAAACCCCCCGGTATGGATTACGACAACCGTCTTTATGAAAAAGGAGCTTAAAACGCTCTTTAATTCCTAACCTATTCGAAGTCATATTTCAGTTTCTGAGTTGCTGTGTGCATTTCCATATTGTAGGTTATTCGTTTTGTTAATCAAATCATTTTGAGAATAAAATTGATACATTCGAACATAATTTATGGTGAATATTTTAAAAATAATATCCGACCGTCATAATGAGCAGTTTATTCGCCGTTTTAATTTGTGTTACTTGATTTTTTCCTACAATTTTATTAAACAAAAATCATAGTATTTATATTATTTCTAGCTGTTAATTCGTATAGAAATTCATGATCATAGTAATTAAGGGAGTAAAATAAGGGAGTAAAATCATAGTAATAAAGGGAGTATTTTCAATGGAATTGAGTTTTTGACAAACTATCAACAGCATTTTTATATCAACATTGAATGATGATAAAAATAATTACCTATACTGTCATTTTCGGAAATTGGTAGGTAAGTACGTAAAATTAAAATAGCTAGCTTATAAAATAGGTAGATCCTAGTTGAATTTTTCACTATTCTATAAAATGTGTGTCAGCATAAAAACTTCCTAAAATGAAGAAAACCCCTAAAATTGATAATTTGTGGCTGAAATAATTGTGCTGATAATGCTCTCTTTTATACCAACTTACCTGCTATCACCTGAGAAAATATTTACCACGAATTTACCATTGTTTATATCCGTAATCGACATCGACGGTAGGAGAAAATATGACGTGGTTGATGATAATTGTAACATAAAATTGACTTCAAGAAATATGAATGTGAAGGTAGACAAATAAATTACGTCATGAATCTTACGTTTTATTGAATACAATGATATTATGTTCATTCAGTCTTTAATGTACATGAAACTTTAAAGACTAAAACAGCGATTCATACATTTTGAAGTGATATTAGGTTTTTATACCAGTGAGAGTAAAATAGATGTCTATTTTGTTCTGAAAAGACATCGGGAACTCCGAAATGTTCGTTAGTTGCGGGTAGGTACTTGTTTCCCGGAATCTGTAACAATAATGTATACCGCACACAATTAGGCAGTTAGCTATGGTCTTCTCACTCTAAGTAGTTGAAAGTACCAATAAGTATGGATGTGTGAGTATGAATAAACGATGAATAACAAGACGATTCATTACCTTGTAGTAAGATGGACAGGCAGTTGATTATTCGAAGCATCGTGGACGGACGAAATTCACACCAATGTGACTGATGAATTCGATTTATGAAAAGGAATTCTTTCCATTTATCATTATTCCATGATACGAAAGTACGAATCACGAGAAAAATTCCGTTTTAACGCGTCATTCCTTTGTATATTCAACACGGCAAAAAAAATGAATCCGACATGTTGCAATCTGCAGTGATCTTCAACTACCCGTGATAACAATCACCTGATATCAGTCCGTCTTCCCATTGGCTAAAAATCACGCGTTGCTACCTTTCGCTCGCTCTAGATCGAAATATTGTTGGATCACATAGCGACGTCGTTATTTTGAAATGCAACGACCAAACTTCGCTATGCCCGATTAGAGAATTCCAATGTCGTTATCGACCTGTCGTTGCACAGGAGGGATACCGAATCCGACGCGATAACGTCAACCAAATAGCGAGTTACAGAATCGACCTGCAGGGGCCCTATTCTGATTCACTAAACGCGCCCGCAGTGGCTTCGCGAAGCAACTGAGTGGTTTCCCGAAACCACTGGGTGGCTAATTTTCGGAGTTAGCGATATGGATATTATAATAGCGACCTATTCTAATTCACTAAACGCACCTTTTTCTCGTTTCAGTGGTTAACTGAAGCAACTCAGTGGTTTCGAAGGCTCTTTTCTTAGCGACTGGTCCGGAGCAGTCGCTTCATTTATCAACCAAGTGGTTTCAGTTATCAACCGAGTTGTTACTCAAAATCTTTCGGTTTTCGAGAATTTCTCGTGTTTTTTTCCACGTTAACATTTCGCACATCCGGAGTAAGACTGGTATAAGTCAAAAAACCCAACTGATGGGAAATCGCATTTAAAGATTTTCGACTTCTTTGTTGTTCTATAACAGTCATCTGAACGAATTTTTTTAATATCTCAAGGGTCTACGGCACTCATATACTATTTAACTATCATGTGCTATACCAAAATTGCTTCGTTACCTCTTCATTTGCGACCAGCATGCTTAAATTGATCAAATTCCTATGATGTACCACTATTACCCCAAGAAATAGTGGAACATCTCAAAATAAACCAGAGTTGTAATTCTAAAAGTGGAACCAATACATGACTTTTCGGATCAAAAGTGGTACATCTCATATTATACCAACGTTACAACATGCAGACCAAAGAGAAATTCCATTTTGTTTTGGAGAAATACTGGTGCATCTCAAAATAAACCAGTATTGCAAATTTAAAACTACCCTACCCCTACTAACCACTCTAATTATTGTTGGATCAAAAGCGGTACATCTGATATATACCAGTATTACACATACCTTGAGTTCATCACACTTCGGCGTCTGGCGCATAACTGAAGTGATCCAGTCTTGCTCCGACGCCATGGTAGAAGAATGGCTCAGAACCATACTGGTTTATCTGCTCTCTAGCGGCCAATAACTAAGTTATCGTTAAACCCGTTCTACCACCGTGTAGAGCTCGACGAGAGCTATCTGGTGGAATATATAACTCAAAACCGCCAATTTCGGACTTATACCAGTCTTACTCCGGATGTGCGATTTACGTATTATATATGGGACCATTTTTCTGCATTTAGGGGTACTATATCTTTTACCCCCACCTCAAACATACAGTATGTTAGGTATGCTAGTACCAAATCCTCCACATAAATAATCGTGTAGGTACTTTTTGGAAACAGGGTGATCAGGAGATTCACATTTTGGTAGAATTACATTTTTACCCCCACCCTAACACACAGTATGTTAGGTATGCTAGTTCCAAATCCTCCACATAAAAAATTGTGTAGGTACTTTTTGGAAACAGGGTGATCCGGAGATTCACATTTTGGTAGAATTATATTTTTTACCCCCACCCTAACATACAGTATGTTAGGTATGCTAGTACATAATCCTCCACATAAATAATCGTGTAGGTACTTTTTGGAAACAGGGTGATCAGGAGATTCACATTATGGTAGAATTACATTTTTTACCCCCACCCTAACATACAGTATGTTAGGTATGCTAGTACCAAATCCTCCACATAAACAATTGTGTAGGTACTTTTTGGAAACAGGGTGATCCGGAGATTCACATTTTGGTAGAATTATATTTTTTACCCCCACCCTAACACACAGTATGTTAGGTATGCTAGTACCAAATCCTCCACATAAATAATCGTGTAGGTACTTTTTGGAAACAGGGTGATCAGGAGATTCACATTATGGTAGAATTACATTTTTTACCCCCACCCTAACATACAGTATGTTAGGTATGCTAGTACCAAATCCTCCACATAAACAATTGTGTAGGTACTTTTTGGAAACAGGGTGATCCGGAGATTCACATTTTGGTAGAATTATATTTTTTACCCCCACCCTAACACACAGTATGTTAGGTATGCTAGTACCAAATCCTCCACATAAATAATCGTGTAGGTACTTTTTGGAAACAGGGTGATCAGGAGATTCACATTATGGTAGAATTACATTTTTTACCCCCACCCTAACATACAGTATGTTAGGTATGCTAGTACCAAATCCTCCACATAAACAATTGTGTAGGTACTTTTTGGAAACAGGGTGATCCGGAGATTCACATTTTGGTAGAATTATATTTTTTACCCCCACCCTAACATACAGTATGTTAGGTATGCTAGTACAAAATCCTCCACATAAATAATCGTGTAGGTACTTTTTGGAAACAGGGTGATCAGGAGATTCACATTATGGTAGAATTACATTTTTTACCCCCACCCTAACATACAGTATGTTAGGTATGCTAGTACCAAATCCTCCACATAAACAATTGTGTAGGTACTTTTTGGAAACAGGGTGATCCGGAGATTCACATTTTGGTAGAATTATATTTTTTACCCCCACCCTAACACACAGTATGTTAGGTATGCTAGTACCAAATCCTCCACATAAATAATCGTGTAGGTACTTTTTGGAAACAGGGTGATCAGGAGATTCACATTATGGTAGAATTACATTTTTTACCCCCACCCTAACTTACAGTATGTTAGGTATGCTAGTACCAAATCCTCCACATAAACAATTGTGTAGGTACTTTTTGGAAACAGGGTGATCCGGAGATTCACATTTTGGTAGAATTATATTTTTTACCCCCACCCTAACACACAGTATGTTAGGTATGCTAGTACCAAATCCTCCACATAAATAATCGTGTAGGTACTTTTTGGAAACAGGGTGATCAGGAGATTCACATTATGGTAGAATTACATTTTTCACCCCCACCCTAACATACAGTATGTTAGGTATGCTAGTACCAAATCCTCCACATAAACAATTGTGTAGGTACTTTTTGGAAACAGGGTGATCAGGAGATTCACATTTTGGTAGAATTATATTTTTTACCCCCACCCTACAGTATGTTATTTTTTCATTTTTCATTTTTGTTATTTTTTTCATTTTTTACCCAACATACAGTATGTTAGGTATGCTAGTACCAAATCCTCCACATAAACAATTGTGTAGGCACTTTTTGGAAACAGGGTGATCCGGAGATTCACATTATGGTAGAATTACATTTTTACCCCCACCCTAACACACAGTATGTTAGGTATGCTAGTTCCAAATCCTCCACATAAAAAATTGTGTAGGTACTTTTTGGAAACAGGGTGATCAGGAGATTCACATTTTGGTAGAATTATATTTTTTACCCCCACCCTAACATACAGTATGTTAGGTATGCTAGTACAAAATCCTCCACATAAATAATCGTGTAGGTACTTTTTGGAAACAGGGTGATCCGGAGATTCACATTTTGGTAGAATTATATTTTTTACCCCCACCCTAACATACAGTATGTAAGGTATGCTAGTACCAAATCTTCCACATAAATAATCGTGTAGGTACTCTTTGGAAACAGGGTGATCAGGAGATTGAAATTTTGGTAGATTTACATTTTTTACCCCCACCGTAACATATAGTACGTTAGGTATGCTAGTTCCAAATCCTCCACATAAAAAATTGTGTAGGTACTTTTTGGAAACAGGGTGATCAGGAGATTCACATTTTGGCAGAATTACATTTTTACCCCCACCCTAACATACAGTATGTCAGGTATGTTAGATCCAAATCCTCCACATAAAAAATTGAGAGGGGAACTTTTCGGAAACAGGGGGGGGGGGGGTAAAAATGTAATTCTGTCAAAATGTGAATCTCCTAATCATCCTAAGCATACCTAACATACTGTATGTTACGGTGGGGGTAAAAAATGTAATTCTACCAAAATGAGAATCTCCGGATCACCCTGTTTCCAAAAAGTACCTACACGATTATTTATGTGGAGGATTTGGATCTAGCATACCTAACATAGGTACTGTATGTTAGGGTGGGGTACAAAATGTAATTCTACCAAAATGTGAATCTCCTGATCACCCTGTTTCCAAAAAGTACCTACACGATTATTTATGTGGAGGATTTGGTACTAGCATACCTAACATACTGTGTGTTTGGGTGGGGTAAAAAATGTAATTCTACCAAAATGTGAATCTCCGGATCACCCTGTTTCCAAAAAGTACCTACACGATTATTTATGTGGAGGATTTGGTACTAGCATACCTAACATACTGTATGTTAGGGTGGGGGTAAAAAATGTAATTCTACCAAAATGTGAATCTCCCAATCACCCTGTTTCCAAAAAGTACCAAGACGATTTTTTATGTGGAGGATTTGATTCTAGCATACCTAACATACCTTCTATATTTACATTTGTGGTGGGGGTAAAAAATTTAATACTTCCACATTATGAGCCCTCACATCGCCTTGAATCTCATGAAAAAAGAGTACTCACATGAATATATTTGATACATTTTGATTTTCTAATTTTTTTCAATTCCAACTTATTACATTATAAGTTCGAATTATCGTTGTTTATGGAGGGGGTAACAAATAAACCTAATCTATTCATTTATACATCTATTCCCCTCCCTCTCCCGTTTCCAAAAAGTGTTCATTCACCTTAATTGGTAAATTTTAACGGTACTAATCTCTTGGAAAATGAATTGGAAACACTATTGAGTTTATAATATCCATGTCGCTTCAGTTAGCAACTGGGTGGTTAAGTTAGCGACTGGTGCGTTTAGTGAATCAGAATAGGGCCCCAGCAGGTCGATTCTGTAACTCGCTATTTGGTTGACGTTATGGCGTCGGATTCGGTATCCCTCCCGTGCAACGACAGGTCGATAACGACATTGGAATTCTCTAATCGGGCATAGCGAAGTTTGGTCGTTGCATTTCAAAATAACGACGTCGCTATGTGATCCGACAATATTTCGGTCTAAAGCGAGCGAAAGGTAGCAACGCGTGATTTTTAGCCAATGGGAAGACGTATTGATAATAGTTTCCAATTGTTATCACGGGTAGAAGATCACTGCAGTTTGCAAAATGTCGGATTCATATTTTTTGCCGTGATGATACAAAGGCGTAAAAACGGAGTTTTTCTCGTGATTCGTGCTTTTGTATCATGGAATAATGATAAATGGAAAGAATTACTTTTCATAAATCGGATTCATCAGTCACATTGGTATGAATTTCGTCCGTCCACGATGCTTCGAATAATCAACTGCCTGTCCATCTTACTACAAGGTAAGAATCGTCTTGTTATTCATCGTTTATTCATACTCACACATTCATACTTATTGGTACCTTCAACTACTTTGAGTGAGAAGTCCATAGCTAACTGCCTAATTGTGTGCGGTATACATTATTGTTACAGATTCCGGGAAACAAGTACCTAACCCCTACTCACGAAAATTTCGGAGTTCTCGATGTCTTTTCAGAACAAAATAGATGTATTTCACTCTCAAGGGTAAAAAAAAACCTAATATCACTTCAAAATTTATGAATCGCTGTTTTACTCATGTAAAGTTTCATGTATGTTATAAGACTGAATGAACATAATATTATTGTATTCAATAAAACGTAAGATTCATGACGTAATTTATTTATCTACCTTCCCATTCATATTTCTTTGATTCAATTTTATGTTACAATTTTCATCTACCACGTCATATTCTCTCCTACCGTCGACGTCGATTACGGATATAAACCATCGTAAATTCGTGGTAAATATTTTCTCAGGTAATAGCAGGTAAGTTGGTATAAAAAAGAGCATTATCATCACAATTATTTTGGCAAGAAATTATCAATTTTAGGGGTTTTCTTCATTTTAGGAAGTTTTTATGCAGGCACACATTTAATAAAATAGTTAAAAATTCAAATAGAATCTACCTATTTTATAAGCTAACTATTTTAATTTTATGTACTTACCTACCAATTTCCGAAAATGACAGTATAATTATTTTTATCATCAATCAATGTTGATAATATCAACATTCATATTATAAAAAATGCTGTTAATAGTTTGTCAAAAACTCAATTCCATTGAAAATACTCCATTTACTATGATCAACAGAGTGCATGAATTTTTATACGAATTAACAGCTTGAAATAATATAAATACTACGATTTTTGTTTAATACAATTGTAGAAAAAAATCAAGTAAGACACAAATTAAAACGGCGAATAAACTGCTCATTATGAGGGTCGGATATTATTTTTTAAATATTCACCAGAAATTATGTACGAATGTATAAATTTTATTTTCAAAATGATTTGATTAACAAAACTAGTAATACGGAAATGCACACGGCAACTCGGAGACTGAAATATGACTTTGAATAGGTTAGGAATTAAAGAGCGTTTTAAGCTACTTTTTCATAAAGACGGTTGTCGTAATCCATACCGGGGGGTTTCGAGCCGCCGAGATGGTAACGACACTTTTCGGCCGAAATAGCGACGACTGAGCGACAGTTGTCGCTATTTCGTGTCTGCAGAATCGCGATCGTCGCTATTAATCGTTATTGTTATCATAACGACACTTCGTTGTCGCTATTATCCCATAACGAGTTAGAGAATCGACCTACAGGGGTGATGATTTTCATGGGGGACCGTCTACACGCCAACCTGCACAATCCCTGAAAATTTCATCGAAATAGGACAATAACCTCGTATAGTTATGCCCGTTACAAGGAATTCATGACAGAAACGCAACCAAAATGGTTCAGGTCTGAAACGTAAAACGCGAGTGGAAATTTCTTTTTTGGAGAACTTTTTTTTCAACCTTGAAAAGTGAAAACAAAGCTTCCGCTACCGTGGTAGACTCGGAAGCAAAAACAACATGGACACAGGGGGCCTCCTTATTGGAGTCAGCGCGGCAGTTATCTCTATTCATTGGAAGGGTGACTCACTCGTTCCCCTGAACTGAACTATCAGATCAAATTTTGAAATATTTTGTATTGGCACGCATTCTTCCAATTTTAACATAATCGCATTCTTTTAATTTTAACATCTCAAATTCGATTATTATTATAGGTGAGGTATAGGTATTGTTAGACTAATGACGTTTGAATTATGTTTCTACAGAAAAAGACAACCTTCTTCGGCAACAGGGAGGGCAGGATTTAGGAACTCGGAAGTCCGATTATATAGTGAAACAGGTATAATGTATTAATGTATGTAAACTTATGTATCAACATTACAGTAATTATGCTTGGTAAGGCCAACTGGATTGGATTGACAAGGGCCTTGTTGTCATTGATGTATTATTTTTGAAGGTAGAATTATCATGGAAAAAGTTGTTTAATTTACTTGAGCTTATCCTAACCGTTAATAAAAAGACGATACAATACATCCATTTTGTTTCCAGCTTAGAGAAGAAATTGCTGTCCTGAAAAGCCAGCCTCAACCACAAACTTTCGATCCCGCCGACCTTCAAAAGTTGCGAGATGAAGTTTATGCAGCCAAGACTCGTTATCTAGATTTGGAAGCTTCATTGAAAAACGAGTTTGAAGAGAATGTTTTAACTCTTAAATTGGAAAATGAAAAGCTAAAATCCAAATTGAGAAATTACGTGAGTATTTGTGCTACTGAATTTAACGGAATCTGAAGGATATTACCGTTCACAAATGCACGCATGCCTATTATGTTTCAGGAAATTAAATTGAACGCTGTCGAAGAAGCTAGTTCTCAAACTGAAACATACGATGAAGAGGCTCTGCATCAACGAGTGATCAGTGAACCGTCAAGGAGGTTTGAGGACTTTGAAAAACTCCACACGGAGTTGGAGAGAATGAGGGAATTGGAAATACGTCGTTGTGAAGAAATCATGATATTAAAAGCTAGTTTTCAGCGTAAGTTTGAATTTGACAATTTAAAAAAAAAATAATCGCATAGGGGATGTGGGCACTTTTTTCCAGTTGAGACTAGGAAGGAATGATCGATTTACACTCGGTTCGTTTCTTTTACTCTAAAGCTGGAAACACTCTGTCTTCACGTCACGTGCCCTCATGTGAGCTAATAGAGAGTTTTTGGCAACCACTAACGGCCCTGTGGAACCTCTTCACAAAGCTCGGAGTTTGTGGGTGACAATGAATTTGCCTCCCAACAACAGCGGGCGACGATGAAAGGGTGCCCCCGACAGGCACCCGTTCCTAGAGACCCACCGTCACGAACGCCTCCTTTCCCCCACTGTCCAAAGTCAACGGGCTTCCTCCTTCAACTGGGTAGCATCCTCTGTTGCTTGCGCTAGTCTTCTCCTAACGGGGCCTGTCAGATTCTGGCACCAAACTCTCTAATGCTGTGTGAGCTCACGTCAGTAAAGTGCAGTTCACCGTTTTCCCATGAGAACACAAGGTAATTCTTTCGCAAGAGCCACACTGTGGCCACACGTGATCTCATGGGCTCACGCTCACGCCATCAGGAACTTGCGTGACCTCATGTGAGATGAAGTCTAGACAACTACATTTCGGTAAGTTACGTGAGTTGAGATTTTACAACGATTTGGAACAAAAAACCAAAGAGTGCGCTTTTAGAGCCCGTCAACATACAACTGATGATAGGCCGTGATACCAACGTGTTTACCAGCGTGAGGTCACATGAGGTTAAACTGCATGTGAGAGAGCTGTGTGTTTACAACTCAACATTCTGTGAGTTGAGAGCAGGTCTAAAACTGATTACTGCCGAACGGCTCACTCCACATTCCCCAAATAACAGTTATGCAAACCTGGAGGAAGAAAAAGCAAAAATATGATGGACAAGATCTCCAAAGGTCGATATTTGATCATGAATGGCGGACATAAACATCCGGATAGTAGCCTTTACCATGTCCTGGCATAGCTTATAGTGTGCTACGGGAGTTACTTGATTTAGGAATCTCTTCACGAGTACCTACTCTGTGGTGGCACCATCTGCTTCTTTCTCTCCACCTACTTGAATTGGTGATGTTTACCTGTATGCCCCTATTTATCCGGGTTGCAATTTCGCTCGAAATTAGTAGTTCATACAACGTATAGAAAGCGCTCGAAACGTCAGCCGCTCAGGGGGTGGGATTTTGTTTGCCTACCGGTAGGATATCCGCGCTGGCGAGAGAATTACTTTTGCCTGCCGGTAGGCAATCCGCGTGGAACGTGTTAATAATAATAATAATAATTTTTAGCGTGTCCCCTTCGCTTCCAATAATTATTAAGGATAGATTTACAAAAATACTAAGCTTATTTCATTTGACAGTTCTGATTCAGGGGGAGGTTGAAATTTTTTTACTAATAATAATGTTAATTTTGCCACCCCTTCCAAGGATTTTTCAATAGAGTGAAAAATGAAATTCTACTTAAGTACGATGTAAATCCAATAAATTAGTAAATTTGTCATAGGCTGGTACTTATTGTATCAACGTGTTTAGATAGACCAACAATGGTTTAATCTCTTAGATGGAACAATCTTTAGAATGGTAGTTATGGAAATCAGGAATGGTAGTACGTTGAAGTGGCGGGAAGGTAGCGCTGAAACCCGACAAGGATTATTGGGGGCTAGACTCTTATGAATTTTGTGTAAAATGTATGAGATCCCTAAGGCAACCCACCATGCAACATTGTCAAGCATAACGATGTGGGTAAGTTTTGGAATCATGGCTATGACTTGGGATGGAGAACGGGATTATATTTTATTATCTCAATCAAATATGTAGGTATGCCAGTAACTTATATGGCGAAAATAGAACAATATCTAGGTTAAATGAATGGATTTTTTTTTAATCAACCAGGAGAATTGGATAACAACAGAATTTAGGTTTGCATTCCACTAGCGCTCCAGAGTCAACTTATACTTTAAAAATTGCTCGTGAATTTCATGGCTTATCCTAAAACTACTACATGTTAATGTCCCAAAGTGCCCTTCAGGATATAATTATAAATGAAGTTCGCAAGTTCGTTTATTCATCAATTTCATGACTTAATTGTATTCACCTTCTGGTTTTACTTCACTTGTGTGATACAGAAAAGCTCCACGAGAAAATGGAAGAATTGGAAGCCAAACTTTTGCCTCATAGTCAAGACGATATTGAGTCAGTTACAGAAAAAGTCAGAACCGTCACGACGCAGTATTATGTCAATGAAATGGCTAAATTGAGAGATTTGCATAAAGCTGAGCTGGAGGCTGTAAATAATTCTAAAGAGCAAGAAAGCGAAAAGGTGCGACATCTAGAATCCGAGCTCCGTCTGAAATTGAATGAGGTAAGGAAATTATCTGATGTCCATTTTTACACATTGGACGCAGATCTATGTCACGCAAATCCCGGGGTCCCTGTGGCAAACACAGGCAAACACCTCTTGCAAAAGGTTCAAGAATATCTGCTCCTGTTCTTTCATTCTCGTTTACCGCTATTTTCTAGATGTTTTCGTGATAGATGAACTGTTTATGAGACGAACGGTTCAGTCCAGAGATGAATCAGTCGAGGTTGAAGGTCATGAGCAGTTATCAAAGTGACACCTTATCTTTGTGCACTTCATGACAAAAAATTTCTCCGCCACAGTGGACCAACACATTTTTTCCCGCATTCAACGTATTAATACAGGGTGTCCCAGCTAATATGCACCAAGCTTGTTATCTATTTTTGGTTTATTATTTTCAATAATGAACCTTTGGATTCAACCAAGAATAAAATTTTAATGCTACCCCCCCCCCACCCTTTACAATTTGTATTATAAAGGAATTGCTTTTTCATCAATTTAAAATAGTACGGAAGTTTTGGAATCGAATGAGACCACACAGAGCTCTGCAGGACCAACCATTCACTCCCTATAAGGATTTGAAGTTGGGACGAATAATAATGCAGAAACATGAGTATGGATCGCAAACGAATGTTCACAGTTGAATTGTAATCAGTTTTGCTTCCTTAGCAACCAGTTGGTAATACAATTTCCTAATGAAGACACCTCTAAAACACAGGAGCATCTAGGGGGAGAAAGTGGTGGAACGGTCTGAAGATAAGAATAACCTCATGGAGCTTGAAAGCCTAGGTTATCTCTTATCAGTTGCTTGTGCTGAGTTCCTAGATAGTAGAATGCTTTAACCCATTTCAAGCCAAGGGCAGAAATAACTGAATAATGAGGAGAGGAGGATGAACTTTTTTACAGAATGCCGGCCGAAATAAAGCATCATTTGCTCACCAATCGAGAGCAAAAATACTCGATATTTTATGAATTTTACTTTTTCATGAGATTTGAGAGTTTTCCAAAGCGATATGATTTATCCAGTTCATTGTTTTTGGTCAAATGTAAAAGTCTGAGGATCGGAATCTCTTTCAACTCATGGCCCAGAACGCTCTCTTCCCAGAATCGAATTTGAGCCAAGCCTTTGGCCAAAAGGCCTCATTTTCAAAAAATTTCCAAAATCGCATTCAGCTCCCGAACGTCTAAGAAAATTGTTTCTAAAAATTTTTGGGAACAGCATGAACGAGAAAAAATTCTTCTGCAAAGATTTTCCACTAGGTATTTTCAATATTTTAAAAAATCATAAAATATGACGATGCAAAAACGCATCAGTGGCCGGAAATGGGTTAATTACTATTTTAAGAGCAGAAACTCTTTTATGCTATTATTTAAAAAATAATTTTTTCAACCTTAAGAGTTGTACCATAGATTTTTATTTCAGACTAAATTTCTTTTTCATTGAGGGAACATTTCTGGTTTCCTACAGATTAGGCAGGAATCTACAGATATTACCTCCAGTCAATAACGGAGGAGGATCCATCTTGCCAGAGAAAGAAGGGAAGGTTCATCTAATCGTCACTTAATAGCGTTCGAGCCATTCCACTTTCTCTCCCTAGATGCTCCTCTAAAACACACCCTAAAAAAGACAACTCGTTATTTCTTCGAATTGAGTGCTAAGCGTTTATTTCGTCGTAATAAACTTGATTGAGGAGCGAAAATATGGTTGGTAGGTAGAGACAATGCCTAAACTGTGTTCTTTGCAGGCGAGTGGTCTATACTGAAAAAAAAAAATAAATAAATAAACCTTTGTGTAATAATTTGCAGCGTTTTACTACTTCAGGTTAAAAAAAAAGTTGATTGATTTAGATGCTACATCAATTCGCATTGATAAAAAATATTTTCAAGCCATTCGTTTCTTATAGTGTGATGATCTTGATTACTACAATAATCTTTGAATTACAGTTGGAATCCGTAGAAAATCTGAAGACTCAGTTGAATGAGCAGCAAAGCATGATTCAAGATGTTAAAACACGTACTGCCATGATCATAAGCAACTGTGCTAAAGAGGTAAGATTCTAGGTTATTTTGGTTCTAAAAAGTACCTACTGAATACCTCCTGGTTTTCAAAATAGACTAGTTACTTTAGAATGGTCGTTTATTCATGACAATATAAAACAGAGACACTTGGAGAGTGAGACCGCCGACATAGCCTGTAACTACATGGAGAACCAAGCTAAGCCTGATCCATATTTTCTGCAAGTCACGAGATTGATTGATTACATTAGAAAACTTATCAACGAACAAAATCATTTCGAATTTCGTTTTTTCTAGTTTGAAGAAGTGAAAGAACAAAAAGAGCAATTGCTGAAACAATTGGAGGCCCTCACATCCAAATCACAAAAGTATAAAGAGGCTGCGTTGAAGTACAAAAAACTCTTCGAGCAAATCAAAGCGAACGATTTGCCTCAAAAATATCAAAGATTGGTTGCTTTGGTTGAGTCGAAAGAATCTGAAATTATCACCAAAATTCAAGAAGTTGCAGAAGCCTACCAGGCACAACATGATCCATTCAGAAATCATCCTCCAATTTAAAGAAATAACCTGCATGAGTGTATTCCTAGAGTGCTGTGATCTACCTACTTGTTTTTACTACACGTGACTAGATTATGTTTAGTTTCTTCATAAATATTGTTATTTTTCTTCAAACACAATTTTTACATCATTAGTATGTATAGTATTTTAACTTAATTTATCACAATTTGTTGTTATATTTTTGTACATTCCATACTTGAAAAATATTACAGTTGAACTATGTTATGGGAAATCAGTTGAATTTTGCCTAAAACACGCTTCGACATCTGCATTGTATGTCTGATACCAATTAATACACAACAGTAAAGCTGGGTTCACATGGGTGCATGATGTCTGTTATGTCAGCGTGTTGTCGAGTGAAGGCGATGGCCTTCTCGATTGCTTGATTTCTATTGGTCCCTACTCAACAAGGATGAAGGGGGTTTATCATACACTGGCTTCGTGGCGCATTACTACTCACTTATGGAAGGAGTGTGTAAAAGTTGGCTCTAGCCGCGGACCTTGGCGCGAATATCGCAGACTGGGGGGAGGCGGCGAATTTACCTAGTGGCTCGTTGGGGAAGACAACTCCTAGGTAAGATGGGAGCAGAGGCCGACGCCCTGGCAGCTACCAATGCTTCTGAGGAACTTGGGCTTGTAGATAAGACGAAGGAGACAGAAATGATCAAGTCGAATTGTTGAAGTAAACTGCACGAAGAACAAGCCCTGAGTCATCGTTTTATATTACAGGTAACAAGGTAAAGGGAGAGTGGAGGAGGGTGACGTCAGTCTGACGTGTTTACCCCCGTACCTCACGCTACCTACCGCTCAATGACTTATTCAGGGGTTTCCCTTCATGTCTCTTTATTGGAGAACTAACATAGGTAACTAATTGATCATTACAATGTCCATAATCTGTAATGCGCAATAAGAGAAGTTCTGTAATGCAGAATTTGAGTCAAAGCATTCACATAGCCAATTGAGTACACACTTACGCAGAAGTGCGCAGTACATTCTGCACAGATTTGTTTCCAAAACAAAACAATGATTCTGGTTGTTTTGTCAATAAATGTGTTGTGAACAAACGACAAGAGTTGGTTACGAAGTATCTTTGTCTGTAATGATACTGTTGTGAACGGATGTCCAGGATCTCAAACGGCTTTATTTGACACAAAATAACTAGTTTTCAGAGAGCACCACTCTTCTAGAACAATCCCATCATAGCTGTAAGGTTTGCCTCCTCTGCGGCTATGGCGATTAGGTCTGACTTATTTTTTGGCCTACTCGTGGATTCGGGGGGTTTTGAAATTACCTTCCTAGGCCTAAGTTCCCTAACTGGCTATCGCCGGAGATCGGGTAGATCTGGGGGGCAATCGCCTCCAGATCTAAGACTTTGATTAATTGACATATGGGAAAAAACAGAGACTTAGATAGCGACTTAATCTACTCCTACCTACGTGCCTCTTGACTGCGCGGAGTTACGATGACTCGTGGTGACCGCGGGTTTGCGACGGTAACAGTGGAAGTGAGGTTCGGGGTAAGTTGTGATTTGGTGTTCGGACTGACCTGATGATCCTTTCTGATCGAGGTAATCTCGGAGATTTCGTCAAAGGGCCTTTTGAAGCAGCAGCGATCCACTTCCTCCCTGGAGGCGGCAGGTACTCTCGGACCAAATAGACTGTGGTGATACCGCTCTCTTGTCACACAGCGGAACACCTCGATTTTGGCAGCGCGTAACAGTTATGTTCAACAGCTGGGGGCGGTCGAATATTTTTGGTGATTTTTCTTCCAGTCCTTCCACCTCTCCTCGCTGGTTGGATGAGGAGCTTTTCCTGGGCGTCAATTTACCGGCTGATTATCGAAAGCGAGGATAGATTTCCGCTAATCAGGCCGCGGTAAATTTTACTGTGGAGGGGTCTCCACGTGCCGTGTTTTTTTTTTTGGCGACGTGGGCCTTACGAATTGTTTTCCCTGGGAGCCGTCGATTTACCTTTTCCGGAGTCGAATTGCAACGATTCGGTTTCCCAGGGAGAAACATGAGACTTTGTCTCTGTGAGAATTTGAGCGTCTGACAATAACTACAAGATTTTCCCACAACAAAAATAACACATGATTCTTATAACAATACACCCTGCTCCAAAAGTCTACAACCACAAAGCTCACTCCCGCCCTATCGATTGGCTCCACCTAATAGTATCCAGTTATGCACTACAGATTACGGACATTACGCACCTATGTGAACCCGGCTTAACTGACCAGACAAACGAAAAGAGATATTAGAGATAACATGGGAACACCATGCATGGATATTGAAACTCAGAAGTAATAATTCGTGTTGGTAGGAACTCAATTGTGTTCTATCTCCTCAAATACTACGTGAATGATTTAAATCTTTCCTCGATTGAGGTGTTACCATCATTAGTAATTTGTACAACTTTGCCCTTTTGTAATCCAGTAGTAGTAGATGATAATAACAAAAAAAAGTCTGCCAAGTGGGTGTGGCACATAGCTTCCTCGTATCCATAACCCGATTGTATAGATGATCCGATGCATAGTAGTTAATCTCAAAACATCAAAACAACATCCCTGAAAATTACATTGAAATCGGATGGAAAATGTAGAAGTTATGGCCGTTACAAGGAATTCACGTTTGCGCATGCGCAGTGGCTACTATCAGTCCGAAGGTGGTGATTTTCATAGGGGACCATCTACAACCTAATCCACATAATCCCTGAAAATTTCATTCAAATTGGATGGAAAATGTAGAAATTATGGCCGTTACAAGGAAATTCACGTTTGCGCATGCGCAGTGGCTACTATCAGTCCGAAGGTGGTGATCTTCTTCGGGGGCCATCTACAACCTAATCCACATAATCCCTGAAAATTTCATCGAAATCGGGTAGAAAAAGTGGAAGTTATGGCCGTTACAAGGAAATTCACGTTTGCGCATGCGCAGTGGCTTCTATCAGTCCGGGGATGATGATTTTCATAGGGGACCGTCTACACACCAACCCGTACAATCCCTGAAAATTTCATTGAAATCGGACAATAACTTCGTATAGTTATGCGCGTTACAAGGAATTCATGACAGACACACAGACACTGAACCAAAATTGTTCAGAAAGGTCTAAAACGCAAAACGCGAGTGAAAATTTTGATTTTGGAGAACTTTTTTTTTCGACCTTGAAAAGTGAAAACAAAGCTTCCGCTACCGTGGTAGACTCGGAAGCAATATCTATAATAAGTAGGGTAAATAATAATATTTCTTGTACATAAAACTCTTTATTGCACTTAAAATTCACCATAAGTAGTTCAAGAAACTTACGGAATGGTCCAATTTACAAAAGACTAAATGCACAGACGTTATGCTAAACATTTGTTGAATCTAGAGTTTAGTTTTGTGCTGCTATCTTACTCACATATGAATAAGGAAAGTGCCTAGAATTGGAACATGGTGACTAGAGAAGAGATTATAGAAGTTGAAGAGGAAACGCATAAACAAGATAATCTCAAATCAAATATGAAACAAGCTTAACACAGCATCAATTGATTAAGGACTAGAAGAATTCCTGCGCGTTGCTTGGACCCGAAATGTGATAGCCAGTCACTTTGATCCCGGTTGGTTATATGAGATGATATTACGAGTATAAAAGCTAACTTCTCTCCCATTGGAGGTAATAAAGAAGCCACAAGGACAGTCTTTGACAGTATTACCAACCCAGTTGGGCGAGGGGAGTGTTTGAAGTGTTCTGAAGAAATGTGTTGGAAGTTCAGAATACTGCAGGAGCTTCACGGCTCCAAAACCAATAGTTCCTTCATCCAAATTTGATAGGGTTGACATTGGAGCTGGTAATGGAACGTTTAACGATAAAATCAAAATGGAACTCTCAGTGGAGCTTCAGCCAAAATGCAGTTAGACAGAGTTAGCTGATTGTGTTCCATTGTCAATTGTCTCTTGGGATGGAACTCTTAACTGTAACAGTGAACTACCCAATTATCTAAATGAAATCCAAATAAACCTCACCTTTCGTAAAATAGAAACAACTCAACAAGTCTTGTTTGTTTTTGCAATGACAAGCTTCACAAAGGAGAAAGAAAAGTTGTTCAGAAATTAATATGGCAATTTTGGTACGAAATTAATACGACGTATTCATTACTCCATTTCAAATATCTATTCTGATTCGCAAACGCTACAAATAATAACATCGTGGTTTATCTGTATACCAAACACGACCCCTTTTGGTATTTTCAACTTAGCTGAGTGCACCATCTAGCATCTAAATAGACAAGGAGGTTGAAGTAATTAATATGATGCAATCGGTCCTTTCTGAATGCAGTCAGTGAGGTCTATTCGATACCAACTGGAGAAGATAATAGAGAGTTCCTAGTAGGGTCAATCCGGCGCGCCGGAACCGGATCGTCCGCCATGTTTTCAATACGACGCGCCGGATTGCCTCCTAGTGACGTATTCGACCGTAACAATACGGCGGATACGGCGTGTTCTTATCACAATCCGGCGCCAGATTGAGAGCATGGAAGAAGTATATCTTCCATGTTGAGAGTGTGTGTATAATACGTCACGCCGTATCAAAAACCACTAGGAACTCTCTAATAGGTCTATTTCTCAGAAAACTCGTTATTTTTCTCATTTTATCTGTTCCTAGAACCATTTCTCATCAAGTAGCATGTAAGATTAACTGAAACGCCAATTGGGACGGAAAATATTATTGATCTGTGTATGACTAGTTCAACTGTACAGTTCTACCTAACGCTAGTTTAATATGTATTCAAGATAAATATTACGTTTAACATGACAAGAGATCCCAAATTCTATAAAGTAATGGCAGTATTCCAATTAAACTCACCACTATCAGCTAATATACATGGTGTCTACACTTGAGATGGGTATAACTTCAGGGTTCGATTCTACGAGGTATTTCCAACAAAAAATGTCTCTTAGCAATTTTCTTTTAACCCACTCAAAATTCCTTTTTTTCCACTTTAAAGTTTTTTTCGCGTTTTCGACCTTACGGCACTGATATAGTCATAATTCCCTTATTTCTCCTGAAAATGCAAATCTGACTACACCGTTAGAAAGAGCGTTAAATTCCTAAGCTACCTAGTGCAAAATCAAAATCTTTCAGCAATAAAATACTTTCAAAAAATCAAGTCAAAAAGCAAACATTAAATTTTGTTCGAAATTTGACTTTCTTCGACCAAAGTTTTTACTCTAAATCCCTCCCTCCACATTTCGATGGGCGCTCTTCGGAGAAAACATGCTCAAATAGTCAGCTTTCCAATGGTCTATCAATTTTTCATTTTAACATTCAAATTGGAAGAGTAAATGGTTTCAATGTAAAAACGTCTGCCAAGTGGGTGTGGCACATAGCTTCCTCGTATCCATAACCCGATTGTATAGATAATCCGATGCATAGTAGTTAATCTCAAAACATCAAAACAAGGTAATCTGTAACATCCCTGAAAATTTCATTGAAATCGGATGGAAAATGTAGAAGTTATGGCCGTTACAAGGAATTCACGTTTGCGCATGCGCAGTGGCTACTATCAGTCCGAAGGTGGTGATTTTCATAGAGGACCATCTAAATACTAATCTGTAACATCCTTGAAAATTTCATTGAAATCCGATAGAAAATGTAGAAATTATGGGCGTTACAAGGAAATTCACGTTTGCGCATGCGCAGTGTCTACTATCAGTCCGAAGGTGGTGATCTTCATTGGGGACCATCTACAACCTAATCCGCATAATCCCTGAAAATTTCATCGAAATCGGGTAGAAAAAGTGGAAGTTATGGCCGTTACAAGGAAATTCACGTTTGCGCATGCGCAGTGGCTACTATCGGTCCGAAGGTGGTGATTTTCATAGTGGACCATCTACAACCTAATCCGCATAATCCCTGAAAATTTCATCGAAATCGGGTAGAAAAAGTGGAAGTTATGGCCGTTACAAGGAAATTCACGTTTGCGCATGCGCAGTGGCTACTATCGGTCCGAAGGTAGTGATTTTCATAGGGGACCATTTAAATACTAATTTGTAATTTCCCTGAATATTTCATTGAAATCCGATGGAAAATGTAGAAGTTATGGCCGTTACAAGGAATTCACGTTTGCGCATGCGCAGTCGCTTCTATCAGTCCGGGGATGATGATTTTCATAGGGGACCGTCTACACACCAACCCGCACGATCCCTGAAAATTTCATTGAAATCGGACAATAACTTCGTATAGTTATGCGCGTTACAAGGAATTCATGACAGACAGACAGACAGACAGACAGACAGACAGACAGACAGACAGACAGACACACAGACACACAGACACGGAACCAAATTTGTTCAGAAAGGTCTAAAACGCAAAACGCGAGTGAAAATTTTGATTTTGGAGAACTTTTTTTTTTCGTCTTTGAAAAGTGAAAACAAAGCTTCTGCTACCTTGGTAGACTCGGAAGCAAAAAACGTGTGTTTTACAAGAAAAGCCAGTGTTTTAAGCGGTTTATGCTCCCCCTCGATCTCAAGACAGCTTGACGATTTTGGTACCATTTTCTATGTAATTTTTTACACTGAATCCAATGGTGATACTTCCGAATGATTCCGACTGCTAGAAAGTGGATTTTTCGAAGAAAACCTCTGTTTTTCGTACATAAAATACGCATTATTCGTAGATATGGTAGTGAGCATAAAGTAACACCTTTCTACTCAATAGAAACACTGAATTTCTAGCTGATTGAAGCTTTTATTGATTAGAAAGGTGTTATTTCATGCTCACTAACACATCTACGAATAATGCGTATTTTATGTACGAAAAACAGAGGTTTTCTTCGAAAAATCCACTTTCTAGAAGTCGGAATCATTCGGAAGTATCACAATTGGATTCAGCGTAAAACATTACAAAGGAAATGGTACCAAAATCGTCAAGCTATCTTGAGATCGAGGGGGACCATGAACCGCTTAAAACACTGGATTTTCTTGTAAAACACACGTTTTTTGATATTCAAACTTCATTTACTCTTCCAATTTGAATGGTAAAGAGAAAAATTGATAGACCGTTGGAATGCTGATTATTTTAGCATGTTTTCTCCGAAGAGCGCCCATCGAAATAGCCAGGGATTCGGAGTGAAAACTTAAATTTAAAAAAGAGGCATATTTCGAAAAAAATTTGAAGTTTGTCATTTGACTCGGTTTTTAGAAATCGTTTATTGCCAAAAGATTTTGGTTTTACACTAGGTAGCTCGGAAATTTAACGCTCTTTCCAACGATATCCTCAAATTTGAATTTATTTGGTAAATATTGGGTTTTATGACAGTTTCAATGACGTCAGGTCGAAAACGCGACAAGAAACTTCTAAGTGAAAAAAAGGCATTTTGGGTGGGTTAAGAAAAAATTGCTATGAGACATTTTTTGTTAGAAATACCTTGTAGAATCGAACCCTGAAGTTATGCCCATCTTAAGTGTAGGCACTCTGTAATGGTAACAGCTAACTGATTTCTCATATTTAAAAAAAAACTACGGACGGTAGACCTACGGTTCTACTGTCGGATCATTTAATAATGATTAATTTTACGCCAGTTTTTTCCACCAAAAACTTATTTTTCTAGCCTCTTATTGTTATCTTTATGTGACGCTCGCAAATCCCATCGTGGCGAGAAGCTCTGAACGTTCAGAAAACAAATGGAAACGCCCTGTTAATCATTATTAAACGATAAAAACCTATTATAAAACTCTCATCATTTTAAAATTGAAGTAACAAAAATGGCTACAGGCACTTAGTCGTAGGAAGAAACATGCGTTATAAAGTCAGTGGCTCTTTAATAACGGATAACCGACCCAATAGTATGGCATCTGTTTTCGACATTCTGTATCCGATTTCTATCACCATTCCGATGCCTGGATCCGTTGAAAAAACACTGAAACCATTCGATTCTATGTACTGTGATTATTTCATGATACTTCAAACAGTTTTAGTTGTAATTGTTTCAATTAATGAACTTAAAGTAACTCAGTAAGAGCAGAATAGCAACTAAGAACGTCGAGTATACTGAAGTGATAAAACTTACCGAGTGACCCAACGTTTATGAGACAACTTGTGTACATGTTCCTTGTCCGGTTTTAAATAATGTTTACTGAAAAGGAAGAAAAATCACTAAATCTTGTTACAATGGGAAGGTTGTCGGGCATTTTGAAAAGCTTCGAAAAACGCAATTAAGACATCTCTGGCAATTTGGATCCTTAATGAGGAATTTCACCAAATTCTGTTTGCATTTTTCCTGAATAGTTAATGATGTGGGATAGATGAAAATCGGGTTGATTTCGGAAAATAAGTTTCCTACTATTTTTGGAAGACAATCAAAATTTATGATTTCAAAAAATAACCGGGAAAACGGGTCTCTTCAACGTGAAGCAGGAACGCTTGCTGATTGGCTGTTCGGATCGCCATCTCCTCCCAGTGTTGCCCGATGGTACGACGAAATCATGTTATCGAAGAGGAGAGTTATCAAACAAAAACAGGGGAAACCTCATTTTCTCCATCTTGCTTTTTCTGTTTTTTTCTTCAGTTTTTCGATTTTGAACTTTTACTGGTTTTTGAAAATTTGCATCTGAGGACTATAGATTTCTTGATCTCAGCGCTTCAAGCGGCTGTAAATGAACTATTTCAGGATGACGTCATCCTCCCCGGTTTTTTTAAACGTTCATATTTTCTACACTGTTTTGTTTATTCGTAAATTAGGAAGTACGGGCCGAAAGTTTGCCATATGGGGTTTTTCGAGGAGCTGAATCCGATTTTGGGGTCAAAAATAGGAAATTCCTCATTAGGACTTCCGAGGAGATAACGAATAGAACAGGGGATGGAATGGTTCAACTAAGGGGATTCAATTAAGATATGCGAGTTTGTAGCTCGTTCCAGACTTTCTTTTATTAACCCTCGGATAAACGCGGCCTAAAAAAAACGGTGATTCGCGCGGTATCATTTTGATAAAACGGGTTTTCAGAGAGGGAAAGTGTTTTATGAAATAGAATAGAGTTAATTTTTTGTCTATAACAAACTTCATTGTAAAAGGGAAACCAACTTATATGAATAGGAACTGTGAAAAGTAGGTAGTCATTAAACAAAACTATGAAGTAGAAAAAAATACCAAAAAATTTATTTGTGTCTACCTCATTTGTGTTGAAAAATTGAAACTAGACACAGTAGGTATTTACTCATCGACCTAAACAATTCATTGGCAACATAACTCACAGGAAAATTTCAATTTTCTGAACATTGATAATTTGACAAGAAAACCACGCTTTATGAAGAAAATTCCGGAAGTTACATGGATGCGCGCAATGTATTTATTTGATAAAAATCAGCTGCAGGCACTACAGGTGGCTCCTCTGACAGGCCAACCTGTTATAATTGTGAAGAGGATTCGAAGTTAGGAAGGTAGTTCCAATCGACACTTTCAAATCCACACGAGGGGGAGCATAGCAACCTTTCAAAACTAAATTTTGTATCAATTTGATACCGCGTGTATCGGAGGGTGAAAGGTGGGAGGACTGACGGGTGTTGATTCACAGACTCCCTCCAAAAAGGTCTATTTTAGAACGCCTCCAGGATATATCACCCTACTGAAAAGGGTTTATCAAACATTCTTTCTCCCCAATTTTTAGCAAAGCAGAGAAGATCGGTCTAGGCCACCTTAGAATGGGGTATTTCAGTCAATTAAAAAAAAAAAATGTCAAAAGAGCATGGGTCAGGAATAACGGTATCGGGTCTGTTCGTCGAGGAAATGTTTAGAAAAAATTAGGGAAGCTAATGAAAGTTGAAGATTTGAATGATGTGACGTAGTAAGTTGTTGTGACTTATTAACTAGCTGACCTTGGATCGAGACATTCCACTAATCCTGTGCGGTCTCCAACGCCTCGTGGCCTTGGATACTACAAAATACTACGCACTCACACTACGCCACACTAGACGTTAGGTGTCGGACCAGCGCTAGTTCTCCCTGGCCCCACGGGGAGCGCAGGATAATTGGGATTACCGATGTTACCCATAAATTTGGTGTTGATGAGTGATTGACAAGACACCCCCGAGAGAGCAGCGGTGCAGCAGAGGCAAATTATATACATCTTTTCTAATCTTGATCTCAAACTTATTTAACTATCAAAGTCTTGTTAATCACGCTTTAACATCAATTGGACCGCGTTATGCGAAAATATCTCTTAAGTGACAAAATACCTTGTCGTGCCTACAATACAAAAGGGTTCATTCTAATCGATTTCTTTGGGTACTTGCGCCTTCCTTTTGTTAGAAAATCAAACTATTTCCTCATGTAGGTACTTACTAAGCGACTAAAAAAGGCATTTTGAATTTCACAATTCCCTACGACACACCATGAAAAAGTTACCAAACAAACGACACATGAATATTGGTGATTAGTTTGGATTTATGTATATATTTCCCTGGAGTAAACTGTGAGTGCCTCATTTTACTGTTTCGTATTATGTATTTTCATAGCTATCTCTTTCGTTGAAACAGCTAAATTAATGAATTCGCAGTGTATGGGCAAGCTATAAAGTATGAGCTATGAGGTATGAATTATGAAGAAGAAATTTATAAAAGAGTTATATGTTATATAAGAATTATGTAATAAAACATTAGGTATATAAAATCATGAGGTACCATTGTACAATGTGTAAAATGATACAAAGGGCTGGCGTTTAGTTATAGATAATAATAATTTACGGATTAATGCAATTTTATCTAATAACGATAAATTGGCGGTTGTCTGGTTTTTGCGCTCCAATTATTAGTAACATCGGTCATCCCAATTATCCTGCGCTCTCCGTGGAGCCAGGGAGAACTAGCGCCGGTCCGACACCTAATGTCTAGTAGAACGGGCGTAGTATTCAAGGAGGCCCGCCTTTTTTTCAAACGTATGATCTCTTTATTTAATTTTTCTACCATATGTTATAGTATCAATGGGCAAAAAGTTGGGGTATAGAGGTTTTCAATGGTGCTGAATCCAAATTTGAGGTCAAAAACCTGAATTTCCGAACCACCGAAGTACCCCATTATTGTCAGGAGATAGGACATCTTCCAAGGATTGTGTACCTACCTCAACCCAATGCATTCCGCAGAAGCGGCAGATGTCTGTTGTTAGTTTGACGCCTATGTTCTTTAGGTGATATCAAAGTGGACAGTGGCTTGTTAGTAGACGTCCTTCTTAGTATCCCAATACTCTGGGCCAAAGAAACTGATAGATACAGACAGAGCAGAATGCTTATCACTTCATATGATCCTAAACAAGGCCTATGGCTGACCTCCAAAAGTTGAAATATCATCAGACTAATGACAGGCATTCTAACGGGGCATTACGACGTCCGTAAAATACTAAACATGGACAATCGAATTTCACCTAAGTGTTCATTTGAACGAGAAGTGGACTCTGCTGAGCACTTTCTATGTAGACGCGACCGCTTTTGGAGATCCAGAACGGAAGCATTTTTGGTCACCACATTGTGGAACGCGCATATTTACGCGAAATTTCCTGGAAAAGGATAACGAAATTCGCAGATCTCAGCGGAAGATTTACTGACTTCAGTATAGGGTAGCCGGCGGAATCCTCTTAATAAAATAAAGGGGCCTAGAAAGAGGGAGAGTGTAAGCCATCAGAGCCTGAAACTCTTTTCCAATGGCAAACCCAGGCAATGAGTGAGTCCTTAGTTCATTAGCCGGTTTCTTAGATAACGTCATAAATAGTTTTGCCAGTATCTTACTCGCTCATTTCTTTCCCAGTTGTTGACTGTGAGACTCGTAACAAAAAAAAAGCTTTCCAACTCAGTACAGAGTAAACCTAGATTTTAAGGATAGTACGGAAGCACAGAATTAACATACCTTTGAACTCCTTGTTCGTTTTGAGTCCTAATGTACAATTCAAAATCTCCTTTACTTTCTTCCTTGAGTAACTTTACGGTACTCTTCAAAATTAAATAGTCATATTCAGTAGTTCTAAATTCGCAAACAAATAACCTGGAAATAAATAGAATTGATCATAATTCATGTCACAATTGGAAACAGAATAGTTCAGCCACTAGGTAAGTGGAAAAACTTACCTATGTTCGTGGTATTTGTCAGAATGATTCGGTTTCTTCAAAATAAGACAGGTTCCTCCGTGGTAAGCTTCGTTTTCATAGTAAGATATGCAAGAATGCTCCTCAAAGCTATCCCAGCCAAGAAGATCACAGACTTGAAAATCCTGTTTAGCCAAATTGTACCAGTGTCCCTTCTTGGATGACTGAAAATTATGTTATGGATGGGTAGATCAATAAGAAGAGTAAATCCTTCAGTTGTCAACCAGAAATGCTTATAATTCAGTTTCGTGTTTGTGTTAAATTAGAGTAGAGCTGACACGTGTAGAGCTGATGTGAGGCGATCAATCTACTTCTCCCCGTTTCAATGGGGAATATGCCTCACATTAAAGAAAAATGGAAAGACGTTCACATATATGGAAGAAAACCATACTACTAGAGAGTACTGCAGAGTACTGCTGAGTACCTACTGAGAATTTAAGGAAGATTGAAATTTTAAATGTAGCGACAATCTGTATGGGGGCAGCCATGTAGTGACGTAACCGCCTGCCTAACCAATATGATTCCATTGCTCGGTGATCCCCTTCTCTCTGGGGTTATCAGCAGGAAGGTTATGTAAACAAAGAATAAACGTGAGACAGTGTTCATTCTAGTGTATTCAGTCGTAATTCTGGTAAGGCTCACGTGAAAACTCATTATGGGGAGGAAGAGAAAACAGTGTTTTATGAGGTGCATGAATGATTAGTGTGCCAAACATATACCAGCGAGGGAGGAGGCTGCAGGACGTCCACCTTTAACAACCTAGTTTTATAGATGTGAAGACTATTTCAATGTAAGTTTTCAACTTACTGTTTTATTTCTTATTGCTTACATTCTTGGACTTAGATATACATCAGCCAAGGCGTTCAGTTGACACATTTCTGAGAGGAGAGGAAAGAGGTGAAGTCAGACAGCTTTTGCGTCATTTTCACAAGGGCAGGGACCGAGTTTTCACTGCGACAAACTTGACTTGTGACGTAAATGCCAGCCCTCAGCCTCCCTCGATTTTTGTGGTGTTTTTTGACAGAGGCTTCACTTGTTTAAGCATGTTCTCCTACGGCAATTTTTTTCCCTTGAGTATTCCTGGTGTTGAACATTATTCTAGGGTCCTATTATAGGATTTGACTTGAAATTCCAGAATCTAAAATTGAAGCAAATTCCCCATTCCTGAGACTTTGAGAACTTCAGCAATATTTTGAGAGCAAATTCATTAGGGCACTCTTTTGCATGTAGCCAGGAAGGGAACCAACTTACTTTTCCTTTCCGGTAATAATGGAGTCCTGAACCAATGCAAAAGGAAGTTTCAAATGGCAACTGTGCAGGGCCGGATACATATAAATATTCGTATAGATTCGCCCAAAACTGATAATCTCTTTGTAAAAACGTGTGCTCCTCCTCCTGGCATTCATGGACCCATCCTGGAGCAAATATGGCGGCTGAGAGGTTGTAGTGTCGAATCAATGACATTGCCTGCACAGAAAAATCAATATTATTGCACCCCTAGGTGATGAAGTATCGTCCATGAAATGGTCTGGTAGATCAGAGAAAACTAACCTCTTTGCAATTGAACCCTCCACCGCCCATACACCCTCTCCCAAAAACGTCAATTCCAACGAAAACATCCAGATGTCGGTCACCAGCATTTCTTAATGAAATTTGCAAACATTCTTCTTTCCATCCATAATTGAGAAAGATGCCATCACAAGAATCGAAAAATGACCTGAAAAATGGATTAATTTGGTAGAATCGTGTCCTGCAGAATGTTCAAACATAAGGATGCCTACTTCTCAAGGCTTTAATAATAGGCGCACCAGTTTTGTTTATTCAATTTGTTCTGCCAATCCAACTTTCCAGTGTTTTCATCAACAGAGTCGTACCACAATAATAAATATTCATGGTTTATCCGCTTGAGCTGTGCTTTCAGTTCCCGCACGAAGAAAAGCAGATTTTTCAATTGTTTCTTCGCTATCGTGTTTTCAATGTTGAGTAGGTATCCTGAGAAACCATAGTGCTGACAGATTGTTGCAAGCTTATCGCACAGCCGTTGCACTTTTTCTTGATCGCAAAGAAGATTCGTGCAAAGTTCTTCTCCTTCCTCGCCCTCGGTGATGATAGTTCCTGTAGGGAAGAAAACAAAGAGATTCGTGAATCTTACATTTCACTTTTACAAATGATTCAAAAATGTACGTCGATTTTGTTGAAAATGAGGCATAATACCGAGAACAGTCACGCCATTTCGATGAGCGGCATTTATCCAGGTAACAGGAGGGATAGTCAAGAATTTGTGGCTGAAGTACACAAAAATGTCAATCCCGGACCAACGAAAGAAATTAAATGCAGTGTTGTCGTCACTTCCATCAACTAACCTGAGAATGAAAAACGATTATGTATTATATTGCACGTTAATAAAAACTTATGGTTGATTGGGGTATTCAAATAACAGCTAGCTATGAATGGAGTCTACAGGCCTCCTCCATCATAAGATAAAAGGCAGTTTAGTGTACCTACGATGATTGGAGTAACCATCTGAACCAGCACCTCCTTCTTTGGGTGAAGAGGTAAACAGGGCAGAACATTGAAGTGGAGGGAGCCCACAAAGTAGAGATGGGTCATTCCAGGATTTTTTGTCACTGTTACAAATTCTAGTGACACATGTTAAAGGTTACAATTAAGCCTAGGTCTCAATGGAAGTGACACAACTATAGGTCTGCCACAGAAACTTTGCATCCCTTTGGCGCATTCTTCTGGAGGACATAGAACTAATTATCTCTTATCATCAAGCAGATTCCCGCTACGATAATGTTTCGGGAATTTACCCCCTTAAAAGAGACTTGATTTCCCTCCTAGTGCAGCTTGAAATTCGTGCATTTCCGAAATTGAAATTTCGTGGCTCTACACAAACATCAAATTTCTCACGGCTCCAATTTCGGTGTCAAGGTTTCACCATGGAAGGTTGACTCGATTATTATAGTTCTCGGATCCGCCACCTAGGGGACGCCACACGGATGCAAAGTTTCTATGGTAGACCTATAGGGGTCGACTGGAGGTGACTTAACTGTAACTCTGCCTTCCCTCACCATTGAAAATTGATCCGTTCTATTGGAAAATAGTTACATACATTTTGGACGATTCATGCAAAAATGGAGGTATTGGGTACTCTTGGAGATGAATAATTTGGGCAAATTCCACCATCAGCTATCAATTTAGTTTTTTGTGTGCAATTCACGGATGCACAGTAGAGAAGAATAGGTACATTCATTGTGCAACGCACCAGCTGAGATGAGCATTATTCACAATGGTTACAAAATATACTCCAAAATTGCTCGGTTCTTACCGCATTCTTCACAAAGACCTAAGGAATGAAGTATAACCTGAATATAATATTATTATGGTTACTCCAATCATCTTACACCAAACTGTTTTCCTGCTCTTGAGCTTCCCCAACACAGAACTTACTCTGTTCTTCCGCCGAAACAAACTTAGGCAGGTCTACCTTCGTTAACTGATCTATTGGAAGTACAATCTATTAATATCATTCTTATGTACCAACCGGTCATCGAGGTAACCACCTCTCATGTCGTGACAGAATAGAGTTTTTGGCACATTTCTCCTACTGACCGCTACACCAGGATTCCCATCCTGCTCGCACTTTGTATAGCCTTTGTAAACGTATTTCGTTCTTTTGACCCTTGGAACGACTAAGGAAGCCCAGCTGATCTTGGGAGGTTCCCATTCTAGGACCATATCGATTTTTTCGATTGGATAGCATGTTGTAAGATCGTTGGGATCCGCCAGCTCTGAAATCATAATAATGTTTCAGAAAAGTCACAATGTTATTGGAACACTATTTCTTGTACAAATGAAGGTACTGTTCGCAGATAGAAAGAATGCGGCTGGCCAATTTCCCGAAGGGTGTACCTGCTAACATAGACTACTACCTGTTCCAAAATCGTAGGTAGCCTGTTGAGTCAGGCTGGGGAAAGGACTGAGTCTCAGTAATCTTAGTCCAGGCATCGAGCAACTCGAGTCATAAAGAGACCCATTAAGGTTAGGAAGGATTTTTATCACGAATGTGAGTTCACTTGCCCTTCTGTTTACTCTTCAGTCGCCTTTATAATTTGAAAGAAGCAACATCCTTTACTGGAAGTGTGATTTTATTTTTGAAGGAATGAATGTATATTCTCTTAATTGATAAGAAATTCCCTAGAGTAAGGAACCTGTTTTATTTTTTATTAGTGTTCTGTATTTATTTTGTTTTGCTTGTAATAAATCAATCCTTTCACTTCATCAACGGTCGGTAGTCAACAACCCTCGGTCTCATTTTTCCTAGCTTGAGTGGCAGTTAGAAGAAGGACGATGTTTTTGGGATTGTAATACACATGGACACCTCACCAAACCTTCCGCATTCTTTCAATCTGCAAGCAGTACCTCCTACATAGAAATAATGTATCGGTAAAAGGTTGAATAATGAGTACTATATAAAGGAAAATAATAAAACCAATTACGAATACGCATCTTCATCGTATCAATAGTATATAGTATAGTATATAATCTAGTTCCTGAAAGATCGAAAACTGAGGGGAGTGGGGTAAACGCAAAAACATTTTCAAAATAGTAAGCAGGTAGCTTACTTACGGAATTTTCCTGAATATTGCCGAGAAATATTGCTAACTT
The DNA here is from genome assembly GCA_009739505.2 of Apolygus lucorum. Lineage (NCBI taxonomy): Eukaryota > Metazoa > Arthropoda > Insecta > Hemiptera > Miridae > Apolygus > Apolygus lucorum. The sequence continues at coordinate 16,295,470 of CM019182.2, forward strand.
CACTCCGGTGAATAATCCCATAGTACTTACGTACATTGACCAAACCTCAATTTTCCTTCCCACTGTTTCAACTTTACACTTAGTTACAGGTCTATTAGAGATATTTGGGTAGATACCACTGATGTTTACCTTGATTTTTCTTGGGTCGCTCACAAGTTGGTACAATGCAGGACATTTCGGAGTCTCTTCTAGTATCAGACCTGGATCAAACAGGAGTTATTTTGGTGGTAGAACGAGCTACGATCCGAATTAAAGACTGAAAATACAATACGGGAAAAGTGCTGTATTATGACTCATAATGTCCAGTGCCACTAATTACAAGATATGCAGAGAGACGTGTAATTCCAGGGGAAAATCATTGAGACAATCAATCTCCATCAGAAAAACGCGAAATGTCAAATCTTATCATACAAACAAAAACAGGAGATAAGGAACGTGGCGATTCTTTGTCGGCAAGGCCAACCCATGGAGGAAGTATGACCTTCCTGTGTGCCTACCAAATGGTGATTCTTCTAATCCATTCTTTTCGAACCTTTGATTTGACCCATTTTCTTTTAAGTTACCTTCTTGGGTCAAAAATGTGATGATCCAGAAGGCAAATCTGGAGTGTCACCATTCAATTCATAGAAGAAAAATTGTAGTAAAAGCCATTCAATTCATAGAAGAAAAAAGCACCAATGGTGGAATGCTTAAGGTCCTTAGCAATTCAATTGTACTCGGTTCTCGTGGTATTTTTTTAAAATTTTCAGATCAAAAACTTATGAAGACGCCAATGGCTCCAGCAAATCATCCCCTTTACGGAGAATGTCTGAAAATTGCTTTAGAAGTAGTTTTTTCTTATAATAATCCGTTTTCCTCAGCTTCTTGTTTTGTGCCATTAGTGGAACGCTGAAAATTGTGGGTGTTCCTAAGTTGAAATTTTTTGCTCCAGTCGTGGAACGATGCCAAAATTTCAACTCGGCATTAAAATTTCCCCGTTATAAATACTTATGTAGGTACCTACTTAATCATTTTTGTTGACAATATGAATTGGGCATTAGGTAGGTAGTAAAAGGTATAGGTACCTATATTCTATAAATAATGAATTGACCACATTTTCAAATATGCAATTCGAATAATACAACAATGAACAATCGTGTGGGAGGATGGGCTCATGGTCGTTTCTTTTCAATGTGTTCCATCGAGTAGCTCCGAAAGCTCGGGTTCGGCATATTGAGATGTAACTAAATAACAATGAAATCAAAATTAAGCAAACACAAATGAAGATGAAGAAAAACCAACATTTCAAAAGATGAGGAGTGAACACACGATCCTCGGTACTAATAAGCACCTACCTAAGTAATTTTTAGCAGATCCTTTTCAGGTCCTTTGGAAGGTTTGGTAAATTTTTGAAAAATCACTGATGACAAGAACCGACTGCAGAAACATTTGAGAGCAACCAAATACTGCATTGATCCAATGGTGGAATATAGATGTTCTAGTCTTGGAATACCATAATGGTACCATAATATGGTATTGTTGATATTATCAACCCCATTCCACTATTGGCTACGGTGTAGAGACGAGACATTTGAATATGTTGGAGTCGTTTGATGAATTTACAAATAACAATTAGATACAAAAATCTTTAATAGAAAAAAAATAGTTGAGTTCCAATAGTGGAATGACCATTCCACCACTGGTACTCTCGACGAAAATTATGTGCCGATAGTGGAATGGTTGATATATTGAAAAAACTAATGATAGAGACGTTTAAAAACTCAAGAACATGAAGAACTAACATAATAAACAATGTTGAAACCACAAAGAAAGAACACAATCAGCAATAAACACTAATTTCGGAGGAACGTACCTTGTCAATTTCACTAACAAAATTTGTTTGTTTGCTCCATTAATGGAGCTTCAGCTGCCACGTTCTGACTGACTGTCACTTTTCTTGTCTGGCTGTCACTCATTCAGGCAAGAAATAATTTCTTCTTTTTTCACATGACCAGTAATAACAGTTGATCATACTGGAGGCTGAAGGAACCTCAAAATTGTCGTTAAAACCTTATTATACCCATTTCTCTGGTCAACGTTCCACCACTGGTGCTCATTCCACCATTGGTGCTTTTACCCATTTTATAACGTGGGAAACTTGAACCGATTTCTTGTGGAGATCTTTAATTTATTGTTAGTCACTCAAGTCGTGATTAGTCAATCCATAAATTAATAAAGTTTGGTTTCCCTAATCCCCCCTCCCCCGCCCGAACACAGCCGAGAATAGACGACCCATGCTGAATTCCCCACCGACCTCTCCAGGACAGCTGGGGGGGTGTCGCCCGAAGAGCCCATTTTGTTGAAATTTAGTTAAGTATTTCAACATAATCCAGTCACTAGGTGATTTGGAGATGTACTTATGGGTATGGTGTAGAATTTTTCTCACAGTTTTATATGTTTTTTTGGAATGCTGAACACGAATCCGAAGCTTCCAAAAAAAAAAAAAAAAAAAAAATATGGACCGAACACCGTCAAAAACGCAAAATACCTCGAAAATCAAGATAGCTTCAACTTTGAATGTATGTGGCTCGCTCAATTTTTACTTCGGCTTACAGAAGATAAATACATAAATAGGAATAGGATCTGCCAAATTAAGGATGTAAAATATGCACATTCACCTTTTCGATTAAATGTAGGTGGGCTCTTTCTAAACATTAATTTTTGAAAAATTCACACATATTAGGACACCCACGTACCCGTTTGCGACCAACCGAAGATACTTAGCCAAAGCGGGTTTTGGAGAACCCTCATCTACGCTCTCGTAACTGATTTGCCGGCCTCCAGAGCAACCCATGTGTAATTACCGTCCTCTGTCCATTACGTCTATAATATCAAGAGGAAGTTTCACCAAAATCCACTTCTTCGCACCCAACCATATTGTTTATAAACTCATCTCGATAGCTTCAGGTCGCTATGATCCGACATGTAATTAAATGTAGATACCTCACAACAAAACTTAACTATGGTTTCACAAAATGATTCAACTTCCCGAGTGGCTTTCTTCGTTATTTGGAACCATCATTTTGTGTTTTTGACATCTTTGTCTTTGCTTTGGCACATAAACTGAAAAATCGTCACGAAAACTTGCTCACGCGACCAATAAATAAAATAGACTCACTGTGTTGCGTAAAGAACAATCAACTGTTTTCTTATTTTGATGCTTGGGTACATGAACTAACAACCTTACTTTCACACACATGAAAATGCATTTTTCTTTGCCCAGTAAGGTGATGGCTAAAGTTTTTTGTGTACCTCTATCCTGAAAAGAATCAGTAGGCAGATTCGGTTGAATTAGAAGTCAGGAATCCAAAATGCCTTAACGCGCCATAGAGCAGTGCTTTGGGCCAGATGACACCAGTACACCATCATCCTATCTCAATGCTGTAAGTCAGCAAGTATTGGTGGTTTTTGCGTGACGTCACAGACTGATAAGCAACACTTACAATTCATCTTAAGTAAATGATCTGGAAGAATCTCAAATACGCTAGAAGACCAAGCAAAGGTTGAATGGTTCATGTCAAAGGTAGCTAGGAACTAGGAAGCACCCTGAATCACCATGTCTGACTGTACTCTTGTGGCACAAAGATCCCAAATTACATCATGGAGAAGAACGAAAACCTACCAATCACACTGCGCTGGAGAGCAGTGTTTTTTATTGGCAATAAAAATAAAAATTTAGAAAAAATTCACATTTTGACTATTTTAAATGAATGAAAATACAATACCCACCCTGCATTTCTCAAGTTTTCGAAGTATAGCGTTTTGGAAATGTCCCCCCCCCCCCGTTAACCCCTCAAACGTGACTGACAATACCTAACCAAAATGTAGCTTACATACCAAATTTTATCAAAATCGGTCTATGAGAACTGGGCTAAATGGTGCGTACCCACGGACATTCTTAAAAATTGATTTTGTACATTGCATATTTTACCTTGAAGCATATACCATAAAATTTGGCGACCATTTTTTTTTTTGTAGTGGCGTCAACGTAATTCAACTGAATTTTTTCAACATCAACCTAGAGTTAAAACCACTGAGTACCAGAGACAACTAGGTAAACTGCTTTTTGTGTTTGGTTTAAACTCATTTCGAATTTTTGGTGAAAGTGGGCCTAAACACTGTTCGTAGGTTAAGACCGATTTCAGGCTGGAAGAAAGAAAACATAAAAAAGAAGTGAATAATAACCATAAAAGTGAATAATAATAATGAAGATGAAATGAAAGGAAGAGAGAACTTAAAACTTTGTTATTTTTTAAATATAATTAATTTATTTGAAAAATGAAAATAAATAATTCAAAATTTATAATAAAAATTCGTTTTTCAATTAAATTTTTCTTTTCATAATAAATTACTATAATTTTTGCATGATGAATGGAGGAGAGCAGGCAGGAATTTCGTGGTTAATTTAATTATTTAATTAATTAATTTAATAATAAATTAACTTATTGAAAAATGTAAAGGTAACAAAAATTAAAAAGTATGTTTTTTCCTTTTAGCTTTTTTATTTAATCAGTGGTTCCAGTGTCTCGCGCCAGCTAGTCTCAACGAGGAATGAAAAACTTGCTTTTTGGATTATTGGCAATATAGCAGTGTAGAACACCTACTCACTTCAAACGAACTTCTAGGATGAGATATTACTTAAAGGTTTCGTTTGTTTACAATTTGTAAATAAAAGATTATCTTATTTTCAAGAAAACATCTTGGGAGCTTACAGATCGTCAATATGAGCTGAGATGTGACCAGCCGGCAACTGGTGGCAGTCATTCGTGCAGGCTAGGTGGTAGGCTTTTTCGACTGTGAATGCAGGGTAGCTGAACAAATGATAACCACGCGAAATCATATCAGAACTTTTTTAATGAAATTCAAGTGGCATTGTTTTGATTTGGATGGCTTGGTGGCTAGACACTTAACTACATTACACATTATTTTTGACAATATTACAAGTTTTAGAAAGGACCGTGTCCATAACCCTTCCTGTACTTATTTATTTGTATAGTTTACTTGTTACTTTTGACACTGAGACTATGAAGTCTTATCAACAATAGGTAGTACAACAGTAATTTCTACAAAAAATGTCAGGCTTTAGAAGAACACTGCAAAAATAAAGTAGGTAGGTAGCTTGTTATCAACAATATGATTAAATATGGAGGTACTATTATTATCAATACAACGTGCATATTACAGGGACGGCAGGAATTCCCCAAAGTAACAATGAATAGTGTTTCTACATACAAGCATGTGGTACATTTGTTGAGAAATAAAAGAAAATTGATTACCTTATACAATTTTATAGTAATAAGGATCAAGTGAAAAATACACATACCTCCAATGTATTAATGTATATTTGAAATTTGCCTCGTGACAAGAATGAAAGACTGGGATGGACTGACCAGCCTAATTAAGTAGGTATTCCTTTACCCAAAAGAAAACTAATGATGATGAATAGGTATGTGAAGATACTAAGTATGACTTCTGAATAAATTCGAACTATTTACAAAAATCTGATATTTTAAGTCAGAAGGAACAAAAGTGTAACTATCACATGACAGAAATAGGAGGACATACTCGTAAATTATGTAAGTACTGGTATCTCCCTAATATCAATGTACAAGTCCAAGAGTATAAGCAACATAAGGAAAATTCCTGATGAGTCTTATGACACGTAAACTTTCAAGAGCCAGTGAATTGCAACTGACCATGAGACTGCTTAGATGTGCACACAGAATAGCTAACGGATATACGAGTAAATAACTTGATATCTTTCAGATGTGTACAGAGACCTCGAACGATCCAAAGAAAGACAAGAAGAAGGTCAAAGTTACTGAAAATTCGATGGAAAAATGGGTTTTCCAAGGAAATTTGGTCTTAAGTCTGACGTGATAGAGATGAGTTGTTTCAACTGGAGCTGTTATTCGGAATCTGAACCTAATCCGAAGGTTTCATTCCAAGAACAGTTACATCTTATTGAAGTAACCTGTACCAGAGGAAGGTTTGTTCGGAGAGGCAGTCCCAAGGGGTTCTGGACTGGACACGCCCCTTTTTGGCTGTTTGGAGAGACTCAGAACCAGTTCTGTGTAGTCCAGAAGTGCAAGTTCGTTGTTCAGAGAGGCAGTTCTGAACCGTTTCTTCTAGTTCGAGACATGCGCAATAGACTTTTCAAGCTTATCACACAAGATTACCACAGTTCAAGTTCCTGTGTGTCTTCTCTTTTTTACCAGTTGTCAACTGTTACACATCCCTAATAGATTCCAAAATCTTCTGATTCCTCCCGAGTTTTAAGCATTTTCCCTGCTCAAAATGCCACTTTTTTCACTTGGCATTTTTTTTTTTTCAATGTTTTCGATCTTGCGACATGAACATGTTCATAACTTCCTCATTTTCCTGGAAAATTCTTTTGATTACACCTTTGGAAAGAGCGTAAAATTTCCCTTTTGATGACTTCTTGATCGGTTAAAAAAATTTGAATTTGCCTGAAAAATAAAGAAGTTGTGACCATTCTGTCGGTTGACCAATTGTCGGTTGACAATCAGCAGATTGGGCAGGTGGCCCGTTTCAAGTACCTAGGTCAATGGGTTTCAGAGACATGGTCTTTGGAGGGAGAGATCAGAAGCCGCATTGAGATAGCACGAGGTGCGTTCAATAACATGAGAACCATTGTATGTAGTCGGGAGATCAGTTTTCCTTTGCGCTGGCGCATCGTCAAATGTTACAAATGGTCGATATTGCTGTATGGAATAGAGTCATGGACATTGAAGGCAGCAGACGCTAACCGGCTGGAAGCATTTGAAATGTGGTTATTTCGTCGAATGCTAAGGATCCCATGGAGTGCTCGAATGCGCAATGACTACATTCTGGAGCACAATTCAATGTCTCGGGAGCTTTTGACCGCTATAAAGAGAAGAAAAGTGGGTTACTTGGGGCATGTCATGAGGGGAACCAAGTATGGCCTCTTGTATACCATTATGATGGGCAAGATCAGCGGAAGGAGGGGTGTTGGTAGAAGACAAGCATCGTGGTTATCTAATATTAGAAACTGGACGGGTATTGACCGAGCAGCTGATTTATTCCACCTTGCTCAAGACAGAGAGAAGTTTGCTGAAGTGATCGCCAACCTTCGATAACGGAGACGGCACTAGAAGAAGAAGACCATTCTAGTGCTGCAAGGTCAAAAA